>JANAVB010006795.1:8004149-8117608 GCA_029216955.1 Iris pallida | reverse complement strand
TTCATGAAGAATAGTTTTAACCATGTGCAATGGTCTATCATCAGCTCCAACCCTAAATATAGTTCACATGCAAACCAAATAAATGATAAGAAAATACAGCCAGAAAGGTCCAAAAAGGATAAGAAGCAATAAGATTAGGCACCTTCTCCGTATCTCCTCCATTCCAAGATCTTGCAAATAAACATGAATGCTTTGAAGAACACGATTAAGATCAATATCATGAATTGTAACCTGAAGAACCTGGAGAAATAGAGAACACATAAAATCCTGTGGAAAGGAAAAAAAACCATCACAAGAATGGACTTGATGAACTACCTTTGTCAATTTAATCAAGCATTTAACAACTAGGTCTGAAAACTTCTGATTCCTTGTTCCAAAGTTCTCATTGGATGTGGGGGCCAGCAACCTTGAACAGTCCAACAACCTTAATAACTTAATCAGCACAACAAAGGATGATGTCCGTTCGGCATTATCCTGCTCAGGTAAGGACCAATTATTATAGAAAGTAACAAGAAATATAGTTGACAAGGGAGACATGCCAACCAGAATCTTTGCATCAAAACATTTAGTGCTTTAAGTAATTGGCTGCCATCATCCATCACAGGAACTCTTTCATCTAAGAGCAGAGTAAAAGTTCAGTGATGAGATTGTCTAGCGTGCTCACCTTCATAGCATTAGCAGTCTTTTAATCTGGAATGTCTACACAACAACTTAAGTAGCATGTTTTCCCTGGAATGTAATAGCTTACCAATTACTTATCATGCTGGAAAACAAATAGCAAAAATGGACGCACACCTGCATAAGTGTATTGAGAACATATTTATAGGATCGTGAAGAACTCATAATTTTTCCAGAGCAAATTCCAAAAGCAAATTCCATTCCTAACCGATTATGAAGTAAGTTTCTACATGCCAATGTTCTAATATTATAACAACAGGTTACTAACCTTCAGAATCTTTGCTAAAACTCTATCACCAGCTTTATATTTAGTTTCAACATCATCAATGTGCTCATATGTGACTTCGGATCTGGCACAAACAACCTGCACAAATAAGTGTGCATCAACTTAATGACTATATATAAAGACTATAAATTACTTGAAAGCAAAATACCAAACATATACCAAGCTAGTATTATCAATATTGATAAATAATCCATATGCCTCTGTCCTCTTAATCTGTCTATGAACGAAATCTCCAACTTGCAGAGTTGAAGAAGAACTTGCATCTTCAGTATCTTTCTTCAGTGTTACATCAACTCTCTTTGAAGAAGTATCCACAGATAACACCCTCAGGATAGTGTATTTTAGGACTGCATGGTCTGTTAGGCCTGACTGGAAAAAAAACTGTATTACAAAGAATTGATTTGTGCTTTTGACATGAGTGCTTCACTAAATCTCCGAAATGATATTTCTTTCTCACTGCTCGACCAAATAATGACCTTTGCATGTAGAGTAAAAAAAAATTAGGACCTAAGAACCCAATTAGCCCTTGCCTTTAGGAATTCCAGTCTATATCCTCCCCTCCAAAGTGGTTTACCATCCATGCTAATGCCACATTTTCTTAGTGGAGATTAACAAAGCATCCTTAGATTATGCCCATCCCTCTGTCTTTCTTTCTTTCAACACTATCAACATTGTCTGTAAGATTATTAGGGCACCAAGAAGGTATATTTTGGAAAGTGTGGCAAATTTCTCCATTGTTTATGTGACATTATTCTCTTACAAATTAAATTTAGGAGGACAGCTTCAAGGAAGCTGCTGAAAATGTTCCAATACACAAGTCTAGTTGGTGCCTCTTCTCTTATTTATAGAAGATCCATTCTTCTTATTGTATAATGCATAAGAGAGTTGATGTATAATGCATTTATAATGTTTGGATGTTTGTACATTCCAAAAGGACATGCTTAAGAAATTTTATGGCTCATTCCTAGTTAGCATCAACAAGGAACATAAAAGTAAACGAAAGAAATATTGAAATTACTATGGCTAACTGAATCAAGTTTTCTGTAGGCTATGGTTTTAGGTTGGGTATGGCATAATGAGTTATAATATGGATCATATTGCAAAGCAGTGTCAGCAAACTGATAGAATTCTTGCCTGAAGCCATGTCTCCTAATCCAAAGGATAAAAGTTGGAGGCGATAGCAACTCTTGCCAACCGTTGCCACCTGTCCTGTGAAACTATTCCCTAGTAAATACCATGTCACAAATAAACTTAAAACTTTGTTCAACTGTCTTGATAGACAACTTCAAACCCAAGCCTTCCGCTTGCTTGTCCATGAACACTTCCTCGTGCGAGTCCTATACCACTTCTTTCTATCTCCCCGAGTTAAGCATAAAAAGGGGTATATTATGACCATTATAAATGCCTCAGTTATAGTATAAAAAAGGAATAAGAATGCTTTCCAGTATGAGTTTGTTTAAGCAATTAGGAACATGTACCAAATGAAGCTCTAATGGAAGCAGACCTGGGTAGTTAGCTTGAGGTTCTGAGTTCCTCAAGGATTTAACATCCTAAATCTTTTTGTTGTTCTCTTGAAACTTCCTCTCAAGCATTGACATCTCCTTTTCCATCTTGACAATTTCTTGATCAATAACAAGGCTAGCAAGCTGAGATGCATCAAGCTGTGTTCATTAGACATTTTAAACCGATTTTAGTACAACCAATTGCTTTCGACTGACTTCTTTCTGCATTGAAAACAAAGTATTCTTTAATACCGACACTCCATTAAACAAATTGGTGATTAAACACACAGGTTAGATAGGTATTTATTCTAAAATGAACGGTTTCGAAAACCTTTTCTTCATCAACTAAACTGCTGCTTAAATACGGGAATGTTACTTATCCATGGTAAAATGTCATTATATACCATACCACTTGGTTTAATAAATTCCTTTATTATAAAAAAAGAAAGTAACACAATCAATTTCTCAGTATGAAAGATTTACCTAGACACCGAAAAAACATAGCAAAATTGTTGGCAAGTAAACAAATTATCCTTCATGCTCAATATTTTTATAATTCATCTCATCATCTCCATTCATCGTAAATCAAATGAACTAACAAATACCTACCCTTACCAATTGACCTCATTCACCATGCATTAAGTTCATATAACACCTATATCCAATAAAATCTTTTACCATAACCAATTTGACATATTCGACGGCGACCTCCTCTAGCATACCTCGTCCCGCGGCCTCGGACTCGCTATTTTGCTCCTCTTCCTCACAACGAGATCGGGTGACTGCAACCTTGGTGTTTCGAACACCTCCTTGTCCTCAATAAATATTTAACAATCATATTCCAAAATGTAAAATTTACAAAACCCTAACAAACTAATAGAAAAATTAACAAGGAAAATCTAAGTAACACTTTGGGAATTTGGAATCACAATCGAAAAAAAATAGAAAAGAAAACCTTCAAACATTGGAAAAGCCTAACACTTTGAGGAATTGGAAAATTGATCTCGCACAGAAATCTTCAAAAAAGTGATCTCCCAATTAAAAAGAAATTAGAGAAGAAGAAATTGAGGTGCGGGAGAGTTGGAAAATTAGAGAAGAAGAAAATGTGTGCAGGAGAATAAATTATATAAGAAGTTGACCTGAAATTTGCTGGGAGGAAGCTCGAGAAGAGGGCTGGAAGAAAATAAGCATAGGTTTGAGAGAGTGGAGAATGCTCGAAAAGAGGGAGGAGGAAGCTCTAGAGAGAAGGGAAGGAGGGAAAACGAAATCTCGAGAAGGGAAGGAGAGGGAAAATGAAAATGATGAGCGGGGGAGAGTTGGAAATTTTGTTTTGTTTCCTTCCCATGTTAAATTATTGTAATGGTTTTTAATGTTATAAAAGTTACAAAATTACAAAATTACAAAATTAAATATTAGAAACATTTTATTAACTGTTGTAATGGTTATTAGCGTTACAAGATTGTCACGATAATAATCGTTACTAATTAGAAAAACATTTGTGTTACAAATTATATGTTTTGGGTATGTTCTCTCGAGGATCGTCATTGAAGCCCTTCTTCCCTTCCTGGCAAATTGAAGACCGAACAAATCAAATCAAGATCCAATCTTTAAGATCAGGGTTAGGGTTTTCTTAGTACTAGAGATGCAAACTCGCCTAATTCGCCATGGGAGGCGACGGGAGAGGAGAATTTGGCAAAAATTTGGAGGGGAGAGGGACCAAAGGGGGACAAGGGTGCAGGAGAGCGGCATCGACATGGAGATTGAAATTCCTCGACTATGATATGGTGATGGGAATAGATGGCACCAGGAGGTATGCGTGGGAGGAAGAACCCGATCGTTTTATTAGGAGGGAGAAGCGGAGGGAAAGTGAAAACTTTCGCGCAAAAAGTGAAAAGTGTGAAAATTTCAGAGGGAAATGAAAGGGGATTAGGGTTATCATACTTTCTCCATGTCACATAGTTGCATGTGACGCATATTTCGTAGAAAAAGTAATTATCCTCACGGTATTATTGTGACTATAATAAGAATAATAATAAATATAAAATTTGATTTTAGTAATAGTTTTTAGCTATTGTAACAATTATTATTACTGTTTGCCACGGTAATAACCGTTACAAATTATTAAAAAAATGGTTACAAATTGTATATTTTGGTGTAGTGTCCATCGTCCAATTGCAACAACTTCGTTCTTATTTTTCGTCAATCGAGTAACTAATATACAAAGATATATTTCGTATATATATTATTAAATTTTTTATTCGGTTACCAGGGAGAGGAATTTTAGATAAAATTTCTGAAAGTTAGTAGGATTAAACCGAAAACGAATAAGAAATTTTTAGTATTTTCGAAACGAAACCGAAATCGAACCAAATTTTTTCAAACTGAACCGAATCTCTTATTCGGTTAGGTTCGGTTCAGATTTCGGTCCAAAAATCGAATAATGCTCACCCATAGACATACGGGCATAGCCAACGTTCAGAAAAAACTATACCTTTAACAGCGTTCATAATATGATATATAAAGTTCTATTAAACAGCACTACATAATGAACGCTATTGAAATGACATTCTAATAGCATGGAGGTTCAACGCTATAGATAAACTACTATTGTATGAATATTTAATAGCACTTCATATGAATGCTATGGATGATTATATTTAATAGCAGGGAGGCTCGAAACGCTATAGATAAACTGCTATTGTATTCTATTTTAATAGCACTGCGAAAGGAACGCTATTGATGATGACATTCTATAGCAGGGAGGCTTGAACGCTATAGATAAACTGCTATTGTATGCCCTATTTGTTGTAGTGTAGATAAGGGATTATAGATACCATACGCCCTAGATATATGTTGGTAAATGTTAGCAACTAGTTAGAAGATTATAAGAGTTAGTGACCGTTTTGAGGAGTAATATGACCAAAGGTGGGTAGAAGTCCTCAAGTATTCGGAGTTATAGATGACTAGAAGGTCATAAAAATATTTGGAGAAATTAAATTGAGGAGATTAAGGTAATAGTAGACTTTGATTTTTAGGAATGATTATGAATTAGAATTTCGAAGACAAAATTATTTTGAAGGTGGATAGATTGTAGCCTCCCATTCCGAAAATTATTTTAAAATATTTTTTTATTATTTATTTATTTAATGGAGTTTTGTAGAATTTTATAAAAATTATTTAGTTAATTATTACGGTTAAGCCTTTAGCCATGGTGGAGTTTGGAGTACAAGATGACTAAGAATCACGGCACGGATAGTGCAGTGACGTGGCTTGACTAGGTATTATCCATGCTGAGGGAGACTGTCCATAAGTGTGTCCTATTAGGAAAACCAGGCCAAGTTGTGACATGACCATTATAAATAGTTAAATTATATTATTATATTATTTGACGTTAAGTGACCGGTTGTACCAAATTGGCCCAGATGGACCCAAACCAAGCCCAAGTCCATGTAGTCGGGTAGTGCGTCCATAGACGTCCGTGTCGATATATATTTTGACTGTGTATTTCGTAATCCTATTATGGTCTAGTGGATATTTTCCTAAAAAAATTATAATCATATATAATATCAGTATTAATGGTGTTTGGATGCTTTATTGGAAACTATAGTATCATTGCTAAAATATTATAGAAAATTTCTAATTTAATATGCCAATACTAGGGTATGCAAAAGTGTATATATGGTGTGTATATATATTATATATGGCTTTAACATGTATAGGGTGTTATTTATTATTTTTGTAAATAGAATAAATTGTAGGTTACAACCCTTGTTACCTATAGGATATTTAGGGGTATACTCTGTATTATTATATGTATGCACATATTGTATATTCTTAATATATGTATACATGGATTTAAGTTCATACCAATTATATACATCTATACGTATATAATTATATATGATATATATCTATATATATATAGATATATAATATATATATATATATATAGATATATATATATATAATATCTAAAATTATAATATATATATATATATATATAATATTATATATAATATATATATATATATATAAATAAATAAAGGAAATAGAAAAGAAGAAAATATATAAAAGAAATAAAAATATGAAATAGAAAAGGAAAAAGAAAATAGAAATTCCAGCCCAACCCAGCCTGAAGCTAGGCCAAAGCAGCAAGCCCAGCCCCGTTAAACCGGCCCATGCCCACACCCATTTCCCAGCTCGGCCAAACCAATGAAGGTCTGACCCCAAGGCTTAACAACCGACTCCCTGTTGGTTTAAAGCATCTCTCGAGAGGGAGCTCGAGAACGAAAACCCTAAACACAGCCACTCCTCCGAACCCTGGTGACCCCCAGCCCCCATGCGCGGCGTGCACCCCTGGACTGTCGCATGCCGCACGGGCCGTCGGAGCCGACCACGGCATGAAAAAATAGAGTAAACATAGCAGTATTGGCGGTTAGGAGGGCTGACTTCGTGCGGAGATTTCTCCACGATCGCTCGACGCCTTTGTCGAGCCGATTGCTCAGGTATAACCCCGACAAACCATCTCGAATCCTTGTGAATTAGTTCTTATTGAACTTAAATTTATGCGAAAAAAATCAATGCAAACCTCGCGGGAAATCTATCCCAAACATGACAGAGAGACCTGTCCAACTACTCTAGTTCGTGATCAGTTCTCTCCCAACCCATGCAGATTTTAAAATTCTAGTTGAAGACACTTATAGACAATATATAGGAGACAGAAACCTTCTTTTCATTTATGTATTCATGCAATGTGTGCCGAATAAACATTCCCCAAAGATTAGAAAAATCTGTTGAAAATCACGAAAACCTTCGATACGACGTGGTGTCCCGCCAATCGGGCGACATGGTCGCGAACCAAAAGTATCGAAAGGTGT
This sequence comes from Iris pallida, assembly GCA_029216955.1. Classification (NCBI taxonomy): domain Eukaryota; kingdom Viridiplantae; phylum Streptophyta; class Magnoliopsida; order Asparagales; family Iridaceae; genus Iris; species Iris pallida. The sequence continues at coordinate 8,110,265 of JANAVB010006795.1, read as the reverse complement.
GTAATGGTTGTGGATGTGTAGGCTTTCACGGAATTCAAATGGTGCGTCGTGACGTTGTGCGCGACAAATTTGATACGTATCAGTCAAAATTTACCGTATCGGCCTCTGTGCAAATTTTTCAATTACTTTGTGCACGTTCGTCAGATCGAGACAAAACTTGTGCCAACAGGACCGTATCATTTTTTTGGTCCAGTATGCTAAGTTTGGTCTGATACTGAGACAGTTGATCGGATCGCCGTTTCGCGGGCCCCACGATCTGATTCAACGGGCTATTTTGTGCACGGCCCACCGGAATCCACAATTGGACATACTATTGGGTTTGTATCATCAAAATGAATTCATAGACATGTAGTTTGATGAATTTAGAGACCATAGACTTTGGCACGTTTTTCGGTGCAAAGCGGGTCCAACGGCGGACACCGATTTGACCTAAAATTACCGTTTTGCCCTGTGTCCAGAATTAAACTTAAGGACAGGCAATCCTAGCTAATTTGACTTTTCTGAGAATGTTGGCAATATCTGTTTCAGCTTTCGGAGACCGTTGTGAGATTTGGACTTATTGGCTTGGTAGTTGGCTATATTTTGTTGGATCTGCGTGCAACCTCCAGGCAAGATACCTTGCCTTCCTCTACAGTTTAATTTTATATTATAGTTTTTCATGTTATTATTGTATTATCATAGATACTATATTGTTATAAATTTTATATAATTTATTAGCTTTCTAGTTGACTTGATTTATATAGTTGATACATACCGTGTTCACCAGTTTATGGTCTTGCTTGACTTGACAATATAGTTATACTGGTGTCACGCCCCAGAACCAGAATACTGGAGAGCGGGGGCAGACACAGCCAGCTACGTATATTGAAATGGAGACCACCTCGATATACGGTCACGGCTGTCTAAAAATATGAGGGTTTACTACAAGCCAGCAGTCTCTTATGGTCATGAACAAGCCTAATGTCTCAATCACAAGCAAGTAAGTAAGGTCGCAAGATGTATGATCATTAAATATACAATAATAAGGCATCCCAAATATTATATATTCAGCTGATCATGAAGCTAGTCGTTACAAAATACGGAGACTACCAAGAGTTAAGTCATACATGATCAACCCTAGGATTTGTTAATCATGTTTGCAGCCCGTAGGCAGACAGTAAGTAAAGTGCATCGAGCTAACAGGTGCTCGTCGGCTAAACGCCTCAAAAGAATAGTTTTACAATAGAGTGAGCGAAATAAAATAGAAAACCCACTCGTAGCCCGGGTTCCTTCTAGTCGCCACCATTGGGCTGGAAGCTTGGTAGATCCTCGGAAGCTGCTCCGAAATCTGGCCACACAAACCAGCTGGGTCAACCCCAAAAGAGCAAGTGCCACAAGGGGGCCACGAAATAAGAACAAAAGCCGCAATTAGCACAAGAAAATTCTAATATTAAAACTAGAATTTACGAAAACATGTCAGGATGATATACGACCAGATAACCATGGAACTATTCCGATAGCCAGGTTACAACCCGTAAACCAAACAAGGACCGGGGTTGTAACCCTTCGTCTGAACAGAACTTGGTCTCCCACCATTTATCGGCAAAATAATAATACAAAAAATAAGACAGGGAGCAATCTTGTACTGGATCAAGACATAGCTAAACTGGTTATACCTCATTCAATCAATCACGGCCAAGCAGATACTACGGCTTACTACTTTAACTAACTAGGATTATCACATGCCTAATTACTAACAAGATGCAGTGAGATTGTTCCACAGCCACAAGCCCCGCAGACCATCCAGGTTACCCAGGTCGAAAACTAGGGGTTGAATTCAGGTGGGTACATCGTCCGGGAAACAAATGTACCCTTAGGTGACTTAGAGGGTGCAACACGCGACGGTGTGCTGGAAATGTGCCCTACTCGACGGCAGGCTACAGATCCCAAGAGCGCCCAGGTAACGGGATTGCCTGTAGCTGTGTCATCTCTTCATGACTACTGTGTTATTCTAGTTATTAACCTTACTCCATTTTAGTAGGTACTCCTGACCGTGGTACTCAGGAGTCCCATCCTAGGCATGATGCAAGACATGACAAGTGGATTTAACAAGAAAGCAAGAAAGAACCACCCACGGTGTCAAGGCAGGTCAAGTTAAGTTATCAAGATAAATCATGTCAGGGTACTTATCAGGAGTGCGCCACGACGGGCCACTATCATGTCAGGTTGGTCATGCCAGGAGTGCACCACTACGGGTCACAGTCGTGTTATGCTAGTTCCTTGTCATACCATGCCATGTACAATAGTCATTCCAAACATATTAAGTAAAATCAAGATCATGACAAAAGGCATAAGGATATAAAATGGGCGTAAAATATCTAATAAAATATCAATATACAGGACTATAGAAAAGCCAAGCTCAAAGAAATAAGACCAAAACTCCAAGAGCCAATGGATTAAGCAAGGGGTTCAGGGTGCAGCGTACGCACAAGACACACACGCAGGAGAGCTGCATACGTGAAAAGTCACGCACGCAGGAGAGCTGCATACGTGAAAAGTCACGCACGCAGGAGAGCTGCATACGTGAAAAATCACGCACGCAGGAGAAGAAAAGTTACGCACGCAAGAGAGCTGCATACGCGAAAAGTCACGCACGCAGGAGAGCTGCATACGCGAAAAGTCACGCACGCAGGAGAGGAAAAGTCACGCACACAAGAGAGCTGTGTTTGCCATGAAATATAAAGAACGAAATAATATCGGAGGACCGGACTTTTACTTCACGTTACAAACTCGCTTGTACAAAGAAAGCCTAGGGACGAAAACCTAGGTACAGCAGTCTAAGTACAATTGTTTATTTTAGATTCTGGGGGTGACGATAGAGGCTCGGGAAGGCGACGACAGCCCTGCCTTACTCCTTGGACGATCGGTATGCAGCCTTGGCTCCTGCGAGAAGATGGTTGGCGTTGATGAAAAAATACTCTTTTGTTCCTCTGTTGCTCTTCTGGCTTCTCTTTCTCTGTGTGTGTATTCTCTCTCTGACTATGGGGGGAAGTCTCTCTGTATATACGTATTTCTCTCTGATATTGTATATATTACTTACAAGAGAATGGCACGTTGCTATTTATAATAGTGGGATGTGATCATTAGGGTTGCCAATGATTAGCTCTTGGAGATGGCGGTGGCCCATAGATTGGTCAATCCAGGCCGTTCAGTTTTGATTGTGACGAATCCGAGCCATCGAGTGTAGATTACACCAAATCCCATTAGTAATTAATGCTGATTGGAATAAATCTTCCTCATGATGATCTTTTGAAAATTAAATTTATTCTCCTGTCACGTATCCCAGATTATTGGGATTTGACCCAAGCTTTGATGGCAGTAAATCTGAGAAATTAATCGGCTTAGGACACGTCCTAGGAGCCACTGGGGGATCTGGACCGCATGACGAGTGAGCCGCATATGAATTTGAGCCGCATATGGTTAAGCCCACGTGTCAGGACTGCCTGGGCAGTGGCCCTCACTTGAGCCCTCGAACCACAGGGGAGTAATCCTTGTGGGCCGCATAGGTACATATCCGCCCGAGCCGCATGGACATGATCCTCTTGAACTGCATGAGAAGTCCTCGCTCGAGCCACACGAGGCTTTCTTGGCCTGAGCCGCATAGGACAGATTCACTCTGAACCGCATGAGAAGTTCTTTGCTCGAGCCGCATGAGGCTTTCTTGGCCTGAGCCGCATAGGACAGATTCACTCTGAACCGCATGAGAAGTTCTTTGCTCGAGCCGCATGAGGCTTTCTTGACCTGAGCCGCATAGGATTCATTCTGAACCGCATGAGAAGTGAGCCGCATACGAACGCCCACGTGGCAAGGCCACGTGGTATTTTTATGGCTCTCGGAGGATTTGTGTCAGAGATCTCTTTTCTCTTCCCTAGAGATTCATCATTATGACAGAGTCATAATTACCTGCTTTTGTGTCAGGGCTGTCAACTTTTCAGAGGGGTCAGCCGTCAAAGCAATTAATGCAGCATGGGTCGGAGGGGAGAACTGTCAGGCTACGTGTCTTCTGAGCCGCATGGAATGCCTCGGGCCGCATAGCTCCTTATGCCGCATGACTCCCTGAGCCGCATGAGTTTTCTGAGCCGTATGGATTTTCTGGCCGCATGAGTCATTTTCTTTAGTATTTTCCATGCTTCTACAAGACCCCCTTCAAAGTTTTCAATTTGCAAAATTGAAATACTTTGAATAAGAAGCATGGCTGTATTCTTCTAGCCGCCTATGAAACCCTGACCGCATAGGTTTTCAGCCGCGTAGGTGGTTCAGCTGCAGGGGACTGTTCAGCCGCATAGCTTCTCGCCACGTGTGCGGGTCTTTAATTGCTTCAAATTTATTTCAGCGCCGTCTTTGTAGGGGGAATCCCAAGGGTCAGCTCATTAAATCTTTCGGATTTGACGTCTTGGGTGAATCTTGGAGACGAAACCCAAGGTGTCGGTTTCGTTCTTCATGAGTCGGTCATTGGCCCACGTGTCCTCCTTCTCCCGTCTTCCTATAAATAGGAGGAGTTTTGAAGAGAGAGAAGGCTTCTTTATTTTCTTTCTTCTTCCTCAGACCTTCCCTATCTTGATTGCCCTTCCTTTCTTCGATAATTAATGGCTCCCAAGAAGACCGTGGCAGCAAAGGGCAAGAAGGCGGCCTCCGCCTCGGCTGCAACTGATACTCGCAGGTTGTCGTTCCTGATGTTCATCCTGACGTTCGCCCTCCCATTACTGGTAAGGACAATGTATGAGTTAGAGAATCCCAACTGCCATGGCTACGTCGCATACTTTATGCACGGCCTTTGTAAATCGCATGTTCGCCCTACGGCTGAGCTGCGAGCCGCATAAGAAAACCGCCGTGTCTGTATACGTGCCTTGTCGGTAAAGCCGCCTAAGTGATGCGAAACCGCATGGACTTTTATTGTACGGAGCCGCATAAGCGTTCCTCTGGGCTTGAGCCGCATGAGGCTTTTTGGAGCCGCATAAGACTTATGAGAGCTTCATGGGGCCACATGGATGTTTTCTTGAGCCGCCGGGGTTTGAAAGCACCCAACCAGCTCTTTTTTATTCCTCCGTTTAACTTACTTTCTCTGTCTGTTCTTCAGTGAGTCTGCCGGTTAACGCTGCTGGAGAACTCTTGGTGGGTAGCGCACAAGCTGCTCTCGGCTATATACGACCATATTGTTCAGCATATGACGGACCAGTTTTCGAGCGATGAGCCTATGGCTAGATTGAATGCCATCAAGAATCAGTCTTTCCATTTTCTTAATGCTATGATAAACTCCGGGAAATTTGAAGGGGAGTATTTGAAGCCTGCATTCTTTTTTGGAGACGCCTTGATCGTAGAGAACGATCATGTTCTGGAGGTGTCGGAGGATTGGAGTTTTGTTTCTAACGGGATGGCGATCCGCATCCCCCAGATGGAGCGACACTTCCCATTATCTTGGTTCAATATGCTCCCGTTGGACCGGAAGATGGGGGAGACCTTAACCCCTACTAGAAGTAGGATGTTTGTGGGGAACATCCATTATAATAACAATCTGAAGTCCGTGACTGCCGGCAAAGTGCATACTAGTTGTTCTGTGATGGGGTTGGTCCCAGGTTCTTTCCTGAATGTGGCAGGCCCTAACTTCACATTCTCTACTGCCGATACTTTTATAAATTAGCTTGCTCAGAAAGGCTCATATCCCGTTGGTCGATTGACGTTTCCTGGTTGGGTACACAATATTCCCTCGTGGATCAATTTGTCTACTTGGATCTTGCAGAAGTATGAGGTCTTTTTGTGCGAGATTGGCCTTTACCACGCTATCCGAGTACCAGTCATGGCTTGTCCATAAACAAGAAGCTGTTCATGTCTCTACTGGAAATGTATAATTGTCGTACGGGGACCTTTTACACACCTGTAGGGGAGATGGGACTCGCGCTCCATGAGATGCACGCGGTCTCCAAGCTTCCTTGAGGGACGAAGCGTTTGAAGCGTATACTCCCACCAATGAGGAACTCGAGGATTTGGAACGACGGTATCCTGGCTTCGTGGCTCTTTACCAGGAGATATTGTGCCATTATAACACATACCATCAAATAACCCGAAAGGCTGGTAACTCAGAAGGGAATGATCCCTATACCAAGGATTGGGTGCACTATCTCTTCCCGGCAGATGCCTCAGGTCGAGTCACCTCTCGTCGCCCTCGATCTCGGGAAGCGGTTAAGGACTTGGTGTTGTCGGCTAAGAGAATGGCCACTACCAGTGACGGATTGGAAGCAAGATTGACACTTTCGGTTACTTTTACCAGGATACTCAAGAGCTATCCGAGAAAGTGCTTCTAGCAGGATTTTTGATGATCTGGCTATGAAATTGTGTAGTCTCGGGAGGAGCCGGTTCTATTGAGAGAATTAGTCGTAACTTTATTCTTCCGGTTGTGAAGTTAGTTTTACGAATCAGGCTAGCTCTCCTCCCGGCCATGGTGTGCAGCATACACCGTGGCCTTCGTACCTTCACATCCAAAGTCATTGCTCGCGACGTGACCAAGGATTTTGAACCAACTGAGTTGCCCTATCACTATTTGATGGGGTGGCTGCTGATACATTACCCGTCTTTGATGAGGCCGGGCTCTGAAGACGGTGCGACTGATGATGACGCATTTATCTTCCGCTATCGTGACGAGCCTTGGGAATGTGAAACCATGCGGGCTTGTCGGATGGCATTGGCGAGGGCAGATAAGTATCATATCTTCGTATCCGTCCCTCGCTTTACTGCCAGGGACATAGAGGCTGTACATATTGACGGTATCGCGCCCCTCAGCTTCTGGATGGCCAGATGCTCCTATGGCTGCGTAACATTCGTCCTGCACATCTGGTGTATCGTAATCGCAATACTGTCTTTCTGGAGCCTTATCTGCCTAGCAGGTTTGCCCGACAGTTTGGATACAGCCAACTTTGTCTGGACAGCCCCAGTTCTTGTCTGGGTCATGAAGGCAGCCTTTTTGATGGTATCAGAGCTTGGCAATATTATGATTCGTTCCATACTCGTACCATTTTCTCGGTTCCTGCTATTAAGGAGTCAGTGGAGATCTTGTATATGGCGGCTTTGTATCATGTCATGGCGAACAAACCCCCGGTCGGTTTTAACCCAGGTACCAGTTTTATTGTTGGTACCGGTCTGGAGAAAGGCTCTCAAGGGGCCAAGAAAAGAAAGACTAGAGCCAAGGTACCAGATTTGGGCTCCGCTGCTGAGGGTGACGAAGGCAACGAGCATGATAAAGATGACTCTATCCTTCCAGTGGCTGATGCAGAGGTGGGTCAACCGCCTGTTTCGTCAGATAAGACGTTGGGGGAACAGTCCCTCGTTGCGCCTGGTCCTACTCCGAAACATAGCAGGCAAGTTTCTCTTGTTGGCGGTGTTACTCGATCTCGGAAGCTGGTTGCGACTAGGTATCGCCCGCTTGCCATAAGAGAAAGTGGAGAAGAAGTTAACCCTACGTCAGAGGTAACAAAAACTGTTCTCGATTCCTTCTTCCTTCTTTCCTTCGAGCTTCAATTCTAACCGTCTTCGTTCTCTCTTTTAGGTGTCAGGAGAAGAAGAAGAACTTCAAGATGTCGAGGCGGTGACCCAGGACGACGGGGACTTCCGCGAGCCTGTTCCTTTTCAAGATGAGACAGATCAATCTGTATCCCCCTTCAAGGTGACGGGGACAGAGGACGTGACTGGGTTTAACTCGGGGATCGTGGGTGAGGGGACCACGCCAGTTGTGGATGAGCTGCAGCCTTCATGCCCCTCCCCTGGTAAGATTAGCCGAATCTTGACCTGTGAGGAAGCCTATCTGCTCTATCATCACGTCCTTCGGGTTACGTCGATTGATTGTTATACTGGACATACAGGTCCTACCCCTCCGGTGCCGAGGACGGACGTTGTTAGGACCACCCCAACCAAAGGGGCATTGGTGGAGAAGGGTGTACCTTTTCACCGTCCGACTTGTCTTGATGGGCCTTCTGGGGGCTCGAGATTAGCGGGTCAGTCATCGGGGCAGTCGGGGCAGGGAACGATGGTCCTTGTGTCATCTTCTGCTCCGGTGGATCCAAGAATCGACCTTTCTGCCCTACCGAGTATCCAAGCTTTCCGGGCGGCAGAAGATGAGTTGGCCGCTATTCATGCATCGTTCTACTCGGACTCCGTTCCTCCGGTGGTGAGCTCTAGTGTTACTCCTTCAACATTGCCGTTCCTGCTTCCCCTGACGCCATCCTCTGCTGAAGTTCTGGACGACGCGTTACAGGACGTGGTTGCCAGTTTTTATCGTCATTTGAGTAGGGGAATCGAGGCTGCTGTGGAAATGGGAATCTCCTTCACCTTGGCCCGCCAATGCGCCCAGGGTCAAGTAAATATCCTTAGGGATCTTCCTGGTGATGCAGGGGTGGCTTCGCTTCTGGAGGACGAAATTGTTGGAGGCTGATCAGCTGGTGGCCGAGCTTCGAGTATTGCGGCAGGCTGATCTGTCTGCTGTTATAAACGAGGAGCGGGATTCTCTTATCGCTATTATAGAGAGGACTAGAGCTGCTCGGGATAGGACCAGACCGGCCATACTGAAGGATCTCAGCGACTTATCTGGCCGGTATAATCAATTGAGTTACGTGAATGAAAATGTTACGGCTCGGGAAGAATCTGTTTCTCGAGAGATTACTGAGACGCGGGAGCAGATCCTTGCGCTTCAGAAGAAGTTGACTTTCTTGGAGTCTGAACTCGAGACTACCCACAATGACAGGGGACTAATTGTTTAGGAGGCTGACAGGGTTACTCAATCTTCGACTGACCTGGAGACTGCCTTGAAGAAATTGGAAGATGACTGTCAAGCGTTCTTGGGCTTGGACAATGAGGAGCATTTATTCCAGGAGGCCGAGCATCGCGCTCGACAACGGATTGAACGGGGGACCACCTCAGTAAGAAACCGCCTCCTAGAATTGAGTAATGCTGAAATGTAGTCGGCTTTTTCTTCTTGTTTTGTTTCTGTTTTCTTTCTTTCTGAAGGGGACATGATCCCGAAATATGTAATGCTTTTTCTTCCTTCAAATAAAGAGTACTTTCAATTCTACCCTTCATTTGTATTGCCTGCTGCGCCTGTGATATTATGGTGATGTTTTCCCTCGCATAGGGGATATATTTGTGGACCTGTTACCCATGGCGTACCTTAGTTTTAGGTAGAGGTAACAAGTTTTGGTCAGGGTACCTGAAGCAGCCATAGCGAAGTGGTCATGGGTGCTCTTGGTATTGAGAAAAGGAATGACGTAGAGCAGCTCGGCTCCTGGGGCATGATGAGGTGATAGGTTTGTGCTGAGAAATTTAGCTGAGGATATTTGTAGGCCTATTATCCTTGGCGTACCCTGGTTTAGGATACGGATAATAGGATGAAGAGGAACCGACATACTTGTTCAGAGGTAACGAGGACATGGCAAGTAGGAAGGTTTTTTAAACGTAGAATCTTCCTACTCAGAGGTAATGAGAACATGGCAGGAGTGAACTCGACGAAGGATATTGATGGTCAACAGAGGACATTTGTGGACCTATTACCCTTGGCGTACTCCGGTTGTGGGTACAGATAATAGGTCGAAAGGGGATCATCATACTTACTCAGAGGTAATGAGGACATGGCAAGTATGAAGGTTTCTTCGACGGAGCCTTCCCTTTCAGAGGTAATGAGGACATGACAGGAGTGGGCTCAATGAAGGAGGGCACACAGAACGACTCAGAGGTAATGAGGATATGGAAGTTCTATGTGAGGGGTGATTTGTTTTTGGCGGAAGTGGAACGACTCAGAGGTAATAAGGACATGGCCGTTTTGGAAATTTTTGGATCGATTACCCTTTTTGTGCACTGGGAGTGCGGGTATTAGATCATGAGGGAGGATCTCCTTCAAGAAGAAAGTTTAGAGGTATGATCATACATGACTTGCTACCTGGAAGAGTGACCGAGATGTGAGTTCAGAGGTACCAGCGGGTACATGACTCGAGAATCTAGAGAATGGTGAACGTGAATTCAGCGGTACCGGCGGGTACATGACTTCGAAAATCTAGAAAACTATGAGGGTGAGTTCAGTGGTACCAGCGGGTACATGACTCAATAATCTGGGATATTGTTTAGATATAATATTTCTTCAGGAACTTGTCGTTGACGGGCAACATGAGCAAGTCTCCATTTTGCTTAGCGAGGCGGTAAGCACCGTTGGAGAATACTGTCTCTATGATAAATGGGCCTTCTCATTTTGGCTGGAACTTGCCGGCGGTCTTGTGAGTCATGACCATTGGCCTCCGGACTGCCAGAACAAAATCGCCCACTTGGAATGTTCTGATTTTAACCTTCTTGTTGAAGGCTCCTGAGATGCTTGCTTGGTACAGCTCGATCCTTTGCTGAGCTAGGAGGCGCTTTTCATCTAAGACCTCTAACTCTTGCAGTCGACGTTGGTAGTTGTCATTCGTCGTCAATTGATAAGTGAGGACGACGCGGAGTGAGGGTATTTGAGTCTCTAATAGGAGAATTGCCTCACTCCCGTACACTAGGGAGAATGGCTTATTTCCAGTGGCTGTTCGAACTGTGGTACGATAAGCCCATAAGCATTCGCCGAGTTTCTCGTTCCAGTCGCGTTTGTTGGAGGAGACAAACTTCTTAAGGAGTTTAATGATTGTTTTGTTGAACGCCTCTGCTAACCCGTTTGCTGCTGGGTTGTACGGTGTCGAAGCGATATTCTGAATACGGTATTTATCGCAAAACCGATAGAATGCGTGGCTTGCAAACTGTGGACCATTATCATGGATGATCCTTCGGGGCAGTCCAAAGCGGTAGATGATGTGATGCTTAAGGAAGCTGATCACGTTTGAAGTCTTGACTTCTGCGAGTGGGACAGCTTCCACCCACTTGGAGAAGTATTCAGTGATCGCAAGTATGAAGCGATGTCCTCGGAAGGAAGGTAGGGTGATTGGACCAATGATATCCATTCCCCATGCTTCGAATGGCCAGGACGCCACCGTCGGATGTAGAAACTCGGATGGTTGGTGAATGAAGTCTACGTGGACTTGGCAGGCTTTGCATTTTCTAGCATAATCTATCGCATCTGCCACCATCGTGGGCCAATAGTAGCCCATTCGTCGAAGGCGGTCTTACAATTTTGGGCCGGACTGGTGGGCCCTGCAGACACCGTCATAAGCTTCTCGTACTGCTTCCTTGGCTTCTGCGTTTGACAGACACCGAAGTAGTAATCCGTCGTAGGAGCGGTGATACAGCATCTTCGTCTCTGTATCGTAGAAGAATCTGAGAGAACGCCTTCTGATGGAAGTGGCTTCCTTTGGGTTCTCGGGCAGGATGTCGTAGACGACGAAGTCGATGAATGGTTGTCTCCAATCTGGGGCATCATCGATCGTCTGTACGAAATAAATCGCCACGAATTGCACATTATTTTTGGGACAGACCAGTTCGTGGCCTATCACATCCACTGATTGGCGATCATAATTCGGAACTGCTAGGGGAGCGGTAAGACCAGCTAGGGCATCGGCTTCAATATTTCAGAGTCTGGGGACGTGCTCGATGAAGAACCCCTCAAATGACGAGATGATATCGATCGCTATTTGGTGATAAGGGATCATGTCTTCGTGGCGGACTTCGTACGAGCCCCGGATCTGATTGACGATTAGTTGGGAATCGCCGTATGCTTCAAGGTATTCTACCCCCAGCTCTCTTGCAAGTTGGAGGCCAATGACCAGAGCGTTGTACTCGGCCACATTGTTAGAGCAGGGCTCGGTGAGGGAATAAGCACGGTTAATCACCAATCCGGAAGGGGAGATCAGCACTACCCCGACTCCGACGACTATATTGCCTTTAGGTCCGGTCCTTGAGGCACCGTCAAAGAACATTCGCCATATAGCCTCGTAAGAGGTTGCATGCGAGTCGGCGACCTCGTCTGGGATCTTTTCATATATTCTGGAGGACTCCGAGCCTGGATGGGCTGCTAAAAAGTCCGCCAGGGCTTGACCTTTGACTGCCTTTTGTGGGACAAAGATCATATGATAAGGGGACAGCAATATTGCCCATGTAGCGAGTCGAGAGCTAAGTGCCCCTGGTTTAGTCATGAGGACTCTGAGAGGGTTGACTCGTGAGATCATATGTATCGTTTGTCCGGTGACATAATGCCGTATTTTCTGAATGACGAACACTAGGGCAAGGCATTCCTTCTCCACAGCGGTGTATCGGTGCTCTGGCCCAATCATCATTCGACTGAGGTAATATATGGCCTGCTCATGGCCCACGTCGTTGTTTTGTGCCAGCAGAGCCCCGAAGGAATGTTCCATTGCCCGTACATAGAGCAGGAATGGTTTTCCAGGAACTGGGGCCACCAAAACTGGAGGATTTGATAAATATTCTTTGAGGCTGTCGAAAGCACGCTGGCATTCCTCGTCCCATACAAATGAGACTCCTTTCTTCATGAGGTGCGTGAATGGTCAGCATCGCCCGGAGAGGTTGGAAATGAACCTTCTGATGTAAGCTAGCCTCCCTTGAAGGCCTCTGAGTTCGCGGAGATTTCTCGGGGGACCCATCTCCATGATTGCTTTCGTCTTCTCAGGGTCTACATGGATACCCTGTGCGGTGATGATGAAGCCCAAGAACTTCCCGCTGGATACGCCCAGAAAGGACTTCGTAGGGTTCATTTTCAAATTGTACGCTCGCATTAGGTCGAATACCGTCCTTAGATCCTGCAGATGGTCTCCCTTGCTACGGCTCTTAACGGCTACATCGTCAACATAGCACTCCACCGTCTTCCGTAAGTGGTCTCTGAAGATGATGCTCATGGCTCTTTGATATGTAGCGCCAGCATTCTTTAAACCGAAAGGCATGACTGTGCAGCAGTACGTGCCAATCGGTGTTCGGAATGATGTATGCTTTTCGTTGTCAGAAGACATTTTGATTTGGTTGTACCCCGAGAAGCCATCCATAAATGACATACGTTCGAAGCCGCAGGTATTATCGATCATGATGTCTGTGATAGGAAGGGGGAATTCGTCTTTGGGGCACGCCTCGTTCAGGTTGCGAAAGTCCATGCAGATTCGAATCTTCCCATTCTTCTTGAGGACGGGTACTATGTTGGCGACCCAGTCTGGATATTGCTCCTCACGAATGAAGCCGCTGGCTATCAGTTTGTTGACTTCGGCTTCGATCGCGTCCATGATGCCTGGACGAAAGCGTCGTTGTTGTTGCTTGACTGGCTTTGCATCTGGTCGAATGTTGAGTTTGTGAAGAGCGATGTCGGGATTTAACCCTGGCATGTCTTCATAGCTCCTGGTGAACACATCAATGTACTCTCTGACAAGTTCTAGCAGCGACTCCCGTTCTTCGTCTGTTAGGCTTTTACTGATGAAAATCGGTTTCGGAGAAGATTCGCTGCCGAGGTCAACTTGTATAACGTCATCTTCAGTAGGAGGTTCTCTTAGTTTGAATCGTTTTTCCTATTGTGCATCCAATTGCTGGGCCCACGGCTCTAGCTCGAGGATCTCGGGGATGTCTTCGTCTTCCTCGTAAGCGTCGGCGAATGCCATGTTGACTGACATGACTTGTCTGAACACATCTCCGATGCTGGTATCTGAGTCAAAAGTTGGTGATTCGGTTGAATGTGACTGCCAGTCGCATTCTTCATCTGAACTCTCAGGGGTCATAGTAGGCGTTACAAACCCTAACCCGCATCGAGTTTTGTTATAGTAGTTCTGTAGTTTGCCCGCCGGGACTGGCTGCTTCAAAGGTAATCGTCGCCCAGTGCCGTAGTTCAATCCTGGCGTCGTCTCCAGATCATACCCCTGTTTCTGCATGAGATATTGGGATTGAGGGCTATAGAGATACAGAGGCAGTCTTCGGGTATCTGACCCGAGGTCGGTTTCCTCTATGGTGGAAGGATGCGGGTTGTTCGTCCGGCCGAAGATGATTGGATGGTCCCCTCCTTCGATTATTCGGTAAGCATCTTCTACTGGAGTAAGCCGGATCGCGGTGTACACATTTGTCACTTGTGTGTGTAGATGAGTGCCTATACCGTGTTCTGTAGCGTATATTGTACATAGCTTATTGAGCTCGGTGTAGTTCAAAGATAACCCTTTATTGATGAAGTAAGGTATCTTTTCTAGGGGAATTACATCATCAGCGGAGGGGACATCAGTGTGGGCAGCCACATACTTGGCTAGCTCTGGTTCCTCTTCGGCTACCCCATGTGTGAACGAAGACTGAGAGGACGACCTGGGAAGCTTGATTGTCAGTAGTTCAGTTGATGGAGCAGAGCGTGGAGTTGTTGGCAGACTAGCGACCCCCAGTTTGGCATTTGATGTGGGGCGAGGAGTGGCTGGTTCGCTAGAAGTGTCAGACCTTGCATCGGGGTGACAATTATTCTTGGGAAGACGTATCGTCATTGGCCTGTCAGAGGGGTTGAGCTTCCCTGCTTGTGGTTGGCTGACTCTTGGTAGCCTGATTGTCAGTGGCTCCGTCGTGGGTCTCGGCACTTGGCCGGACCTTGGCAGCCGGATTATCATTTGCCCCTCTTGTGCCGCAAGGCTGATTGCATCCTTACGCAGAGCGGCCGTAAGGGGTGCAAATTTGCCAGGTTTGCGAGCTTGAAGGTGGATCGTCAGAGGTTCTTCTGATCCTGAGGCCATCTCAGTTCGAGCCTGTACATCTTCATCCAGGTGCCTCTTCGACTTCTCGTATAAGCAGGAGTCCGAGTAGTAGGATTTGACTCCTTTGAAGGGATCGATATCAGCAAATTTTGTCTTTACGAAGCCGTGTTTGTCGACATATTTGAAGCACTGGTGTAGCGTGGAAGGCACGATCATATAATCGTGTATCCATGGGCACCCCAAGAGGATGTTATAAAAGTGTCTGCATCTATGACGTAGAAGGTGACTTCGGATTGGAGATCGCCAATCTGACACTTCAGACGAATCTTCCCAATAGGGTAGCTCCTGCCTGAAATAAAACCGCTGATAGCGGTGTTTGTAGGTGTCAGGCGATGCATTGGATTGCGGAGATGATGTAGCAGACCCTTCGGGATGATGCTTATGGAAGAGCCTGGATCAATGTGCATCCGATCCACCTTTACGTCGCCGATGTATCCAGTATAGTATAGTGGGCGATCGTGCAGGTTGGTTTTGATGAGCATGTCCTGCAGAGTGAAGACGATGTTGGGCATTACTCTCGTACAGGCACTGTCCTGGAGATCCACAGGTGAGTCCTCCCCGGTGAGGTTGGATTGAGCCAGATAGACATCGGCATTTTGGAGTGCTTCGCTTAATGCAATACGAACGTCCTTGGAGAGCCTTAGGAGTTCGTACAGTGATATCTTGGCCGGTGTGTTAGACAATTGCGCTAAGCTGTCAAAGTTGTAGGGCCTCTCCAGCCCTTGGGCTGCGTCTTTTCGGAAAGATTTGTCGAAGCGAGTCTCCTTCGGCCTAGGCTTGTCGGTCGTCGAAGGCTGAGCCGGTCCCGGAGCATCAGTTGTAGTGGGTTGATGATTTTCGGCTGGGTTGTCAACCACAGGTTGGGATTGCGCCCCGGACCGTGTGACGACGGCTGTAGCTTCCTCGTTGTCTGCTGAGATTGTGTGGCAGGTCCTGATTTTTCCACTCTTCTTTTTATTGGTGGGAGATGGTGTGGGCCGAGTTACTTCTGACACCAAGTCTGGATGGACCCACATGACCTCCCCTCGTGAGGTGGTGAGAGGTACTAGACCAGCAGCCTGTTCCCGGGGAGGTGGAAGATTGGTAATCTCCATCGTCGCCAGAGGGACGGGGATTACTCCGTCTTGAGTCTCCGTCGGAAGGAAGCTGCCGAATTGTACGGACACCATATTGGCTGCTACGGTTACCTCTTCGAAGTCGATGGCCAGAGCGTTCGAATCGATGAGGCTTTGGATGTACCATTTTAGTTGGTAGCAGTCGTGTGTAGCGTGGTGTACATAACGGTGGTAATGGCAGAACTTTGGGTTCTCCAGATCAGCCGGCCGAGGCTCCCGTCTTGGTGGAGGAAGCTGAATTCTATCTCCTTGTATGAGCATGTCCAAGATAGGCTTGACGTGGCCGTCTTCAAAAGAGTAAGTGACTTGAGGCCATTGTTTGTCTACGGGCTTCGGCTCAGGTTTTTGTGCTGTATCGGCCACCATAGCCTGCTTTCTCTTGCTGTCCCGATTGTTGGAGGGATTGCCCTCATTATCGTTGTTGGGACGCTTGCCCTTGTTTTCTTCTTCTGAGATGTGCAATCCCAGTTGGCGAGCCTTCTTCAGTCGTTCTTCGGCGCTTGTGGCGCTGATGATGAACGCCTTCCAATCTTTGAATTGACTTTCGCCCATCCAGAGACTGATCGTTGGGAGCAGTCTCTTTTGACAAATTTCAATTAAAGATGAATCTGGATTTTCGGAGGGCAGCTTCATGGCGGTCTGGCGGAACCGCTCGATGTAGTTCCTTGTCAACTCCTTCTCCCCTTGGACGACGTCCATGAGAGTGGACATAGTGACGTCCTGTCCTACTTCGTAGAATCGCTCCAAGAACAGACGCTTGAAGCCGGTGAAGGAGTGGATGCAGTTGTCCGGCAGATTACGGTACCAATCGAAGGCGACTCCTTCCAACGCACCAATGAATAACCGTGTGAGGAAAGCATCATCATGGAGCAGATGGTCGATGGTGACCTCGAAGTAAGTGATGTACCGACTTGTTGAGGTTTTGCCATCATACGGGTTGATATTGAACGGCTTATATCTTGGTGGGAATGGAACATCCCTCCATTCAGCAGGGTATGGTTGCCGTATTCTGAGATCTTGAGCGTTTTCTCGGGCATGGAACATGGCTCGGAGCTCCTGGACCTCTCTCCTTACTTCTCGGGTCTCGTCTGTTGCGGTAGGGGCTGTTATTTCGGGAGGATTATTGCCCGGGTTTGGTGCCGCTGAGTTCGAATCTACATTGACCGCGGGGCCCGTGCTTGTTTGACCAGGCGTTCCTCCTTGTAGAGTTGGCAGGGCCGCTTTAATCTCGTCTACAAACTTGACCAAAGCAAGTAATATGGCTTCGAGATTGTCGATGCGCTGGCGATCATTGGAACCACCTTGATTGCTGTCCGTCATGAAAATCGTCCTTACATAAGGAGTGATGGAAGGAACGGTGGAGAATGTGCCCTCCGAGTCGTACCCATGCACCGAGAAGTCATCGGGATAGGTGGGAATGTTCTCTTCGGGCTCGAACTCGGAGGGAACGGTATCCCCAGCTTCAGAGCTTGCTTCGTCTTGAGAGTTACGGATGTCCTCGGGGACATCAGCGTCTGTTGCACCTGATGGAAGAGTTGTTTGTCCGGGCTCGGCTCCTTGAAACATCGGATTGTTGCGGATGTTCGGAGGAGTGCTACCCCCAGTTCCCTCAACCCCCAGCGATGTGGATGATGAATTTCCCATTGCGGTAGATTTCGTCTTTGAACGGGTGTGTTGGAATATGCCGGTAGAGGACAACCATTTAGACGATAGTTTCTTAGCTGTAGTGGTTGATATCTTGGGACTGGAGATACTTATCTTTTTCCCTCTTCCTTCTGCGGGGACCTTTTGAACGGAATTGCAGGAGACAACAGGAGGTGCCTCATCTTCTGAGCTCGGATGCTGTAGCCTTTGGAAGACGGACGGCCGATCTTCCGTCACTGCCGTGTTGTTGCAGCAGCAGTTGACGATGATTTGGGTGAAGCGATGTTGTAATACCTGTTGTTCGTATTACGTATTTGGAATATGTATACGTATTTTATCTTGTATTTGTATATCTCCTTGGTTTGGCTTGGCTTGTTTACTCTCGGTTTGGGTTGGCTTGGTTCGGCCGGCCCAATGCTTGGTTCATCATGGGCCAAGGGTGGAACACCTTAGCTTATGCTTCTCCTTCATTTCCACCACAACCCCCCTCTTTATTATCCCCACCAACCTTCTCTCTCCTCCATAATTCTCATTTACTTCTCCTTCCCCCACCATTACTCTTCTCCACCAACCAAGAACACCATAGGCAAGTGCAACTTGCTTCCACAAGAGAACTCCTTTTGATGGTTTCATTAGCTTCTCCTCATGATTCTAAACCACATTAGAACTTGTCATTTTCCATTTTGAGGCTTTAATTCTTGTAGATCTAGAGTTTTGCTATTTTTGGATTTTTGGTGTTTTGATCTATCAAACTTGCTTGTTTTCAAGTTTTGATGGTTCCATGTTTTTAGAGAATTTCATTCTACCCAATTTTGACCTTGGAAAAGTCGGATTCGGACTTGTTTTGACCAAGATTTGGACAATTGAAGCTTAGATTCAACTTTAGAGTTCTTGCTGTTCTTGCCATTTGGAGAAGACAGTGAACAGTGAGCTAGCTTTTTAGCTTATGCCACTGAGCTGTACGCTGCTCTTTAGCAAGCGTACGCTAGCTTTGGTACGCTAACTTGTGTACGCTGCTCTTTAGCGAGCGTACGCTAACTTGTGTACGCTGCTCTTTAGCGAGCGTACGCTAACTTGTGTACGCTGCTCTTTAGCGAGCGTACGCTAACTTGTGTACGCTGCTCTTTAGCGAACGTACGCTGACTTGTGTACGCTGCTCTTTAGCGAGCGTACGCTAGCCTTGATACGCTGCCTGTTGGCAGTGTGTCTTGAGCGTACGCTAGCTTGAGCGTACGCGTGCCTTGGTACGCTAGCCTGAGCGTAGCCTGATTACCCTTGATCTTCTATAGCCCTGTATATTGATATTTTATTAGATATTTAACGTCCATTTTATATCCTTACGCCTTTTGTCATGAACTTGATAATCATGGATTTGTTTAATATGTTTGGAAATGATACCTGAGCATGACACGACAGTGACCCGTAGTGGTGCACTCCTGACATGAGTAATCTGACATGACCTGATAGTGGTCCGTCGTGGCGTACTCCTGACAAGTATACTTGACATGATAAACCTGATATGTTATATCTTGATAAGCTGTTGCGACGGCTACCTGACATGACATGACCTGTATAAATAACCTGGACACCGTGGGCGATTGTGCTTGTACAAATAATCCAGTCCTGTCTTGCATCATATCTAGGAGGGGACTCCTGAGTACCACGGTCAGGAGTACCTACTAAAATGGACTAAGGTTAACAACTAGATTAATACATTAGTCATGAAGAGATTTTCCAGCTACAGGCAATCCCGTTACCTGGACGCGCTTGGGATCTGTAGCCTGCCGTCGAGTAGGGCACATTTCCAGCACACTGTCATGTGTTGCACCCTTCAAACTGCTTAAGGGTACATGCGTTTCCTGGATGATGTACCCACCTGAATTCAACCCTAATCTCTCGACCTGGGTGACCTGGATGGTCTGCAGGGCTTGTGGCTGTGGAATAATCTCACTGCATCTTGTTAGTAATTAGGCTTGTGACAACCCTAGTTAGTTAAAGTATCAAGCCGTAGTTCTTGCTTGGCCGTGAAATGATTGGATGGAGTCTAACCAGTTTAGTCTTGTCCTGATCCTGTTCCAGATTATTGAATGACCAGAATGCTTGTATTTATTTTACCGATAAATGGTGAGAATTCCAAGTTCTGTTCAGACGAAGGGTTCAACCCCGGTCCTTGTTTGGTTTACGGGTTGTAGCCTGGCTATCTGAATAGTTCCATGGTTATCTCGTCGTATATCATCCTGATATGTTTCCTTTTATTCCAGTCCTTATTTTATTTATATTTATATTCTTGTGCTGATTGCTGGTTTTAGTTCTTAAGTGAAGCTCCTTTGTGGCACTTGCTCTTTCTGGGGTCTGACCCAGCTGGTTTTGTGTGGCCAGATTTCGGAGCAGCTCCAGAGGATCTACCGACCTTCCAGCCAGATGGTGGCCACTAGACGGAACCGTGGCAACGAGTGGGTTATTCTTGGCTCTCCCGCTCTATTGTAAAAATATTCTTTTGAGGCGTTTAGCCGACGAGCACCTGTTTAGCTCGATTGCACTTACTTACTGTCTGTCTACGGGCTGTAACATGATTGACAAATCCTATGGTTGATCATGTATGACTAAACTCTTGCTAGTCCTAATATTTTGTAACGACTAGCTTCATGATCAGCTGAATATGTAATATTTGGGACGCCTTATTATTGTATATTTAATGATCATACATCTTGTGACTCTTACTTACTTGCTTATGATTGAGACACTAGGCTTGTTCATGACCTTAAGAGACTGTTGGCTTGTAGATAAACCCTCATGTATCCTAGACAGCCGTGACCGTATAGCGAGATGGAATCCATTTCAACATACGTAGCTGGCTATGTCTGCCCCCGCTCTCCAGTATTCTGGTTCTGGGACGTGACATGGTTTAAGTGGTGGCCCATGCAGGTCTTGTAAATCAAGATATGTGAGGGTTTACCGAATAGATGTCTCAATCAGTATTCGTCCTTGATCTCTGTTCGTATCTTCTGAATCCCTGGATTCTTGTCCTGATCATATGCTTGTATCGTTGCTCTGTCCTGGTCCTTCCTTATTGTTTCCTATGTCGTCTTCTTCAGCGGCATAGTACCTGACCCGGCCGATCAGCATGGCGGAGCACTTCCCGCGGACCAGCAACAACCTGGAGATCAAGTCCAGCATTCCGGAGTAGCCTCCAGAGTCGATCCTATTGGAGGAGAGCCTCCAGTTCATCCAGTTCAGCCTGCCGAGCATGATGACGGCACTTTGGTAGGACTCGTCAGGACCTTGATAGCTTCTCAAGATCGTCGTAGAGATGCCTTGCAACAGGCAGTGGCGGATGCTTTGACCCGGGGTGGTCATCAGGGTAACAGCGCGGCCAACAGCTTCAAGCGCTTGAACCCTCCATTCTTTGACGGTAGTGAAGATGCTATCGCAGGAGATGCTTGGCTTCAGGACACTGAGGTGATTCTCGAAGCAGCCAGGACTCCAGAGAACGAGAAGGTGGCCGTTGTGCACCTGCAGTTGTTAGATCTTGCCCGCAGCTGGTGGGCAGCGCAGGCCGTTGGATTAGCAGCACCCATTGCTTGGGCAGTATTCAGAAAGAGATTCCAGACCAAGTATTTCGATGTCGTGGCTCGGTATGATCTGCAGACGAGGTTTACCAATCTGAAGCAGATGGGCAGGACGGTCGACGGATATGCGGCCGAGTTTTCCAGACTTAGTCGGTTTCCTCCCACTTTGGTGGCAACCGAGTATGATAGAGCCCAGCGATTCCAGCAGGGACTTCACCTGGAGATCTTGTTGGCAGTTGAGCAGTTTGAGCATCAGACTTTTGATGCAGTCTTGAGAGCAGCCCGGAGGCATGAGTATACCTCCCAGAGGATTGTGGATAGGACCGGGGGTCGGAAGAGATCTCACGGCCAGATGAATCAGTCTTCAGCACCAGCCCCGGCAGCCAGGGCCTTGACTATTGGAGCTCCGAGGCGAGCGGCCTCAGTAACGTCGGTTCAGTATTCCATTCCGACGTACCCTCAGCAGCAGAAGCAGAAGCAGTCTTCCGCAGTGGGAAGTTCTCATTGTGGGAAGCCAGGCCATGTGGTGGCAGAGTGCCGTAGGGCGCAGGGATTGTGTCTGGCTTGTGGAGCGGCAGACCATAGGGTTGGATCCTGCCCGAACAGGGGAGGTTCACCATCGTCCAACCTTTCAAGTACTTCGGTGAGAGGACCAGCACCGATCCAGCAGCAGCAGCAGCAGTATCCATTGATGAGGCCCTTGCCGCCTCAGTCCCAGGCATTTCAGCAGCAGAGCCCCCAGCAGTATGCGCAAGCCCAGGCCTTGAGTCAGAGTAGACAGCGAGGATTTCAGCAGAGGGGACCAGCACCCCGAGGGTACGGTTAGGCTATGGTGATGACCGTGGAGGAAGAGTTGGCACCAGGTGAGGTAGTGGCAGGTACTATTCTCGTCAACTCCTTTCCAGCTTCAGCTTTATTTGATTCTGGTGCATCGCATTCTTTTATGTCTGTACGATTCGCGACACGGGTAGGATTGGAGCCCGAGTCATTATCAGTAAGGCTTAATATACTTACTGGTAACGGACTTGTAGGAGTAGATAGAGTGTTTTCCTCGTGTTGGATCGTAGTTAGCGGTAGAGAATTCTCTGCTAGATTGATAGAATTCCCGATGGCCGATTATGATGTGGTCTTAGGGATGGATTGGTTGAGGAACCAGTATGCTAGAATAGACTGCCATATTGGTAGGGTTGTTTTTAGCATTCCAGGAGAGCCAGAGTTTTCTTTCTCTCGAGGCGAGGTTGAGCCTTCTCCTCCGATATTGCGAATGGCAGTAGCAGCAGTTCAGTTGCCCAGGATAGTGGATGAGTTTCCAGATGTTTTTCCAGAGGAGCTTCCAGGTATGCCTCCGGAGCGGGAGATCGAGTTCACTATAGATTTAATTCCCGGGACAGCCCCAGTGTCAGAGAGAGTCTACAGTATGGCGCCGTCAGAGTTGGAGATATTGTACAAGATGATTGAAGAACTCAGAACCAAGGGATTCATTCGTGCTAGTGGATCGCCTTGGGGAGCCCCGATGCTTCTTGTGAAAAAGAAGGATGGTACGTCCAGGTTATGTGTTAATTATCGTACCTTGAACTCAGTGACAATCAAGAACAGATACCCTCTTCCGAGGATAGATGACTTGTTTGATCAACTCAAGGGGGCTTCAGTATTCTCGAAGATCGATTTACGCTCAGGTTATCATCAGATCAGAGTCAGAGAGCAGGACATCCCGAAGACAGCTTTTAGATCGAGATATGGGCATTGGGAGTTCCTTGTTATGCCTTTTGGAGCAACCAATGCGCCGGTCGTATTCATGGACCTCATGAATCGCATCTTCATGCCTTACTTGGATCAGTTTGTGATTGTGTTCTTGGATGACATCCTGGTCTACAGTAAGAGTGAAGCGGAGCATGAGCAGCACCTCTGTATAGTTCTTCAGATCCTCAGAGAGCACCAGTTATATGCCAAGTTTAGTAAATGTGAGTTCTGGCTCGATCGTATTTCGTACTTGGGCCATATCATCACTCGAGGAGGAGTAGAAGTGGATCCCCAGAAGATTGTGGCTATTGAGTCCTGGCCAGTGCCCAACACAGTTGCAGAAGTTCGCAGTTTCCTCGGATTGGCTGGCTATTACCGGCGATTTGTTTCAGACTTTGCTCGAATTTCAGCACCATTGACGCAGTTGACCCGCAAGGATGCGCAGTTTGCTTGGACAGCAGAGTGTCAGAGTTCTTTTGAGCAGTTGAAGCGAGGATTGATAACAGCTCCTATTCTCACGCTTCCAGATGGAACCGGAGGATTTTCAGTGTATTGTGATGCTTCAGGCAGAGGTTTAGGATGTATTCTGATGCAGCATGGGAAGGTAATAGCTTATGCGTCACGACAACTTCGTGATCATGAGAGGAATTACCCAACCCATGACTTGGAGCTGGCAGCAGTGGTGTTTGCACTTAAGTTGTGGAGACACTACTTGTACGGAGATAGGGTAGAGATTTTCACCGACCACAAGAGCCTGAAGTATGTTTTCACCCAGAAGGATCTTAACATGCGTCAGAGGAGGTGGCTGGAGCTTCTTGTGGATTATGATGTCAGCTTGCAGTATTATCCTGGGAAGGCCAATGTCGTAGCAGATGCATTGAGCAGAAGAGCCGGAGCTTATTTTCTAACAGCGCAACCAGAGCTGTTAGCAGATCTTCAGAAGATGGGTATTGAAGTTGTTCTCCCTTCCAGTGTGGCGTTGATGGCCAGCATGCAAGTTCAGTCCACTACAGTCGAGAGGATCCGGATGGCGCAGTCGGCAGATTCCAAGCTTCAGCGACTCAGAGCAGAGTGTGAAGCAGGACGAAGACCAGAGTTATGTATTCATGAGGATGGTACACTTAGGCATGGTAAGCGTCTTTGTGTATCCAGTGGAGATATCAGACATGAGATCATGTCAGAGACGCACAGTTCTCAGTATTCCATCCATCCTGGCAGTACGAAGATGTACCGTGATATTCGTCAGCACTTCTGGTGGAATGGCATGAAGCGGGAGATAGCTCGGTTTGTCTCTCGGTGTTTGGTTTGCCAACAAGTTAAAGCCGAACATCAGAGACCGGCTGGACTTCTTCAGCCCTTACCGATTCCAGAATGGAAGTGGGAGCATGTGACCATAGATTTTGTGACTGGATTACCTAGATCCCCAGCTAGTAGAGATGCTATTTGGGTCATTGTGGATAGGCTTACCAAGGTGGCTCACTTTCTTCCGTTCAGAGTTGGTCAGTCGACGGCTCAGCTAGCGGAGATGTATCTTAGGCAGGTCGTCAGATTGCACGGTGTGCCAGTCAGTATCACCTCGGACCGAGATTCAAGATTTACGTCGCACTTTTGGCGTAGCTTGCAAGAGAGTTTGGGGACTCATCTCCAGTTTAGTTCAGCATATCACCCGCAGACAGATGGCCAGTCGGAGCGCACGATCCAGACTCTTGAAGACATGTTGCGGTCTTGCACACTTGACTTCGGTGGTTCATGGGAAGATCATTTACACCTGGTGGAATTCTCGTACAACAATAGTTTCCAGGCCAGTATCCAGATGGCACCGTTCGAGGCACTGTATGGTAGGAAGTGCAGGTCCCCGCTAGCCTGGGATGATGTTGGAGAGAGACAGATGCTTGGTCCAGAAATGATTGCCCAGACAGTTGAGGTGGTCAGGAGAGTCCGAGATCACCTTCGAGTTGCCCAAGATCGCCAGCGTCATTGGGCCGATTCTCATCGGCGTCCTCTCGAGTTCTCGGTCGGCGATCATATATTCCTGAGAATTTCTCCTAACCGTGGCGTCATTCGTTTCGGCGTACGAGGAAAGCTTAGTCCTAGGTATATAGGACCGTTTGACATTCTGGAGCGAGTAGGAGATGTATCCTATCGTCTCGCTCTTCCACCGTCGCTAAGCGAGGTGCATGACGTGTTCCATGTATCCCAATTACGACGGTATATCCCGGACCCGAGCCACATCCTGGATCATTCGGAATTGGTTGTTGGTACCAACCTTTCGTATGAGGAGAGGCCCGTGTCTATATTGGATCGAAGAGAGAAGATCCTCAAGAACAAGACTATCAAGTTAGTCCGAGTTGCTTGGGGTCATCACTCTTTGGGAGAGTCAACGTGGGAGCGTGAGGATGATATCCGATCACGATATCCCGACTTGTTTGACTCGTGAGGTATAATGTCTTTCTTATGCCTCATGCCACCAATTCCTTGCTTGCATGATTGATTGATTGCCTAGTATAATTGCCTGTGAATAGTATAGCTTGTTCTTGTCCCTCTAGCCTCTTAATTAAATTCCGAGGACGAAATTCTTTTAAGGTGGGTAGAGTTGTAATGCCTGTTGTTCGTATTACGTATTTGGAATACGTATACGTATTTTATCTTGTATTTGCATATCTCCTTGGTTTGGCTTGGCTTGTTTACTCTCGGTTTGGGTTGGCTTGGTTCGGCCGGCCCAATGCTTGGTTCATCATGGGCCAAGGGTGGAACACCTTAGCCTATGCTTCTCCTTCATTTCTACCACAACCCCCCTCTTTATTATCCCCACCAACCTTCTCTCTCCTCCATAATTCTCATTTACTTCTCCTTCCCCCACCATTACTCTTCTCCACCAACCAAGAACACCATAGGCAAGTGCAACTTGCTTCCACAAGAGAACTCTTTTTGATGGTTTCATTAGCTTCTCCTCATGATTCTAAACCACATTAGAACTTTTCATTTTCCATTTTGAGGCTTTAATTCTTGTAGATCTAGAGTTTTGCTATTTTCGGATTTTTGGTGTTTTGATCTATCAAACTTGCTTGTTTTCAAGTTTTGATGGTTCCATGTTTTAGAGAATTTCATTCTACCCAATTTTGACCTTGGGAAAGTCGGATTCGGACTTGTTTTGACCAAGATTTGGACAATTGAAGCTTAGATTCAACTTTAGAGTTCTTGCTGTTCTTGCCATTTGGAGAAGACAGTGAACAGTGAGCTAGCTTTTTAGCTTATGCCACTGAGCTGTACGCTGCTCTTTAGCGAGCGCACGCTAGCCTTGGTACGCTAACTTGTGTACGCTGCTCTTTAGCGAGCGTACGCTAACTTGTGTACGCTGCTCTTTAGCGAGCGTACGCTAACTTGTGTACGCTGCTCTTTAGCGAGCGTACGCTGACTTGTGTACGCAGCTCTTTAGCGAGCGTACGCTAGCCTTGATACGCTGCCTGTTGGCAGTGTGTCTTGAGCGTACGCTAGCTTGAGCGTACGCGTGCCTTGGTACGCTAGCCTGAGCGTAGCCTGGCTTGAGTGTAGCCTGATTACCCTTGATCTTCTATAGCCCTGTATATTGATATTTTATTAGATATTTAACGTCTATTTTATATCCTTACGCCTTTTGTCATGAACTTGATAATCATGGATTTGTTTAATATGTTTGGAAATGATACCTGAGCATGACACGACAGTGACCCGTAGTGGTGCACTCCTGACATGAGTAACCTGACATGACCTGATAGTGGCCCGTCGTGGCGTCCTCCTGACAAGTATACTTGACATGATAAACCTGATATGTTATATCTTGATAAGCTGTTGCGACGGCTACCTGACATGACATGACCTGTATAAATAACCTGGATACCGTGGGCGATTGTGCTTGTACAAATAATCCAGTCCTGTCTTGCATCATGTCTAGGAGGGGACTCCTGAGTACCACGGTCAGGAGTACCTACTAAAATGGACTAAGGTTAACAACTAGATTAATACATTAGTCATGAAGAGATTTTCCAGCTACAGGCAATCCCGTTACCTGGGCGCGCTTGGGATCTGTAGCCTGCCGTCGAGTAGGGCACATTTCCAGCACACTGTCATGTGTTGCACCCTTCAAACTGCTTAAGGGTACATGCGTTTCCTGGATGATGTACCCACCTGAATTCAACCCTAATCTCTCGACCTGGGTGACCTGGATGGTCTGCAGGGCTTGTGGCTGTGGAATAATCTCACTGCATCTTGTTAGTAATTAGGCTTGTGACAACCCTAGTTAGTTAAAGTATCAAGCCGTAGTTCTTGCTTGGCCGTGAAATGATTGGATGGAGTCTAACCAGTTTAGTCTTGTCCTGATCCTGTTCCAGATTATTGAATGACCAGAATGCTTGTATTTATTTTACCGATAAATGGTGAGAATTCCAAGTTCTGTTCAGACGAAGGGTTTAACCCCGGTCCTTGTTTGGTTTACGGGTTGTAGCCTGGCTATCTGAATAGTTCTATGGTTATCTCGTCGTATATCATCCTGATATGTTTCCTTTTATTCCAGTCCTTATTTTATTTATATTTATATTCTTGTGCTGATTGCTGGTTTTAGTTCTTAAGTGAAGCTTCCTTTGTGGCACTTGCTCTTTCTGGGGTCTGACCCAGCTGGTTTTGTGTGGCCACATTTCGGAGCAGCTCCAGAGGATCTACCGACCTTCCAGCCAGATGGTGGCCACTAGACGGAACCCTGGCAACGAGTGGGTTATTCTTGGCTCTCCCGCTCTATTGTAAAAATATTCTTTTGAGGCGTTTAGCCGACGAGCACCTGTTTAGCTCGATTGTACTTACTTACTGTCTGCCTACGGGCTGTAACATGATTGACAAATCCTAGGGTTGATCATGTATGACTAAACTCTTGCTAGTCCTAACATTTTGTAATGACTAGCTTCATGATCAGCTGAATATGTAATATTTGGGACGCCTTATTATTGTATATTTAATGATCATACATCTTGTGACTCTTACTTACTTGCTATGATTGAGACACTAGGCTTGTTCATGACCTTAAAAGACTGTTGGCTTGTAGATAAACCCTCATGTATCCTAGACAGCCGTGACCGTATAGCGAGATGGAATCCATTTCAACATAGGTAGCTGGCTATGTCTGCCCCCGCTCTCCAGTATTCTGGTTCTGGGGCGTGACAGATGTTCAAGCGAGGACTCTTTGCACGTCGACACTCCTCCTCTTTCCTTACGTTTGTGGAGGATCGCCTCCCGCAGGTCAGAGGAACCACTCTGTCTGTTTGCCGCCGGGGGCTGGACTCGAGAGGTTGTATACAACTTCCCATCCGAGGCCTGTGTGATAGTCAACGGGACGCCCCGATAGTCAGAGGTTGGAACAGCTGACTGGGCCTGATGAGCCCGCGTTGCCCTAGACTTCCTCCTTTTAGCACTTGTGGGTGCGTAATAGGAGGAGTCCAAGTTGGATACCACAGAATCTGGCTTATCATCCAGAGAACCATCAGGGTCAGGACCGCATGAGAGACGGTCGAAGACTGATCAAGAGAAGCGTGAAACGGATGCTATGCGGCTAGAGTTGGGTACCGTACAAGCTGTCTGCATGCGGTTGTCTACTGCCGTCGGATGAATTGTTGTTGTGCGGCTAGGAGTCACGACCGTACAGGCTGGCCGCATGCGGTTGGCAATTGTGGCCGCATAGGTTTTCTGCAAGCGATTGACTCCCATAGCCGCACGAGTTTCATCCGTGTGGATGGCAACTGTAGCCGCATAATCTATACGGCTGACAGATATGGCCGTATGAGTTTTCTTCATGCGGCTGGCGGATGTAGCCGCATGAGCTTTCTCCCTGCGGCTGATACCCTTATGCGGCTCGGATCTCATAGAGTTTCGCTTTGCCCCTGCAAGTCCAGCATCATAGTGTTTTCTTCTACCAGACTTGGGGACAGCAAAGTTGTCTACGACCTGAAGTGGGGCCGCAGGGGAATCTTGCTCGCCGTCTTGAACAACAGAGGGTGTCTCCGCAAGAGCTTCAGTAGGAACGAAGGATCAGGGTCTCCACTCCTTACGGGCCTTCTTTTTGCGGGCTCGCTTCTGGACCGGGCCAGTGCCCTTGTCGGAGAGCATTTCTTCGAACGCCTCTTGGTCGAACCGGGCGACCATCTTTTGTTGCGTGGAGCCAAGCTTGGCTGCATCCGATTGCGCCACCAACTCCTCAGCCGTGGAAAGTTAGTCCCCAGCAGAGTCGCCATCGTGTTTGCCATGAAATATAAAAGAACAGAACAATTATCGGAGGACCGGACTTTTACTTCACGTTACAAACTCGCTTGTACAAAGAAAGCCTTGGGACGAATACCTAGGTACAACAGTCTAAGTACAATTGTTTATTTTAGATTCTGGGGGGTGACGATAGAGGCTCGGGAAGGCGACGGCAGCCCTGCCTTACTCCTTGGACGATCGGTATGCAGCCTTGGCTCCTGCGAGAAGATGGTTGGCGTTGACGAAGAAATGCTCTTCTTGCTCCTATGTTGCTCTTCTGGCTTCTCTCTCTCTGTGTGTGTATTCTCTCTCTGACTATGGGGGGGAAGTCTCTCTGTATACGTATTTCTCTCTGATATTGTATATATTACTTACAAGGGAATGGCACCTTGCTATTTATAATAGTGGGATGTGATCATTAGGGTTGCCAATGATTAGCTCTTGGAGATGGCGGCGGCCCATAGATTGGTCAATCCAGGCCGTTCAGTTTTGATTGTGACGAATCCGAGCCATCGAGTGTAGATTACACCAAATCCCATTAGCAATTAATGCTGATTGGAATAAATCTTCCTCATGATGATCTTTTGAAAATTAAATTTATTCTCCTGCCACGTGTCCCAGATTATTGGGATTTGACCCAATCTTTGATGGCAGTAAATCTGAGAAATTAATCGGCTTAGGACACGTCCTAGGAGCCACTGGGGGATTTGGACAGCATGACGAGTGAGCCGCATATGAATTTGAGCCGCATATGGTTAAGCCCACGTGTCAGGGCTGCCTGGGCAGTGGCCCTCACTTGAGCCCTCGAACCACAGGGGAGTAATCCTTGTGGGCCGCATAGGTACATATCCGCCCGAGCCGCATGGACATGAACCTCTTGAACCGCATGAGAAGTCCTCGCTCGAGCCGCATGAGGCTTTCTTGGCCTGAGCCGCATAGGACAGATTCACTCTGAACCGTATGAGAAGTTCTTTGCTCGAGCCGCATGAGGCTTTCTTGGCCTGAGCCGCATAGGACAGATTCACTCTGAACCGCATAAGAAGTTCTTTGCTCGAGCCGCATGAGGCTTTCTTGACCTGAGCCGCATAGGATTCATTCTGAACCGCATGAGAAGTGAGCCGTATACGAACGTCCACGTGGCAAGGCCACGAGGCATTTTTATGGCTCTCGGGGGATTTGTGTCAGAGATCTCTTTTCTCTTCCCTAGAGATTCATCATTATGATAGAGTCATAATTCCCTGCTTTTGTGTCAGAGCTGTCAACTTTTCAGAGGGGTCAGCCGTCAAAGCAATTAATGCAGCATGGGTCGGAGGGGAGAACTGTCAGGCCACGTGTCTTCTGAGCCGCATGGAATGCCTCGGGCCGCATAGCTCCTTATGCCGCATGACTCCCTGAGCCGCATGAGTTTTCTGAGCCGCATGGATCTTTCCTGGCCGCATGAGTCATTATCTTTAGTATTTTCGATGCTTGTACAAGCTGCATACATGAAAAGTCACGCACGCAGGAGAGCTGCGTACGTGAAAAGTCACGCACGCAGGAGAGCTGCGTACGTGAAAAGTCACGCACGCTAGAGAGCAGCGTACGCGAAAAGTCACGCACGCAGGGGAGCTGCGTACGCGAAACGTCACGCACGCCAGAGAGCAGCGTACGCGAAAAGTCACGCACGCAGGGGAGCTGCGTACGCGAAAAGTCACGCACGCCAGAGAGCTGCGTACGTGCAAAAGCACACAAGCAGAGAGCTGCGTATGCGCAAAAACACGCACGCAGGGTCTGGGTCTTCTTCTCCATGGCTTAGAAGAAGCTCCAATGGCTCCAAAACTTCAAGGCACCACAACTTGGCCATCCGAACTCCAAATCCAGATTTCCAAAGTTCAAACCAGGGTGGAATTGAACTCTCTTCCACATGGAAGCATCAAAACCCATAAAAATCCAACTTAAGTAGATCAAAACCATGCAAAAACCAAAAATAGGGAAAACTTAGATCTAGAACAATGGAGACTCCAAATCACAAAATACTAAGTTCTAATGTTGATCACCATGTCCTAAACTAGCAAATGGACAAATAAAAGAGGGTTCTCATGTGATGGCAAGGTGCACTTGCCTATGGGTGGGTGTTGTGGAGAGGAAGGAGAAGAGTGTTGTGTAGAGGAAGGAGAAGAAGAAATTAATGGAGGGTTATGAGGAGACAGAAAAAGTTGGTGGAGTTTTAAAGAGGGTGGAATGTGGTGTGTTGAGGGTGGAGCATAGGCTAAGGTGTTCCAATATATTAAACCAAACCAAACCAACCCAAACCAATTAAAACCGAGTCATGTTAAAAATCCGAAATACGAGAAATACCAAAATTCCATAAGTTGAGAAAAATAAAAATACATACCAAAATCCAGATACGAGTATAAATACGAAATACGGGAAATACGAGAAATGAGGGTGACAACTCTACCCACCTTAAAAGAATTCCGTCCTCGAAATTTAATCAAGGAGCTAGAGATTGTCACGACAAGCTACATTAAGCACAGGCAAGTTACACTAAGCAGTTCAATCATACAATCATACAATGCAAGCAAGGAAGGAAAAACGTAAGGCATAAGAAAGACATTATACCTCACGAGTCAAATAGGTAGGGATATCGCGATCGGATGTCGTCCTCACGCTCCCACGTTGACTCACTTAGAGAGTGATGACCCCAAGCAACACGGACTAATTTAATAGTCTTGTTCTTGAGTGTCTTCTCCTTCCGGTCCAATATAGACACGGGCCTCTTCTCATACGAAAGGTTGGTACCAACAACCAATTCCGAATGGTCTAGGATGTGGCTCGGGTCCGGAATATACCATCATAACTGGGACACATGGATTACATCATGCACCTCACTTAGCGACGGCGGAAGAGCGAGACGATAGGATACATCTCCTACTCGCTATAGAATATCGAACGGCCCTATATACCTAGGACTAAGCTTTCCCCGTACGCCAAAGCGAATGACGCCACGGTTAGGCGAGATCCTAAGGAATACATGGTCGCCGACAGCAAATTCTAAGGGACGCCGATGAGCATCGGCCCAATGGCGCTGGCGGTCCTGGGCAACTCGGAGGTGATCTCTGACCTTCCTGACCACTTCAACCATCTGGGAAATCAATTCGGGTTCGAGCATCTGCCTCTCCTCGACATCGTCCCATGCTAGCGGGGATCTGTACTTCCTGCCATAAAGAGCCTCGAAGGGTGCCATCTGGATACTGGCCTGATAACTGTTGTTGTACGAGAATTCCACCAGGTGCAGATGATTCTCCCATGAACCACCGAAGTCAAGGGTACAGGATCTCAACATATCTTCAAGGGTCTGGATTGTGCGCTCTGATTGACCATCCGTCTGCGGATGATAAGCTGAGCTGAATTGAAGGCGAGTCCCCAAACTCTTCTGTAAGCTGTGCCAAAAGTGTGATGTGAATCTTGAATCCCTGTCCGAGGTGATGCTGACTGGCACACCGTGAAGCCTGACAATCTGCCTGAGATACATCTCTGCTAACTGCACCGTCGACTGTCCAACTCTGAATGGGAGAAAGTGTGCCACCTTGGTAAGCCTGGCCACAATTACCCAAATAGCATCTCTGTCGGCCGGAGATCTGGGCAATCCGGTCACGAAATCCATGGTTATATGCTCCCATTTCCATTCTGGGATTGGTAAGGGTTGAAGAAGTCCAACGGGCCTCTGATGTTCAGCTTTAACCTGTTGGCAAACCAAACACCGAGAGACAAACCGGGCTATCTCCCTCTTCATGCCATTCCACCAGAAATGCTGACGAATATCACGGTACATCTTCGTACCACCCGGATGAATAGAATATTGTGAACTGTGGGCTTCTGTCATGACTTCCTGTCTGATATCTCCACTGGGTACACAAAGACGAGTGCCGTGCCGAAGTGTACCGTCTTCATAAATACATAACTCTGGCCTTCTTCCGGCTTCACACTCTGCTCTGAGTCGCTGGATCTTGGAATCTGTTGACTGTGCCACCCGGATTCTCTCAACTATGCTGGACTGAACCTATAGGCTGGCCATCAATGCCACACTGGTTGGAAGAACCACTTCAATTCCCATCTTCTGAAGATCTGCCAATAATTCTGGTTGTGCCGTCAGGAAATAAACTCCGGCTCTCCTGCTCAAAGTATCTGCTACAACGTTGGCCTTCCCGGGATGATACTATAAATTCACATCATAGTCTACTAGTAGCTCGAGCCATCTTCTCTGCCGCATATTAAGGTCCTTCTGGGTGAAAACATACTTTAGGCTCTTATGATCAGTAAAGATCTCCACTCTATCTCCGTACAAGTAGTGTCTCCACAATTTCAAAGCAAACACTACCGCCGCCAATTCCAAGTCGTGGGTCGGGTAATTCTTCTCATGATCACGTAGTTGACGTGACGCATAAGATATTACCTTCCTATGCTGCATCAAAATACACCCCAATCCTCTGCCTGAAGCATCGCAATAAACTGTGAATCCTCCGGTCCCATCTGGAAGGGTGAGAATGGGAGCCGTTATCAAACCTCGCTTCAACTTTTCAAATAATTTCTGACACTCTGCTGTCCAAACAAACGGCACATCCTTGCGGGTCAGCTGGGTCATTGGCGCTGAAATCCTTGCGAAATCTGAAACGAACCGCCGGTAGTAGCCGGCCAATCCAAGGAAGCTGCAAACCTCTGCCACTGAGCTGGGTACCGGCCATGACTCGATAGCCACAATCTTCTGGGGATCCACTTCCACTCCTCCTCGGGTAATGATGTGACCCAAGTATGAAATACGATCGAGCGAGAACTCGCATTTACTGAACTTGGCGTACAACTGATGCTCCCTAAGCGTCTGGAGGACGACCCTGAAATGCTGCTCATGCTCTGCTTCACTCTTGCTGTAGACCAGGATGTCATCTAGGAACAAGATCACAAATTGATCCAAGTAAGGCATAAAAATGCGATTCATGAGGTCCATGAATACTGCCGGCGCATTGGTCGCTCCAAAGGGCATAACAAGGAACTCCCAATGTCCATACCTCGATCTGAATGCTGTCTTCGGGATGTCCTGCTCTCTGACTCTGATCTGGTGATATCCCGACCGCAAGTCAATCTTCGAGAAAAATTCAAGGTACGATAATCAACACATAGCCTGGACGTACCATCCTTCTTTTTCACAAGAAGCATCGGGGCTCCCCAAGGCGATCCACTCGCACGGATGAATCCCTTGGTCCTCAATTCTTCAATCATCTTGTATAAAATTTCCAACTCTGAAGGCGCCATCCTGTAGACTCGCTCTGATACTGGTGCTATCCCGGGAACCAAGTCTATAGTGAACTCAATCTCCCGCTCCGGCGGCATTCCTGGAAGCTCCTCTGGGAAGACATCTGGAAACTCTTCAACTATTCGGGGTAACTGCACTGCTGCTACTGCCATCCGCAATGCTGGGGAAGACGGCTCCACTGCGCCTCTGAAAAATGAAAACTCTGGCTCGCCGGGGATACTAAAGAAAACTCTGCCAATATGGCATTCTATCCTAGTATACTGGTTCCTCAACCAATCTATGCTTAGGACTACATCAAAGTCTGCCATAGGAAACTCTATGAATCTAGCGGGGAACTCCCTACCGCTAACTACGATCCGACACGAGGAAAACACTCGATCTACTCCCACAAGGCCATTACCAGTAAGTATATTGAGCCTCACTGATAATGACTCGGGCTCCAATCCTATCCGTGTCGCGAATCGTGCAGACATAAATGAATGCGATGCACCAGAATCAAATAATACAGACGCTGAAGAGGAGTTGACGAGAATAGTACCTGCCACAACCTCACCTGGTGTAACTTCTTCTTCTATAGCCATCATCATGGCCTGACCTTGTCCTCTGGCTGCTGGTCCCCTCTGCTGGAAACCTCTCTGCCTATTCTGGGTCTGAGCTTGGGCTTGTGCATACTGCTGGGGGTGTTGTTGCTGGAATGCCTGAGACTGAGGCGGCAAGGGCCTCGAAGACTGATACTGCTGCTGAACTGGTGCTGGGGCCGGTCCTCTCACTAAAGAGCTAGAAGGGTTG
Organism: Iris pallida; assembly: GCA_029216955.1. NCBI lineage: Eukaryota > Viridiplantae > Streptophyta > Magnoliopsida > Asparagales > Iridaceae > Iris > Iris pallida. The sequence goes on along the minus strand of JANAVB010006795.1, from coordinate 8,075,158 downwards.
GATGCTGATGAACCACCCCTATTCGGGCAAGCCCCTATCCTATGATCTGCCGCTCCACAAGCCAGGCACAATCCTTGCGCCCTACGACAATCCGCCACTACATGGCCTGGCTTCCCGCAATGAGAACATCCCATCGCGGAAGTCTGCTTCTGCTTCTGCTGTTGTGGGTACGTCGGGGTCGAATGCTGAACCGACGTTACTGAGGCCGCCCGCCTCGGAGTTCCAATGGTCAATCCCCTAAATGCCGAGGCTGGAGCTGATGATTGGTGCATCTGACTGTGGGAACGCTTCCTACATCCGGTCCTATCCACAATCCTCTGGGAGGTGTACTCATGCCTCCTAGCTGCTTTCAAGACTGCATCGAACGTCTGGTGCTCGAACTGCTTAACCGCCAACAAGATCTCCAAATGCAGTCCCTGCTGGAACCGCTGGGCCCTATCAAACTCGGTCGCTACCAAGGTGGGGGCAAACCTACTGAGTCTAGAAAACTCCGATGCATAACTGTCGACTGTTCTGCCTTCTTGCTTCAAGTTGGTAAATCTGGTCTGCAGGTCGTACCGAGCCACAGCATCGAAATACTTCGTCTGGAATCTCTCTCTAAATACTGCCCAAGTAATGGGTGTCACTAATCCCATGGCTTGCGCCGCCCACCAACTGCGAGCCAAGTCCAACAACTGCAGGCGTACCACCGCCACCTTCTCATTCTCGGGTGTCCTAGCTGCTTCCAGAATCACCTCGGTATCCTGAAGCCATGCATTCGCGGCAATCGCATCCTCGCTGCCGTCGAAGAAAGGAGGGTTCAATCGCTTGAAGCTGTTGGCCGCCTGGTTCCCTGGATGTCCGCCTCGGGTCAAAGCATCTTGAACTGTCTGGTACAGGGCGTCGCTTCGACGATCCTGGGAAGCTATCAAGGTTCTGATGAGGCCTACTAAGGTACCATCATCTGGCTCTGCGGGCTGGACGGACCGAACTGGTGACTCTCCTCCAGTAGGCACAACTCTAGAGGCTACCCCGGAATGCTGGGCTTGATCTCCAGGTTGCTGCTGGTCCACGGGAGGTGCTCCTCCTTGCTGATCGGCAGGGTCAGGTACAGTGCCGCTGAGGAAGACGACACAGGGAAACAATAAGGAAGGACCAGGACAGATCAACGATACAAGCATGTAATCAGGGCAAGAATTTCAGGAATTTGAAAATACGGGCGGAGATCAAGGGCTAATACTGATTGAGACATCTATTCGGTAAACCCTCACATTTCTTGATTGACAAGACCTGCATGGGCCACCACTTAAACCGTGTCACGCCCCAGAACCAGAATACTGGAGAGCGGGGGCAGACACAGCCAGCTACGTATATTGAAATGGAGACCACCTCGATATACGGTCACGGCTGTCTAGAAATATGAGGGTTTACTACAAGCCAGCAGTCTCTTATGGTCATGAACAAGCCTAATGTCTCAATCACAAGCAAGTAAGTAAGGTCGCAAGATGTATCATCATTAAATATACAATAATAAGGCGTCCCAAATATTACATATTCAGCTGATCATGAAGCTAGTCGTTACAAAATACGGGGACTAGCAAGAGTTAAGTCATACATGATCAACCCTAGGATTTGTTAATCATGTTTACAGCCCATAGGCAGACAGTAAGTAAAGTACATCGAGCTAACAGGTGCTCGTCGGCTAAACGCCTCAAAAGAATAGTTTTACAATAGAGTGAGCGAAACAAAATAGAAAACCCATTCGTAGCCCGGGTTCCTTCTAGTCGCCACCATTGGGCTGGAAGCTTGGTAGATCCTCGGGAGCTGCTCCGAAATCTGGCCATACAAAACCAGCTGGGTCAACCCCAGAAAGAGCAAGTGCCACAAGGGGGCCACGAAATAAGAACAAAAGCCAGCAATAGCACAAGAAAATTCTAATATTAAAACTAGAATTTACGAAAACATGTCAGGATGATATACGACGAGATAACCATGGAACTATTCCGATAGCCAGGTTACAACCCGTAAACCAAACAAGGACCGGGGTTGTAACCCTTCGTCTGAACAGAACTTGGTCTTCCACCATTTATCGGCAAGATAATAATGCAAGAAATCAAGACAGGGAGCAATCTTGTACTGGATCAAGACATGGCTAAACTGGTTATACCTCATTCAATCAATCACGGCCAAGCAGATACTACGGCTCACTACTTTAACTAACTAGGTTATCACAGGCCTAATTACTAACAAGATGCAATGAGATTGTTCCACAGCCACAAGCCCTGCAGACCATCCAGGTTACCCAGGTCGAAAATTAGGGGTTGAATTCAGGTGGGTACATCGTCCGGGAGACAAATGTACCCTTAGGTGACTTAGAGGGTGCAACACGCGACGGTGTGCTGGAAATGTGCCCTACTCGACGGCAGGCTACAGATCCCAAGAGCGCCCAGGTAACGGGATTGCCTGTAGCTGTGTCATCTCTTCATGACTACTGTGTTATTCTAGTTATTAACCTTACTCCATTTTAGTAGGTACTCCTGACCGTGGTACTCAGGAGTCCCATCCTAGGCATGATGCAAGACAGGACAAGTGGATTTAACAAGAAAGCAAGAAAGAACCACCCACGGTGTCAAGGCAGGTCAAGTTAAGTTATCAAGATAAATCATGTCAGGGTACTTTTCAGGAGTGCGCCACGACGGGCCACTATCATGTCAGGTTGGTCATGCCAGGAGTGCACCACTACGGGTCACAGTCGTGTTATGCTAGTTCCTTGTCATACCATGCCATGTACAATAGTCATTCCAAACATATTAAGTAAAATCAAGATCATGACAAAAGGCATAAGGATATAAAATGGGCATAAAATATCTAATAAAATATCAATATACAGGACTATAGAAAAGCCAAGCTCAAAGAAATAAGACCAAATCTCCAAGAGCCAATGGATTAAGCAAGGGGTTCAGGGTGCAGCGTACGCACAAGACACGCACGCAGGAGAGCTGCATACGTAAAAAGTCACGCACGCAGGAGAGCTGCATACGTGAAAAGTCACGCACGCATGAGAGGAAAAGTCACGCACGCAAGAGAGCTGCATACGCGAAAAGTCACGCACGCAGGAGAGCTGTATACGCGAAAAGTCACGCACGCAGGAAAGCTGCATACGCGAAAAGTCACGCACGCAGGAGAGCTGCGTACGTGAAAAGTCACGCACGCCAGAGAGCAGCGTACGCGAAAAGTCACGCACGCAGGGGAGCTGCGTACGCAAAAAGTCACGCACGCCAGAGAGTAGCGTACGCGAAAAGTCACGCACGCAGGGGAGCTGCGTACGCGAAAAGTCACGCACGCCAGAGAGCTGCGTACGTGCAAAAGAACGCAAGCAGAGAGCTGCGTACGCGTAAAAACACGCACGCAGGGTCTGGGTCTTCTTCTCCATGGCTGAGAAGAAGCTCCAATGGCTCCAAAACTTTAAGGCACCACAACTTGGCCATCCGAACTCCAAATCCAGATTTCCAAAGTTCTAACCAGGGTGGAATTGAACTCTCTTCCACATGGAAGCATCAAAACCCATAAAAATCCAACTTAAGTAGATCAAAACCATGCAAAAACCAAAAATAGGGAAAACTTAGATCTAGAACAATGGAGACTCCAAATCACAAAATGCTAAGTTCTAATGTTGATCACCATGTCCTAAACTAGCAAATGGACAAATAAAAGAGGGTTCTCATGTGGTGGCAAGGTGCACTTGCCTATGGGTGGGTGTTGTGGAGAGGAAGGAGAAGAGTGTTGTGTAGAGGAAGAAGAAGAAGAAATTAATGGAGGGTTATAAGGAGAGAGAAAAAGTTGGTGGACTTTTAAAGAGGATGAGATGTGGTGTGTTGAGGGTGGAGCATAGGCTAAGGTGTTCCAATACATTAAACCAAACCAAACAAACCCAAACCAATTAAAACCGAGCCATGTTAAAAATCCGAAATACGAGAAATACCGAAATTCCACAAGTTGAAAAAAATAAAAATACATGCCAAAATCCAGATACGAGTATAAATACGAAATACGGGAAATACGGAAAATAAGGGTGACAACTGGACTTGACTGTATCTTGACTGAGTCGTATCTTGTCTCACCTGTACCATGACAGAGTCCCGTCATAAAACGAATACGTGTAATTGAACTGCTAAATCCTTGTTATTGTTTCCTTGGCACCAGAGAGTCTACTCGGGATGAGGGTATTTGTCTTGATCTATTGCACCAGAGAGTCCACACTCGAGATGAGGGTGTTTGTCGTGTTCATTGGCACCAGAGAGTCCACACTCGGGACGAGGGTTGACCATTTGCTCCAGAGAGTCCACTCGGGATGAGGGTGTTTGCATCAGAGAGTCCACACTCGGGAAGAGGGTGCCTTGCCGTGAACTAATCAGAGAGTCCACACTCGGGATGAGGGTTAGTGATTAGAACTAACCAGAGAGTCCACTCGGGATGAGGGTTAGTGATTAGTCCAAACCAGCGAGTCCACTCGGGGCGAGGGTTTGGTATTCCATTGATCTCGTGTTTACTTGTTCATCCAGCAGTTCAGTTACGTGTAGTTGTTCTTGTATTCCAGTTCATGGTCACCTGTCAGTAGCCACTTGTCGATAGTCACTTGTTAGCAATTTTGGTCGTAGTCTCTTGCCATGTTTATGCCTTTTCCTGTTTATATCCTGGTTATAGTTTATGCATGATTAAACTGCTAGATAGGCATGTTTTATGTATCTTGCTATGTCCCCTGAGGACCTGATGATCTCTTCAGGTTTAGCGATTGCATGGAGTTAGTTAGCAGAGCGGGATGGTAGAGGATTGTGATGCATGATACAGGTATTTGCTTGTGATGATTCTTTATTATCCTCTCGTGCTTTATATTCCGTACCATGATATATTCTGCTTATTTTATAGACTCATACCATTTTTGGAGTCTAATCGGACAATATGATAATGGGATGCAGACCATGACCCATAATTGTTCATTCATGTTTTATATTCTTATTGTGGATTGGGATATAGATTGCATTACCATGATTTGGCACTATACCATAGCCTTGACAGCGTTTACGTATTCGAGTCGGGCTAGAGTCTGCTCGATACGTAGCTGGCTTGATCACAAGCTCGCATCCAAAAAATGGGTGCGGGTTGTGATAAGTTTTTTTGGTGACCCATGCAGGTCAGAGCATATCGTATCGGTTACGTAACTATACTGATACAAGCCTGCAAATATGACTAAACCCTTAGAAATCTTAATCTACACTGCCTTGAAAATTCTTCTAGAAATTCTCTACGTTCTTGAAAACTCCATATTTGCTTTTGATTATACTTTCTTGCTTACTGTACCATTGATTCTCGTCCCTTTTATTTCAAGGGGACGAACGATCGTACTGTCTAGGATTTATCAGAAGTTCTTAAGTTATAATACAATATTGCTTGACTATTGAATATTGGTTGTTTATAGATATGAGGGATTATAGATACCATACGTCCTAGATATCTGTTGGTAGAATTGTTAGCAACTAGTTTGAAGATTACAAGATGTTAGTGACCGTATTTTGAGGAGTAGTATGACCAAAGGTGGGTAGAAGTACTCAAGTATTCAGAGTTATAAGATGACTAGAAGGTCATAAAATATTTTTGGAGAAATTAAATTTGAGGAGATTAAGGTAATAGTATACTTTGATTTTTAGGAATGATTATGAATTAGAATTTCGAGGACGAAATTATTTTAAGGTGGGTAGATTTGTAGCCTCCCTTCCCGAAGAAAAATTTTGAAAATATTTTTATTATTATTTATTTGATTTAAATGGAGTTTTTTTTAGAATTTTTATAAATAATTATTTAGTTAATTATTACTGTAGATGCCTTTAGCCATGATGGAGTTTTGGAGTACAAGATGACCAAGAATCACGGCACGGATAGTGCAGTGGCGTGCCTTGACTAGTGTATTAGCCATGCTAAGGGAGACCTGTCCATAAGTGTGTCCTAATTAGAAAAACTAGGCCAAGTTGTGACATAACCATTATAAATAGTTAAATTATTTATTATTAATATTATTTGACATTTAAGTGACCCGGTTGTACCAAATTGGCCCAGACTGGACCCAAACCAAGCCCAAGTCCATATAGTCGGGTAGTGCGTCCATAGACGTCCGTGTCGATATATATTTTGATTGTGTATTTCGTATCCTATTATAAATGGTCTAGTTGATATTTTCCTAAAAAAATTGGTATCTATATAATATCAGTATTAATAATGTTGTTTGGATGCTTTATTTTGGAACTATAGTATCATTGCTAAATATATTATTAGAATTTTTCTATTTTAATATGCCAAATACTAGGGTATGCAGAAGTGTATATAGATGGTGTATATATATATTATATATATATGGCTTTATACATGTATAGGGTATTATTTATAATTTTAGTAAATAGAATAAATTTGTAGGTTACAACCCCTTGTTACCTATAGGATATTTTAGGGGTATACTCTGTATTTATTATATGTATGCACATATTTATATTCTATATATATGTATATATAGTTTATAAGTTTCATACCAATTATATATATCTATATGTATATATATACATATATGTATATATATAGTATATATATGAAAATAAATAAATAGGAAATAGAAAAGGAAAAGGAAATAGAAATTGCAGCCCAACCTAGCCCTAAAGTCAGGCCAAGCAGCAAGCCCAGCCCCGTTAAAACCGAGCCCAGGCCCACACCCACTTTCCCAGCTCAGCCAAACCCATGAAGTCCCGACCCTAAGGCTTAACAGCCGACTCCCCTGTTGGTTTAAAGCATCTCTCGAAAGAGAGCTCGAGAACAAAAACCCTAAACGCAGCTACTCTCTCCCGAACCCTGGTGACTTCCAGCCCCCAGGCGCCGATGTGCACCCCTGGACTGCCGTGCGCGGCCGTGCAGGCCATCGGAGCAGACCACGGCACGGAAAAATAGAGTACCGCATAGCAGTATTGGCGGTTGGGAGGGCTGACTTCGCGCGGAGATTTCTCTACGATCGGTCGAACGTTTGTCAAGTCGATTGCTCAGGTATGACCCTAACATAACCATCTCGGATCTCTATGAATTAGTTATTATTGAACTTAATTGTATGCGACAAAAAATCAACACAAACCTCACGGAAAATCTGTCCCAAACATGACAGAGAGACCTGTCCAACTACTCTAGTTCGTGATCAGTTCTCTCCCAACCCATGCACGATTTCGAAATTCTAGTTGAAGGCACTTATAGAAAATATATAGGAGATGGAAACCCTTTTTTCGTTTCTGTATTCATGTAATGTGTGCCGAATAAACATTCCCCAAAGATTAGGAAAAATCTGTTTGAAAATTATGAAAACCTTCGATACGACGTGTGTTCCGCCAATCCGGACGACATAGTCGCGAACCAAAAGTATCGAAAGGTGCGTAATGGTTTCGTGGATGTGTGGACTTTGACAGAATTTAAATTGGTCGCGTGTGCGCGACGAATTTGATGCGTATCCGTCGAAATTCACTCTATCGGCCTCTGTGTAAATTTTCTAATTACTTTGTGCACATTCGTCAGATCGAGACAAAACTTGCGCCAACAGGACCGTATCATTTTTTTGGTCCTGTATGCTAAGTTTGGTCCGATTCTGAGACAGTTGATCGGATCGTCGTTTCGTAGGTCCCACGATCCAATTCAACGGGCAATTTTGTGCACGGCCCACCGAAATCTATAATTGGACATACCGTTGGTTTCGTATCATCAAAACGAATCCGTAGACAAGTAGTTTGACCCGAAATTACTATTTTGCTCCTATGTCCAGAATTGGACTTAAGGACATACAATCCTAGCTAATTTGACTATTCTGAGAATGTTGGCAATGTCTGCTTCAGCTTTCGGAGACCGTTGTGAGATTTGGACTTATTGGCTTGGCAGTTGGCTATATTTTGATGGATCTACGTGCAACCTCCAGGCAAGATACCTTGCCTTCCTCTATAGTTTAATTTCATGTTTATAGTTTTTTTGTTATTATTGTATTATCATAGATACTCTATTTGTTATAAATTTTATATGATTTATTAGCTTTCTAGTTGACTTGATTTATCTAGTTGATACATACCGTGTTTACCAGTTTATGGTCTTGCTTGACTTGACAATATAGTTATACTGGACTTGACTGTGTCTTGACTGAGTCGTACCTTGTCTCACATGTACCCAGATAGAGTCACGTCATAGAACGAATACGTGTAATTAAACGGCTAAATCCTTGTTATTGTTTCCTTGGCACCAGAGAATCCACTTGGGATGAGGGTGTTTGTCTTGATCTGTTGCACCAGAGAGTCCACACTCGGGACGAGGGTGTTTGTCGTGTTCATTGGCACCAGAGGGTCCACACTCGGGACGAGGGTTGACCATTTGCACCAGAGATTCCACTCGGAATGAGGGTGTTTGCACCAGAGAGTCCACACTCGGGACGAGGGTGCCTTGTCGTGAACTAACCAGAGAGTCCACACTCGAGACGATGGTTAGTGACTCGGGACGAGGGTTAGTGATTAGTCCAAACCAGCGAGTCCACTCGGGGCGAGGGTTTGGTATTCCATTGATCTCGTGTTCACTTGTTCATCCCGTAGTTCAGTTACTTGTAGTTGTTCACTTGTTCATCCAGCAGTTCAGTTACGTGTATTTGTTCATGTATTCCAGTTCATGGTCACCTATTAGTAGCCACTTGCCGATAGTCACTTGTTAGCAGTTTTGGTCGTAGTCTCTTGCCATGTTTATGCCTTTTCCTGTTTATATCCTGGTTATAGTTTATGCATAATTAAACTGCTAGATAGACATGTTTTTATGTATCTTGCTATGTCCCCTGAGGACCTGATGATCTCTTCAGGTTTAGCGATTGCATGGAGTTAGTTAGCAGAGCGGGATGGTAGAGGATTGCGATGCATGATACAGGTATTTGCTTGTGATGATTCTTTATTATCCTCTCGTGCTTTATATTTTTTACCATGATATATTCTGCTTATTTTATAGACTCATAGCATTATTGGAGTCTAATCGGACAATATGATAATGGGCTGTAGACTATGACCCATAATTGTTCATTCATGTTTCATATTCTTATTGTAGATTGGGATATAGATTACATTGCCATGATTTGGAAGCATACCATAGCCTTGACAGCATTTACATATTCGAGTCGGGCTGGAGTCTGCTCGATACGTAGCTGGCTTGCTCACGAGCTCGCGTCCGATAAGCGGGTACGGGTGACACAAGCACGATGCCTACTCCGGCCACGATGTTTCTTTTAGGTTATGGTCTTGACGTACCGTCAAAGAACATTCGTGTTACGACTCGCACCCGCTTTTTGGGACGCGAGAGCGTGGGCAAGTCAGCTACGTATCAAGCGGACTCCAGCCCAACTCGAATACGTATAAGCTGTCCAGAATAGGGTATTATGTCTAATCTAAACTATATCTCAATCCATAAGAATCATATAAAACAAGAATGAACAATTATGGGTCATGGTCTGCAGCCCACTAGCATATATGTCCGATTAGACTCCAAGAATAATATGAGTCTATAAAGCTAAGCTGATAAGCAGGATATAACATAAAAGCACGAGAAAGATAATAAATCAATAATACTAACCAAATACCTGAATCATGCAGATGAAGTCAACTACCACATGCTCAGCTAACTAACTCCGTGCAATCAGCTACCTGAAGAGATCATCAGGTCCTCAGAGGACTAGCAAGATACATAAAACATGCCTACTAATATGACAGTAAATAACATGTACGGAGGATAAGAACACTACAAGAAATGCATCTAAGGACAGTGAGTCATGTGAAAATGTAATACTAGACTTGGCTAACTATCAATCAGAACTCCTATAGCTTGTAGTACAATACAAGATACTCCCAATCTATAGTATTTCAATTGACGTACAAAGCAGGATACTCTCAGTCGAGATTAGCCAATTATAGTATCGATCTCCTCTCCTAAAGGAAATAATGTCAAGTTGACTCCTATAAATTGTAGTACAATGCAAGATACTCCTAATTTATAGTGTCGCAAGTCAAGTCAATCAATCAATCAATATATGCTATAGGTCGTAGTACAATGTAAGATACTCTCAATCTATAGTATATCTCAACTGTAGTATAATGTAAGATACTCCCAGTCAAGATTGGTCAAGTCAAGGACAGATGTAAAAACTGACAACTCAATCACGAGACAAGGTAACACGAAAAGACCAATAATCAAGCAATGTCAAATACCCTATACGTGCACGTAATCTAGAACAAGTAAAGCAATCAAGGACAAATAAATCACAATATGGAATCATGTGAGAATATGAAAAGGGATGCAATAAAGAAAGATAAATAATGTAAATACTGTATATGTTCGGCAAGGTATACTTGCCTGAGGGTTGCACGGATAACCAACCAAATATAGTCAACTGCTAAGCGATAAAGTCCAAGTCATCACAAATGTCTCTGAAAGCTGAAACAGACATTGCCAACATTCTTAGAATAGTCAACCTAGCCAGGATTGTCTGTCCTTAAGTCCAATTATGGACACAGGGGCAAAACGATAATTTTGAGCTAAAACGATGTCCGCCGTTGGACCTGCTTTGTACCAAAAAGCATGCCAGGGTTAATGGTCTCTAAAGTCATCAAACTACATGTCTAGGATTTTATTTTGATGATACGAACCAAACGGTATGTCCAATTGTGGATTCTGGTGGGTCGTGCACAAAATCGCCCGTTGAATTGGATCGTGGGGCCCGCAAAACAGCGATCCAATCAACTGTCTCATAATTGGACCAAACTTGGCATATAGGACCAGAAAAATGATACAGTCCTATTGGCGTAAGTTTCATCTCGATCTGACGAACATGCACAAAGTAATTAAGAAATTTGCATAGAGGTTGATACGGTGAATTTTGACGGATACGCATCAAATTTGTTGTGCACACGCGACCAATTTGAATTCCGTCAAAGCCCACACGTCCACGAAGCCGTTACGCACCTTCTGATTGTTTTGGTTCGCGACCACATTGCCCGATTTGGTGGGACGTACGTCGTATCGAAGGATTTTTAATATTTTTAATATTTTTGAAAAAGGTTTTTCTCTAACTTTGAAATCTATTTTCTGATCGGTCATTCGATGATTTCAAATTCTGCAAGATGGGATATACTCTCCTATAAGTTGTCTATAAATCTCTTTAAACACAAATTCAAAACTGGTGATGGTTTGGCAGAAAATTTCCTTCTAACTCATGGTCGGGGATTGGATTGTGCTCTGTTTTGAGCCAATTATTTGATGAACATTGGTCCGATTTCCCATGGGTTGTAAGAGGTTTGATTCCGATCTATTTACTGGGATATGCAGTTGGTAGGGTTGTCGACATACCTGCGAAGTCGAATCGAAAAATGACGACATGACGACGAAGATACGGCGATGCAAAGTCGTGCCCTCGCCGTGCGGCTGCTGTTGACTGCTCCTCTGTTTTGTTCTATTCACGGCACTGTCGCCGGTCGACGGTCGCCCGCGGTGGCCAGCCAGTGGCGGGGGGGGAGGGGGAGGGGGCGCACGCACAACCACCTGGGTTGGGGTCGGTGCTGGTGTTGGGATTAAGGATTAGGGTTTAGAGGGTTTCTATTTGTCGAAAAGCAACTCTCCCGAGACTTATATCCGGTTACAGGGGGTATAGCTTGGCTGTGGGGAATAAGTGTTCGGGCTGAGGGGATTAAGGACTCGGCTTGGGCTGGGCCTGCATGGGCCGAGGCTGATTGAGCGGGGTAGGCTGGGGAGATTGTGAGGTTTTTCTGTTATTGTTTCATTTCTTTTCTTTTTTTTATTATAGTCATTTATATATATACATATATATATATATATATATATATATATATATATATATATATATATATATATATATATATATATATATATATATCCTTATAATAATACATATCTATATATATGGATAAATATTCCATAACCAAAAATATTAATAATAATTTCCTTGTATATCGTTTATATATATATATATATATATATATATATATATATATATATATATATATATATATATATATATATACGTATAATTCATTTGATAATGAACTATTGAAATAGACGAATACTAATGATATAATTTAAGAACATTATATTAATAACAGTACAAAAATAATAAAAATAATACCAATAATAATAATAATAATAATAACAAAATATAATAACCAATAATTGTATAGTTTTAGGTGACACAATGCACTCCTACGTAATTGGCCCACCAATAATCGTGCCACCATTAAAATATCATATAAATATAAATTAACAAATATTTAGAAAATATTCGTCAATCCCACGAATAAAATATGAAGTATATGCATCTACTTAAAACATTCCTATATGGGGTCTTTGCATACACTACATGCCTACCTGGGCTGGGGCTTGGTTTGGGTCCAGTCCGAGCTAGTTTGGTACAACCGGGTCACCTAAAAGTCAAATAATATTAATAATAAATAATTAACATGTTTATGGAGGTCATGTCACAACATGACCTGGTTTTCCTAGTTAGGACACACTTATGGCTGGATCTTCCATGGCATGGCTAGTACACTACTCAAGGCACGCCACTGCACTACCTGTGCCATATTTCCTAGTCTTTTGGTACTTAAAAACTCAACCATGGCTAAAATCACCTACCGTAATAATTAACTAAATAATCATTTATAAAATTATAAAAATAACCATTTAAATTAAATAAAAATAAAAATAAAAAAATTCAAAAAAAATTTCGGGAAGGGAAGCTACAATTCGCCAAATGGGGATTTCCTCAGTTGCGGTGTTAGACTCAACCACTTCATTTGGGATTTCATCGTAGAGTTTGGAAGATTCTGGCACCAGATGAGATGCTAAGAAATCAGCTAATGCTTGGCCTTTTACTGCCTTCTGAGGGATGAACAGCATATCGTATGGAGTCAACAGCATTGCCTATGTAGCTAAATGGGAATTAAGAGAACCCGATTTAGTCATGAGTATTCTGAGAGGATTGACTTTAGATATGATGTGGAAAGTCTGCCCAGACACATAGTGACGTGTCTTCTGGATAGTAAATACCAGTGTGAGACATTCCTTTTCCACATGTGTGTATCTGTGCTTGGCACCCACCATTGTGCGGCTGAGGTAGTAGATTGCCTGTTCATGGCCGCCTTCATTCTTCTGAGCTAATAGGGCACCAAGAGAATGATCCATAGCGCGGACATATAATAAGAAAGGCTTTCCAATTATCAGAGCCACCAACACTGGGGGGCTAGTGAGATATTTCTTGATGTCGTCAAATGTGCGTTAATATTGTTCAGTCCAGACGAAAGATACTCCTTTCTTCATGAGCTGAGTAAACGGTTGACACCTTCCAAAAAGATTTAAAATGAATCATCTGATGTAGGCTAACATTCCTTGAAGTTCGCGTAGCTCTTTGAGATTTTTTGGAGGATGCATATCGAGAATAGCTTTCACTTTCTCTGGGTCAAGATGTATACCCTTTGAAGTGATAACAAAACCAAGGAATTTGCCGCTGGAGACTCTCAGAAAAGACTTGGTTGGATTCATCTTGAGTTGGTGTGTACGTATTAGTTCGAACACCGTTCTCAAATCTTGGAGGTGGTTGCCCCTTGAGATGACTTTTAACCGCAATATCATCTACGTAGCATTCTACTATTTTGCGCAAATGATCGCAAAAAATTGTGTTTATAGCTCGCTGGTATGTCGTTCCTGCATTTTTCAATCCGAAGGGCATCACCGTATATCAGTATACCCCCAACGGTGTTCAAAAAAATATGTGTTTCATATCTTCGGGAAACATCTTGATCTGGTTGTAGCCTGAGAACCCATCCATGAAGGACATCTGCTCGAAGCCGTAAGTATTGTCGATCATTACATCAGTGATCGATAGAGAAAACTTATCTTTTGGGCATGCAGAGTTCAAATCATGGTAATCGATACAAACTCGAACTTTACCGTTCTTTTTTATGACTGGAACAATGTTAGCGACCCAGTCAGGGTGTTGTTCTTCGCAAATGAACCCACTTGAAATAAGCTTCTTGACTTCACTCTCGATGGCCTTCATGATATCTAGTCGGAACCGTCGTTGCTGCTGCTTCACTGGCTTAGCTTTAGACGAGATATTTAGTCAGTACATAGCAACTTTGGGGTCTAAGCTTGGCATGTCTTCATAGCTCCATGCAAAGACGTCAATATATTCTCTTATAAGCTGTATAAGAGAATGTCGTTTTTCATCAGACAGACTTTTGCTGATAAAGATTGGTTTAAGAGATGATTCATCTCCCAAATTAACTTGGACGACTTCGTTTTTAGTAGGTGGTTCACGTTGTTCGAAACGTAAATCCCACATGGTGTCCATCTTTTGAGCCCATTGTTCTAGCTCGATTGATTGGACTTCTTCTACAATTTGGTCAACTGACACCATGTTGACGGACAAAGTTGCTTTGAACATGTCTCCAATGCTAGAGTCTGGATCCCAGAGGCAGAAATCAGAAGAATGAGAACAACAATCCACTTCGACGTTTGATCCTTCAGGAGTTGTTGGAGGAGTAACATAACCCAAACCAACACCGTTTTGTTAATAATAGTTTTCTGGTTTGCCGGAATGAGCAAAGTGACGTATTGGCAATTGTCGCTCTTGACCGTAGTTTAGTCCCTGGTCGCTTTTTATATCATATCTCATGTTCTGGATGATATTCTTGGCCTGCCAACTATATCGTTAGAGTTGCATTTTTCCAGAATCATAGTCAGCTTCAGTGTTGTGATTGGGAGTAGTATAGTCCATAACGAACTTTCTTTCGCCAATTATTCGACCGAAGATGATCAATTCTCCACCCTTCTTTCTAGTTAGAATGATGAAGTAGTGGATATCTTCTGGCCAAACTTTTTCCCGTAGACGAGGCATCGTGACCGGCATGCAGAGATGTGGTCCTATGCCATGCTCTAGGGCGTACAACGTATCTATGTACTGGTTTACAGATAGGTAGACATCGGAGTAATTCAAAGATAAACCTTTACTTAGAAAATATGCAAGTTCTTCTTCAGGGATAACATCATCCACTGAAGGTACATTATTTTGAGTATTGGTATACTCATTGAGGGGATCATTGTCAGGAACAGGAGTCACAGACTTGATTAAGTTCACTGCGTAGGGTAACTCATCAGGATTGGGAGGACGGACTTCAGCAGGTTCTACCCGAGTCGTTTTACGGAGAGTGATGGTCAATGGTTTGACAATATCAGGATTCTTCTTTTTGACCAGGATTGTAAAAGGCTTTGGAGTACTTTTTGGAATAGCACGTCCTTTGACTCGGATAACCAGGGGACCGTCATTGGCGGATGAATTAACTTCAGCTTCATCGTCAGCTTAGTTGTCGTCATCCTTGGGAGGCTGAGATTGATAAAGTATCGAATCTCCATAGTAGGCTTCAATACCTTTAAAAGGATCGACATCGGCAAACTCCACCTTTACGATGCCATCATCGTTGACGTACTTAAAGCACTGGTGGAGGGTAGAAGAAACGATCATGTTCTCGTGTATCCACGGACGTCCCAACAAGACATTGTGGGACACATTGGCGTCGATTATATAGCAAGAAACCTCTGTTCGGAGATCACCAATCTGGCACTTGAGACGGATCTTGCCCAGTGGATGGCTTCTTCCAGCATTGAAAGTCATGATAGTTGTATTGGTTGCAGACAGCTTGTGCAGAGGGATCCCCAGAATTTGGCGTAAATTTCTAGGGATGATGCTGAGGGAGGAACCTGGATCGATATGCATCCGATCCACCTTAATCGCCCCAATATATCCTGTATAGTACAGAGGTCTATTATGACGATTGTTTTTTAATAGCATATCCACTTGTGAAAAGGTGATGTTGGGCACTACTTTCATAGTGCTATGACATTGAGGACATGAGATGGGATCTTCAGCGGGGGCTTTGACTTCAGCAAGATAAGAGTTGGCATGTAGTAATGCCTCACTAAAAGCTTTCCGCATCTCTTTAGAGAGTCGTAATAGGTCGAACAAAGACAACCTAGCAGGTGTATTGGCCAGCTGTGCCAGTATGTCAAAGTTGTAAGGCCGATCCATGCCTTCGGGAGTTAGAGCCTTCAGAGACTTGTCAAATCACGTTTCCTTCTGCTTAGCTTTGTCGATAGTTGAGGACTTAGATGGACTAGCTTCTGAACTTGTGGGGGCAACAGGAGCTTGAGAAGGCACTGTGTCTTCTTGTGCGTGGTCATAAGTCCGTAGGTAAGTCTTCCCAGATCGCGTCTCGCCAGATAGAACTTCGTAAATGGGAGCAGACACCATATGGCATGATTTTTTATTTCTTGCCCCTCTTTGCTTTGTAAGACACCACCCCTTATGTCATTTCTTGCACAAGGTCTGGATGGACCCACATGATCTCACCATGTTTTGTCGTGAGTGGCACCAACGTTGATGTTGAGTCGCGAGCTGGCGGCAGGTTGACGACTTCTATTACTGCCTTGGGGATTAGGACTACGCCGTCTAGGACTTCTGTGGAAGAAAAGTCACCAAATTGAAGAGAGATTATGTTAGAAGATACGACCTTGTCTTCAGCTTCGAGGTTGATAACTTAGCTATCGATAAGCTGTTGTATCTTTTTCTTTAGGACGATGCAATCCTTGGTAAGATGGTGCACGTACTGATGATAAAGACAGTACTTAGGATCGTTGAGTTGATTCGCCTCCGCAGGACGTCGTGGTGGAGGCAATGTCAGTTTTTTTTACCCTTCATCAATGTGTAAAAAATGGTAATAACATCATCTTCATCAAAGGAGAAAGTCTCCTTGGGTTTGTGAGAAGCGTCGTAAGAATTGGAAGCTTCCTTAGAAGTGTCGACCTTCAAGACTTCTTTCTCTTTACCCCTACGGACAGGGATAGTTTGGAGGTGCTTACTTTCGTCTTCAGATTTGGGTGTCTTTATCCCTAGTAATTCCAGATTAGGGACATCATTCTCAGCAGCATCAGCAGCCCCAATGAAAGCGGGTCATGTATCAAACCTATGTATACCCAGACAGAACTTCACTGTAGGAAGGAAGTTATATCGACAAGTATCCATAAGCTCTGAGTCTGGTATACCGAAGGGCATCTTCACTGCTAGTCGCCTGAAGCGTTCGATGAAAGCAATAACAGACTCACTCCTCCTTTGCTTGGTCTCGATGAGGGTGGACATAATAACATGCATGCCACTCTCATAAAACCTGTTGAGGAATATCCTCTCCAAGTCTTTAAAAGAATTAATACAACCGTCAGGCAGACTGCAGAACCATTCAAAAGCTACCCCTGCAAGGTGCTGATAAATAGCTTTGACAAGAACAGATCGTCCCTTGGTAAGTACAGTATCTGTATGTTAAAGTATGTCATGTATTGGCGAGGAGAAGTCATCCCGTCAAACGAATTTAGCGTCAGTGGCTTGTAGTTAGGAGGGCAAGTAGCATTCTCCCATTCAGGAGGATAAGGTTGAGATATCCCCATCTTCTGAAGCTCGTCTTTGTGTGAGATGGTATCGAGATGGGCAACAAGAGAATCAATTGCATCCTGCTGATTGAGAAGATATTGAAAAATGGCTGCTGTACGGTTGTCAAGCGTCGTTGGCCAAGGACCACCTCCATCATTTATGGGATTTAGAGGAGGTACAACGGAATGATACTTCTTTTGTAGTGAAGGAAGGTTGTTGCTGTGAGCCGGACTTGCGTGTGTTGAGACGTTCGCTTGAGGTGGAGGAACAGCCCCAGCAGTTTGGACTGCCAGGATACTGGTAAGCATATCAGTGATCTTGGCAAATGTTGTTTCAAGACTCTCTAGCCGCTTGTTGATCTGATCACTGGCTTCTTCAGGTCTCTCTCTCCATCCGCCATGTACGTAGATAGCATGCGAGAGGAGGCAGTTCAATTGGTGCTGATACTGTCTGTTTTTGAGTTGAAAAGGCCCTCATCTTCAGACAAGGGAGGTAGATAGTCACCATCGGACTCAAAGAGATCATCATCATCTGGAAGGCTACCCCCGGTATGAAGGTCGTTTGCTTCAGATTCTGAGGGAATACTACCCCCAGATGAAGGAACATCACCCCCAGCTTGGGAGTTCTCGTCATCTATAAGGAATCTCATCCTTGACCAAGTACCTATATAAACTCCTTCAGATGTAATAGCTCGATGGCTGTTTATTGGCAGACTTCTTCTTCTGTTTGCAGAACTGAGAGAAAAGGTTGGATTAGTGGTCCACCTTCTTTGATTGGGGCTCTCGTAAGCAGGACTCCATGAAGCCATGTTGGATGAAACACATAACGACTTTTCATTATCAGAGTGCTGCAGTCGTCGAAACACGGACTGCCTCGGAGGCACCTTCGTTGTTTTGGAGTAGCAACAGTTGATGATAATACTGGTGCACGGATGTACGACATGAATTGTAGTATCCTTTCTCGTTTTACGCTTATAATTTATCATGTCGCATAAATCGGCGGAAGGGAGTTTTGCCTTGAAAGCCATGTCACATGTATCACTGAGCTTTGCATATGGCTTTGTAAGGTAAGTTGGCGCATCCGGACTTAGTTCATGTGCAGGGGCAACCCCCACACCTAAGTTCCTGATGACCTTGAAGACAGTCCCGTGCTATACGTGTTGGGGTCTGTCTTTTTGCTGTGGGCGCATAGACCCTGGTGCATGCCCTTGGGCGCATGCTTTCTTGAAGTCCTGGCAGCATGCCTAGCCTTCCTGGATGTGGGCGCATAGAACGGGTCATCAGAGCCTAGGCGCATAGCTCTAGGCGCATGGCCCTGGGTGCATAACCTGTCGAAGACAGAAGTCCTCTGGCCGGAGTTATGCGCCCACATGCTGCCTTGGGCGCATAGCTTTGGGCGCATGCTTTGGAAAACAGTACTGTTTTCTTTCAGTTTTGCCTTCTTTGTTTGCGAGCCTCGCTGAGTTTGTCCAGAGCGTCGAACACTTCGATTCTTGGCATCGTAGTATTTTTCTTTGCCAAGTCTCGAGTGTTGAACACTCTGTTGTTGATTGCATAAGTGGGAAGTCGCTGGGCTAGTAGAGCCCAGAACGGTATGTGCCATCTTTGCATTGGGAGCTCCTGTAGAAGGATTATGCGCCTCAATGACGAATTTTGCCTTCGGTTGTATATCTTCTACGACACTGGCAGGATATGCAGCGCGAGCCTTCGGAAGCCAAGTCTGGCGAGACTTGTTTTGCTTCACTGATTTCGAAGAAGTAGAGCCGTCCCTCGAGAGCATCTCTTCGAACGCCTGCTGATAGAACTTCACGATCAACATCTTCTGAGTTCTCCCCACTTTATCGGTATCGAATTGCGTCACCACCTTCTTGTCAGAGGAAAATATAGTCTCCAGCAGAGTCACCATTTTTATGGACACAGACAAAAAAGAAGAAGAAGTGCTGTCTTTTTTTATTGGCGTAAGGCACCACAAATCGAGTACGCCTGAGAGATCCTGAACTGAGGATCCCGGGTACAAAAAAGAATTCTAGGGAATGGGACGATGGAGATCGAGCGACAGTTGCTCCTTTACTCCGTTGACACTCCGATTTACAAAAGTGGGAGAAAATCTAAGAAATTGCTAACTCTCGACTCACTGGCAAGAAGGGCAGCAATTTGGCTCTTGAAATGCTCTTCGTTCTGGGCTTTTGAAGAAGCATGAGACCCCTATTTATAGTCGTTTTGCACTGAAACGGCTATTATACGCCCACAGGGGAAAATACACAAATTTTTCATGTAGGCGCATAGACTTCCTTTAGACGCAAAAGGTGTAGGCTCATGAAGGCTGCATGATCATGGGTTGATCATGGTTGATCGTGGGGTTGACGTGGCCGCATGCTTCGGTACACGACTGCTCATGGAGACTGACGTGGCCGCATGCTTTGGTGCACGACTGGTCGTAGATGTTGACCGAGTCATGGAGCTATCCTGACGGGCACATAGGTTGGAATAAGGCTATGCGCCCCCCTCTGGAGGAGCCATATGGGCGCATAGGCTTTGCTGTGGGTGCATAGGGATGGGCGCATAGGCTTTGCTCTGTGAGTGTCAGCCACTCTCTAGCTTGGGCGGATAGCAATCTCTGACTTGGGCGCATAGCTCATTTCTTGCTTGGGCGCATAGATGCTTCTTGACTCGGGTGCATGGATACTTCCTGACTTGAGATGCTAAAATTTTCATGCTTCTACAACTGGTCTAAGAGTATATTCTATGCTTATCACTCATCGACGGGGGCTAGGATCGAGCTTATTGAGAATACGTCAGAATTCAAGGTTAGCGAGCCCTTTTATATACCTTGATTGTCTGATTGTTTATGGCAGAAGCAACGCCTTGATATTCGAATCATTGATCAAAAAAGTGCGTAGCAAACTGGCGGGGTAGCATAGTAGTATTCTGTCATTTAGTGGGAAGATAATCTTCTTGAAGCACGTCCTCTGCTCCATCCGATTTACACCACTGCAGCTTGTTCCCCTCGAAGAAGGTAGTGGACTATTTGGAGTCCTTGTTATCGAGCTTCTTCTGGGGGAGGTCATACAATCTTGGAAGAAGGATTTAGGCTAGCTGGACTTTAATGGCCTACCCGCCTATGGAAGGAGGATTGGGGTTCAGAAAGATCACAAATATCAGGGATGCTTTCTTAGTAAAGATGTGGTAGCAACTTTGGTCCTAAAAAGCCCTTTGGAGTAAGTATATGAAGGTGAGGTACTTTAGACACACTCATCATGCTCAAGCAGGTATTAACAATAGGGTTTCTGCATTTTGGAGGAGGCTGGTCCCAGGGCGTAAACTGGGGGAGAGGCTTAGTCGTATTGATATGGGTGATGGGTCTGTAAGCCTTCTTCTTGATGATTGATCGGGAAGGGGCTGAGTTATGCCAATGGTGCTATTTTCTGCTAACATATCTATCAATGCCATCTTCGACGACATATGGGGATAGGATTTTGCCAGGATGGCAGTTCTGTTTGGGCAGGTGCTGGCTAACACGATGGTAGAGAGTGGCATCACACCCTTAGGGACGCAAGATTCCTTGGACTGGACTCCTAATGCGTCGGGTAGATTCTCCCTCTCCTTGAATTTTCAGGCTGCAAGGATTAGGCGAGCTGAAAAGTCGGTGGGGGTGAGCTTTTGGTACAAGTGCATCCCCAAAAAATAGAAGATTATGATCTGGAGGGTTGGGCTTGGGAAGCTGCCCATTGACGAGGTGCTGACGACCTTAGGGAGAAACTTGACCTCTCGTTGTCGCAGTTTCACCCATCCTCAAACTGAGACTATCTCTCATATTTTTTGTGGGGGTTAAGCGGCAGTTTTTGAATAGAACCATTTTGGGCGTGTTTGTTAGGTCTCAATTCGGGTCGTGACATTCGCCATTGAATCAGAGTTGTGGGGCAGAGGACCGTAGTATCTGGGCTCACATGGTGGTAGGGGACGTGATTTGGGTTCTCTAGAGAAATAAAACAATGCTATGACGATGCACTTTTTAGTAGAGACAAGCTGTTTGTTGAAATTTTTGGTCATGTTGCCAAGCTGCAATGTGGTGCATATACCATGGTTGATTGATCTTAGCAGGCTCAAGTGTTTAGTATGGCAGTTTGTAGGGTTTTGTGGGTTTGGAGCTTTTGGGCGGATGCTCCTTATCAGCTATGTAGCTGCAGGAGTTGTGTTTGTGGCAGGGTTTGTGGGTCTTTTGGAGGTTTTTTCATGGTTTTATGTAGGGGTTTGATATGAATGGGTCTCTGCTACCTTTTTTGTTAGTGGCTTATAGGCTTTGTATTTGGGGTTGGCTTTGATATATATATATATATATATATATATATATATATATATATATATATATATAATATATATATATATATATATATATATATATATACAGAGAAAAAAAAAATATATATATATATATACAGAGAACTTCTCCTACGAGAATAACTTACGGGACAAACTTACGGGATGAGAAAAAATACATATGGTTCTCTTCTAAATCTCTTTCACTTAAAAACAAAATTAAATCTCTCATTTAAAAAACAAACCTATCTCTCTTAAAAATAAGTCTATTTATTTTTTAAATAGTAAGAAATTTATTTATTTATTTTAAAAACTAAAGATAAGTTAATTTTCTATTTTTTTAACTAGAGATTGATTTTTTTAAACTATCTTTAAAATTAAATATAACTTTAAAAATCATATTTAAAAATATAAATTTTAACGTTAATCTTAATATTAATGTTAATTTTAATATTATTTCTGATGTTAATTTGTTGTGTTAATGTTATTGTCGATATTAATTTTAATTTTAACATTAATGTTAATTTTAACTTTAACATTAAGATTAACATTAACGTTAATATTAACATTAACATAACATTACTATTAAAAATAAAATTTAAAATTAAAATTAAGATTAAGATTAATATTAAGAATACAATTAAACTAGAATTAAGATTAAAATTGAATTAAATTTAAAATTGAACTAAATTTAAAATGTAAATTAAATTTAAATTTAAATTTAAAGTTAAATTTAAATAAAATTTAACATTAACATTAACACTAAGACTAATTTTAACATTAAAACTTAAATCAATATTAAAATTAAAATTAATATCAACATTAATATTAAGATTAACATTAACATTATTATTTGAAATATAAATTTTAAAGGTATATATATTTCTAAAGATAGATTGTTTAAAAAATCTATCTCTATTTTAAAAAATAAAAGAAATAATTTATCTATTTATATTTTTAAAATAAATAATCTCTCTCTTTTTAAAAATAAATAGATAGATAGGCCTTATTTTTTTAAGATGGAAATATGTTTGTTTTTAAAATATGATATTTAATGTTTTAAAGAGAAAGAAATTCATAAGAGAAAATAGGTATATTCCAGCAGGATATTTTTGAGTTTTTTTTCTCTCCGTAAGAAATTTGTTATCACGTAAACTTTTCCCGTAAACTTATCCCGTATAAGAAGGGGGCTGTATATATATATATATATATATATATATATATATATATATATATATATATATATATATATATATATATATATAATGATTAATAACTCTTTGTTTATTATTTAAATTTATCCTTTGATTCTTTAAATTCAATGTTTTATTTTTTTTCATAGATAATATGATACTATGATCCCATATTCTATTCTAGCATCAAGCAATAACACTCCAAGCCTCAAACATAAAATATGAAAACTGTTTCAAATCTTTAATGAAAGTCTTTAAATATCAAGAAATAACGTTCCAAGCCTCAAACATAATAATATGAAAACTACTTCAAATCTTTAATTAAAGTATTTAAATTCATCTGTTGACAATAGCTATCATTAAATATGAAAAAACCTCTAATGCAAACATAAAAACCTCTAATGCAGACAATAAATCTGTCAGCATGCTTAGTTGAAGCCTTATTCGACATATTGGACCTCTATAAATCACGTGTACAAGAGCTCTATGAGACAATAAGAAATGGCAGGGATCATTCGGTTATCATGGTTATTATGCCTAACCTTTCTAAGTCTCGCTTTGATTTGTGATTCTGCCAAATCAACGAAGCGCTTCAACTATTGTTCGATTTTCCCCCGATGTGCAACTGGCACTTGCGGGTCCCTATCAGAAAGTTTCCTCCCCGTGGTTGCCTTAAGATTCACCGATGTCGTGGTGGGGACTGATTAATCCTATTGCTAGAAATATATACTTTGTCTTAGATACTTCAAAAATAAGGAGTTCTGTACCCAAGCTTTTTTGAAAATAAGGAGTATATATATATATATATATATATATATATATATATATATATATATATATATATATATATATTGGCTCAGACCAGTATTTCTTCCTTCATCCTTTCTCTATGCCATATTTGTCACACTATATGTTTACTCTTATAAAATAAAAAGTTGTATTATGTCTTTATGAAACATGTATGTTGATCTTGTGAGCTATTATACATGTACAACAAGACAGTTGAGTGATATATATAGACTTCATGTGATCAAAATGTGAAGATCTCCATTAAAAATTCTCTATAACCCGTAGAGATGTAGAAATCATAAAATAATCTCAAATAAATAAAAACAGGACAACAACCATGTTAAAGATTTTGAGAGATTCCTATGATGATGGTAACTAATGACTATTATACACAAGAAGCCAATAGAAGATCCAACAACTAGTTGTTGAAGTGGAGGAAATCTACAAAATTTAGAACAATCTTTAATTGCGAAAGTGGCCCAATCAGCAAGTAAACATACAAAGAATAGTGACCAACAGATATACATCAAAAAAAACAAGCAATAAAAATTTCTTATAGAGCAACCTTTCTTTTCACAATAGTTATTGTAAAAACTAAGCTTCAGAAATCATGATGTACATAAAGAAACTCATTGTCAGGGTGATGAAGATCATCGTTGGTCAAAGCGAGATTTATCTTTTTTTTATTGATTCACTCACATGAACCAGCAAGTTCAGATGAACACTACAAAAAATATTATAACGTTTTTAATTGGGTTTATTACACTTTCAAAGTAGGGTATAAATATAACGCATATTTGATATGAAAGATCTATTATAACTTAAAGGTGTTGATGTATATAATAGAATCTTTATTTACCAAGCATTGTAAATGGTTCCCAAAAATTTTCCTTTTACACTCTTCTGTCCTTCAAACAAATTTTCTTCTACTCATCCCATTTTTCTTCACACACTGAAGAAGAGAGAGAATGGTTACTCTGAAAATGGGGAGCCTATCCCATATTCGACCAATTAATAGGGTTTTTAGCTCTAAGGAGGGTTGGTGATGGATCAGTAAGCTCAATCTCGTGATTCTAGTGAAGAATTTACAGGATCTTAAATGTGGATCACCAAGAAGAATCTTGGATCTGCGGTCGACGATTGTTGGTTTGTCATCCCAATCTATTTTACGGATCTGCAATGGAGGTCCATGATGGATGCGGCAGTGAATGCCGGTTTGCACCCTTAATAGCTATTCCATTAGACCACTGCTACCGCCCTCCCGGATAACGACTAGTTGAACATCATGTACATCAATGTTGGCCACGTTAATGAAGGGCCAGATGAAGGTGCTCACCCGTACATTTGACCGGTCTTCGATTGTCCCCTTTGGGACTCGTCTCCTAGTAACTATATTGAGTCTTTCATTTTATTTCTTTAATTTATTTAAGTCCTACTTGGCTTTCCCCTTTGGGACTCACTCCTAGTAGGCACATACCTATCTGGGATGTATGTTGTGATGTCTCAAAGGGTATGCTTTGCAATTGTTTGGTAGCGGTTATGAGGTGTTTTTAAAATATCGGTTAAGAACAGTTTTGAGACGTTCAATTTTGGACGGTTTTAAGTAGAAACTTTTAAACCAATCTAACGCATGCTTGGTAATTCATTAACATATGTTTTTAACAGTTTTTGAAGTAATGAATTTATTTATATGCCCATATATACGCAACATCCCTCTAAAAGAAATATAGTATCGTTGCCCTCCCAAACAATAGCTTATTCATTCATATAACTTGGAAGCATAAAATAGTTTGGCAAGTAGTAAATGATAAATATGAGGGCAAAACATTCACAACCAAATCAAATGACCAAAAAATTCTATGGCAATCATTACTATCACATCAAATGGACCGCAAAATTCAAAAAATCATATTTTGTAGGAAGTAGCCATCGGAGGAACTCAAAAGAAACAAAAAGGAAACATGGAGGGTATTAGTAGTTGTAGTTATATGAGGGGTATTAGTAGTTGTAGTTATATTTTTTGATAAGGATATAATGGAAGAAAAAAAAAACCACCAAAACATTTCAATTTGGAGTATTTATAAAGATACCCAAAATTATACTACACTGATTTTAGGGATCTTGAGCCGAACAAATTCAGTGACTCAAAAAATAACCATGCTAGCTTTTTTAAACACTTCATAAATGGGTGGCTCAAAAACTCTCCAAACTCGGTAAAAATACCATTGCCAAGCAGTCCCTAGGAGTTTTGAGTTACATGGGAACTTTGTTACGTGATACGTATCCAACACGCCACTTAATTTCTAATTTAAATTTTGCTTTTATAATCATCTTAATTTCTAATTTAAATTTTGCTTTTATAATCATTATCTATTATTCAAGTTGAAATTTTAAAGCAACAATCCTATTTTGTCAGGTTTATCCTAGTCATAGCAATTTGGCCTCTAAGTGAGTTCCAGACCTCCAGATTTACAATGTGCATGTCTAATTTTGTTACATCAACTTCTTACGTGCAAGAACTGTATTATCATTTAATTTTTTATTTGGATCCAGATGGGGCTCTAACATGGCACATGCTACAGGCCTTCTTTGCCCAAATGATATACAGTAGATATAGAACTATGCATGCAATATTTAGTTTTACTTAGATTTGCATTTTTTCCTATTTCTCCAATTGTGTTTGTTTTGTAATGAGTTGTACTGATGATTTGGAGTACAAAGGACCATGGAAACAGAAGGTCTAAAAGGTGTAAACAATGCTAGGTATTTTGGTTAGGATTTTGAACCCTCATATTTTATTGTTCTTTTTTGAAGTGGTCCAGTTCACAAGCATATTGTTAAAGACATTAGTGTACATACAGAGTTTGCTTGCTTTAATGTGACCTTTCTACTTTATATTGTTTTTATGCTTCTATAGAGAAAATATAAAGGATTCTATCTTCCTTATTGATGGAGCAAGAAGGCGAAGTCTCATAGTATGATGTCTCTCCGAACATCTAACTTCCACTACTGTCTATCTATTTAAGTATTTCATAGGATCATGTTTAATAGAAAAACTCAAATATGAGATCAAGTTAGAAAGGTTCATTCCATATAGTTTGTTACAGAAATGGTATCTGAGCATTATAATTTTATTTGTTCCCAGTACTCTAACTACATGTTTAACCTACGATAAGTAAAACTACCAGCTTGCATTATTTTACTTTTGTCTTAGTTATATTGTAGTTAGGTGTATGTATAATTTTATAGTTTATGCGTATGATTTTGTCACCTAATATGGCTACCATATTTATGTCATGGTCTGTACACTATGCATTCGTATCTTAAGATACACATATGTATCATACGACATGGTGCAATTGTAACTCCTCTTTCCCAAATTTCAAATAAATAAATTCCTAGATCTAATTCCCTTAGCTAGGATTAATTAGTATTAATTAAAAGGCAAATTTGCAATTAGTGAAGAGGGGATGACGTCATTAGTAAATAATTAGAAATGGTTAAGAGAAAAGTTTCTAACATATAGAAAGACAATATATGTTAGTGTGGCCGACAAAATCCTATTTTGGCAGTCCTAAGTGTATGAACGAATTGTAAAGCGCAATACTCTAGGGGGGTTTGAATAGAGTAGGCAGCAAAATTTAGCTAACTAAAAATGTTAGCAACAAGATCACAGATTGTATATCACAAGTATGTAAATGAAAAGTAGAAATCAGAAAGCAAAAGCAAACACGGCGATGTATACTGGTTTTCCTCTTGTGAGGACTATTCCAGTCAGAAGAACTCTAGCTTCTAGTTGAATCCACTATGAAAAAATATCGCAAGTTTTCATGCAAAGTCCTTGCAACTTCTACAACGCGAGCTTTAATCCGAAGTACTCGACCAACTTCAATTGTGAAGTATCTTTCTTCAATCAAGTCTCTGATTACAATCACTCAGAAACTTCTATACCGTACCGTACTAGCAAATCAACTAGAGGATTGTAATTGGCTTGGGATTTGAAAATGAAAGTGTTTGTGAAGAACAAAAAGTCTTATTACAAACTTTGCAAAAAAGTACAGGAGTACAATTGATTTTGGGGAAGTACAACTATAGGAATCTGATCAGAAGACGATCACTTTATCCCTTGGACGATGTGATATCTAAGACACGAGCCTCTGGAGGATGCAACAACACTTTAACAGGAGATTATGATCACCCTTGATCCTTTGTGATTGATTTGAAACTCTATTTATAGAGTTCTTCAAATAACTGTTTAGCAGTTATTCTGGGTTGCGCGCACTTCAGGTTGCACGTGGCGCAATGTGACAACTTGTACAAGCGTTGTACCAACTGCTATGGACGTTGTATCGTTTGATTGAGATGCACATGGTCGTGGGCAGTGTAGTGGAACGTTCTGCGAAGTTAGTGGCTTGTGCGCCATATCACTATGTCTTGAACACTAGTTTATCACCTTGTGCGAGCTTCATCAGGTTGCACGTGGCACAATAGCAACTTGCACGAACGGTTGTACCAACTGCTATGGACACGTGGTATCATTTGATTGAGATACGCATGGTCGTGGGCAGTGTAGTGAGCACGCTCTACAAAGTTGGTGGCTTGCGCGCCACGTCACCCTGTTAAAAATAAGAATTGATCAAGTGGCGCCAACTTGTCAGACTGCGCATGGACACAACTGGACAACTGGCGCCTTTGACTAAGTTATTTTTGTACTGTACTGATTAATCCTCGCGCCATACAGTGACTTGTGCGAACCAGCTGTCAGCATTAATTACATGCAGACAAAATCTTCTTGAGTGCCGCATTGCGCGGGATTTGAACAGATTTTTCTTAATCTCCATGCTGTCTGTTTCAGGTAATGATGATGCCGTTACAGCTTCTCAAGGAAGTGCGTCACGTGGTGCTTGCGCAACCTATGTCCTACGCAACCTGACGTTGGCGCAACCTGATTCTGCGTAACTTAATGTGTTTGGCGCAACGTAATATTTTGGCGCCATTTGATGATCGAACACTTAATATAGGCAGCTTAATTTTTAGCCTGTAGAAGACCCCCTTCAAAGTTTTCAAACTTGAAAATACTTCGAAGTTTTGAAATACTTTGAATTATGCTAGTTTTGTTTGGATTATGCCAGTCTACTGTCTGAGTTTATGCCAGTCTACTCGAGCCCGCTTCTTCAGCATAAGTTGGGCGGTTCAGCCTTATAAAGCTATAAATAGCCGTACTTCTTGGATTTTTCATTCTTCACCCTCATTTTGAGATACCTCGAGAGAGAAACCCTATCTTCTTCTCCTTTTGTTTTTAGAACTTTGATCGACGGCAATGGCACCCAAGCGCTCTGCTGCTGAGAAGGGTAAGACTGTGGCCAATCATCCATGCGAGTTCCGCCTTCATCACGTCGAGAGACGGCCAACCCGGCCATGGAGGTAAGCATTCGACTATAGACTTGATTATCGACCACCCTACTGATCATCGGCCACCCTATTTAGGGTTTGGCTTGATTCTGACAGTATGCACACGCGCTTTTTAGAGTTGGGCATACTTCATAACTTGCGCCTCCCTTATTAGGGTTCGGTTGTTGTCGATACGCATTGTGCAGCATTTCGAAAAGTTGTGCTGTCTTTTGGGCACAATTTTGACACGTTTTGGCAAATACGGCACAACCTGATTGCTGCGCATGTTGAGTGTGGCGCAATATGAGGGTCGCACAAAATAGAGCATTAAATACTCGGTTCATTCCCAACGATGAACCTATTTATGGGGCGCTCTTTTTCGAAACGTCTTTTCCTTTCCCCTCGTTTAAGTGATACGCGCCCATTTATTGGGAAGACGAAGAGTCGGCGAAAGCTGACTTTCGCTATATTATATATGGGCATAATGCCCATCCTCCATCATTATTCACTCTTATGGCTTCCAAAGAGAACATGAAGCATGAGACGAACAACCATGACAAGGAAAAAGCTTCTGAGAAGGAGTTACACTCTGCGCCTGCGGAGTATTCGCTAGAAGCTGACACGTCTCGAGGGTGGAAAACTTTCTGGACTATTTTGGCCTGACCCCAGTTTTCACTTGCTCCAGTGGTGGGCCATTGTCTTCTTCCGAAGAACGTGGCGTATTAGAACATTGGGAAGGATTCCTCCGTTTGATGCATTATTCGGGAATCCATAACATGGAGGAATTGAACGTTGCCTTGCGTCAGGCTGATGACGAAAAGAAGGAGTGACGTGATACAAGAGCGTCATTCTGCATAATGGCCATGTGCCTATGTCTGTAGTATCTGTCCACTTTTTCATTATGAAATAAAAAATTGGACCTTGTTAAATCCTGGCACATTTGAGCTTCGTTGTGTAACTGTCTTGACACGTCCCACACACACATTTTTTTAACTTTTCTCGGTTCTGAGAACGACATGTGGTGCTTTTCGTGCTTTCGTGCTTCATTCTTCCCAAAATATACGCCTATGGGCGAGCATAATGTTTCAGCTTCAATTGCACATGAATAGTTGCGATAAGAATTTTTTTTTTACTGTATTCTCTTCTTCTTTCTGATGTTTGCAGGGGACCAACTGACAACATTCCCCAGAACTGGCATTGGTGATCTTGGATCCTACGAAGTTGAACACTTTGACACACACAGAGAGCTCAGAACTCTTCATGCTAAAAAGGGCTTCCTCAAGATGGTAGGAAGGGCCTTTATACATGAGAGTTGGATGGTGGAGACACAGAATTGGGAATCGTTTCACGAGGGTGATCTTATTCCTACTTCTCATGAAGGGTCGTCTCTTCTCCACCAGTTGTATTGACAGCAGCTTGTCTTTGAGCTGCTGTACTCTGGGGTTCTCCTCTCGTCTTTCTGAGAGAGAAGACCAGAGTTGATTTCGTTGCCTTGCTCCTGCTTCAGGTCGAGTCGACAAGGAACTGTCACCAACAAGAAGATCCCTAGATGTAATAGACCTTCATTTGTTATTCAGAATGAAAATTCGAGATGTAATAGATTTCCATTAAGATGTATTTAGAAATGAAAATCCGAGATGTAATAGATTTCCATTAAGATGTAACTATGTTTTTAAAGAAGGAATAAAAATTGATTTTCTCTTCTTTATGATTTGATTTGATGTGATGATATTGTAAAACCCCTAAATTCCTACTATGATTTTTTTCTAAATTAAATTGGTATTGATTTTTATTCGTAATTATACGTCGCGTATGAGTTCGCGTATTCGTGTTTGTACGTCGCGTGCGAAATTGCAAGTTAGTATGTATATTCATATAAAATATTTTATTTTCCATATAGAAAAATAAGTATTTAAATATTTGTATTATTTCATCGCGTCGAGTATTAGCAAGCATTGTTTAGAAATGATTATTAAATGGCGCAAGTATAGTAGTGATTTCGAAAACTATTTTTGTTCAAGAGAGACATGAAATTTATTTCATGCCCCTCGATTTTCGAAAACTAATTCTAATTAGTTTAATTATTTATACAAATATATTTCAAATATTTAAGTAATATTCTTGATTTTCGAAATTAATTAAATGCTATATTTTAATATTTATGGAAAAGATATTTAAAATTTGTTGTATGTAATATTTGAATTATTTTGATAAATTAAATTGGAAAAGATTGTATTTGCCTTAAATTAAATGGCTTTTAAATTAAAGATAGGTTTTATTTATATTGAATTAGATTTTAAATCAATTTAAATTAGTATGGAATCTATCTATTGGGGATTTAATCAAATCCCAATCCTTATCCAATGGGTATTCCTACATCCTATATATAGGAAGGTACACCTCCATAATTCTACCATCAAATCCGTGCATCGTGTCGGTGTCGCAATTTTCCGTCCACTACTTTTCTTTTACATGTACACTTTGACCCTGGCCGACAACCCCGGACCTCGGCCCTAATCCTAACCCTAGCAAGCTGGTCGTCCCGCTATTGCAGCCACCGTCAACACCACCAGTTGCCATCGTCATCATCCCCTTCGCCTCCTTCAACCCGATCACCACCAACCTCGCTCCTCGCCTGCCATCACCTCCATCTACACCGACCAGACCCCAAAAGCCCCTCCCGACACCACAAATACAACCATCCAGCACCCACCCGACCATCGTCACCCAGATACCGCGCTCCACCACCAAAATGAAAGAAGAAGGCAAACCCTAAACTTACCTGGCCACCGTCGACACCGAGCCTCTCTCCAGATCCTCCGCGCGCGGTGCAGCACCTCCGCCTCTCGCGAGCGCGCCCGTTTCCTCCCGTACCCCCCGGCGTTTCGCACCCAATCGGCCACCTCTAGCCGTGCCTGGCCAACAGGTCACACCTGGATCTTGTACGACGAGCCGCCCACCGAGTCTTCACCGCTCCAGGTGCCGGCGACCCCGCGCCTAGGGCTGGCGCCGCCCTCCATCGCCGACGGCGACCATGCCAGAGCGCGCGCCCCCTTCGTCGTGGTTCCAGCTACCGATGCCTCCAGCCTTCCCGCTCCACCGCCTCGCCACGCGTCCGCGAGCTCGACGCCGCCCCAGCAAACTCCGGTGAGTCTTTCCGAACGCTCCGCTACTTCCCCCTTTCTTTCCCTCTTTCTTACTCTCTCTCTTCTTTAAGTGGTTCTGTAACATTTTGAGTCCTTTTAACGTATTATTATTATTATTATTATTATTATTATTATATTATTATTATTTTATTATTATTATTATTATTATATTACTGTAGGTATTATTACTATTATTACATGTGGTTTATTATTATTATATTGTTATAAATATATTATGTATTATTTATTTTATATTATTTATTTTTATTATTATTTTATTATTATTATTATTATTATTATTATTAGTTAGTAGTTAGTAGTAGTAGTAGTAGTAGTAGTATATACAGTGACTAAGCTAAAATTTATTATTATTATTTAGTGTATGTTATGACAACTAGTATCACTGTTATTGATATTTTTATTTGTGTTTAGATTATATTATATTTTTTTACCTAGATATATAAATTTTCCAAAATTACCTTGACAAATATATACATGCATTTACAGATAAATATTTATTTGGCTTAGCCTATTATTTTCAAATAAGGTTTTAAAACCCTAAATAAATTTCTAGATTATTAATATGTACCTAGAACTATTTTGATTCATAAAAATATAGTCCTAAATATTTTCAAATATTAACTAAATTGTTTGTACTAATAAAATATAGTTTTGCTTAAAAGTAATTTCTAAAAATAGTATAAATATTTTCTTCACAAAATTCTCACTATCTATCTATCTTGATCATGACTGATTATATTCCTATTTTCTCGTGAATTCGAACCCCCTACATACTGGCCTTGGCAATTGGACTAATTGGACTTGTCAGATCATCGCACCATCAGACGACACACCAGGCAAGACACCTTGCCTTTACTGTTTAATTTCTTGCTCAATATCATGCATGCTTTTTCTTTATGTTGTTTTTTTAAAAACTATATACAGATGCAAATTATTATACTTTATGCAATTGGCTTAGAGTTAAGGGACCACCGTATGTTTAGTGCATCTCATAAACTGTCACGAAGTGCCACGGATTGTGTGTGAGTTGTGAGTCGCATATAGATGCGGACTTGCGTACCGACCGTACATCGGTGCGTACAGGCCGTGCGTTAGGATATAACTGTTAATAGATTATGTAGAAGACTTGGCAGTTATTAAGGATTAAACAATGTCGTGGAGTCGATACATGTATAGTATCATGGGGAGGGGAAGACAGTTATTAGCGTAGGGGCTACATTTACTTTTTACACATTTATGGGTGATAGTGTCTCGGATGAGCGCTACTTGCTGCCCGGTCGATAGTGTCTCGGATGAGCGCTACTTGACGGCCACTCTTTATTACTTGCTTGCGTGAATCCGTTACAGCCCCTGCGTAGAACGTTGTCTTCTCAAAGTGTATATCACATAGAATGGTTAGGAACCTTTACGCATGTATATTTTCTATTGAGCTCTTACTATTCATATATGGCATGATATTATGTGTCTTGTTACGTCCTTCTGAGGACCTGGTTTTTCCCCAGGTGTGTGTTCATGTTTTCTGCAGGTGCTCTAGCTAAGGCCATTCCTTCCTTCGTGAAGATTGCTCTTGGACTCGTCCCTTGCTCAATTCTTTCCTTGTATATTTTTCATATTTAATTTAGTTGGTAGTGGACTTTGTCTCCGCCCAACTATTATGTACATGACAAACTCAAAGTTGCTTTATATCATGATTTATCTTTGTGGATGAGATTTAGTGCTTTGGTTACTGCATTTTACAGCTTATGTATACATAAGACGGTCCATATACTTCGTATGTATACAGCTGACATGATTACGTTCTAGTCCTACGTATTTTGGGACTGGAGCGTTACATGTTTTTGTGGAGGCCCATGCAGGTCAAGTTTGTCACTTCGGTTACGTAATTGTACCGATGTGGGCCTGCAATATAGGATTAGAGTCTAGAATCTCATCCACCGACTTGACATCCTTTATTGACTTCAAATTTTGAACTCTCGTTCGACCTCCTTGATTTGCATCCTGCTTGAATTCCTCCTACTGTAAATTCTTATCTTCGTGCTTAGTGACAGTTAGAAAGATGACTACACTACTATATACTTATTGGTCAACCATATGGCTAGAAGGGTTACATTGGCAATTGGAATACATTTAAGACTCTAATGGAATTAAAAAGGCATTTTTTTATAAAAAAAAAGTGTGATTTACTTATTTAGTAATTAGTAAAATAGGATATCTAAGGAAGTTATAATCTTGAGATTTCTTAGTGAGTATAAGAGGATTGATAGGATTTTATTTTTATGCTGTAGAAAAATAGTTGGAATCTATACACAATTGATTTAAGAAATTGTTTTGATTTTCGCATTTTGATATTTATGATCTATTGGGTTATAGCTATACGTCTTTGAGCAAATATAAAACTGATTTCAATTTCAAGTTGTGATATTTATGATTTATTGAGTATTATTATACGCCTTTGAACAGTTATAAATTTGTTTGAAAATGATCTTGGATTTTAAATGTAGTAGAAATTATTCTCGTACAACTTACGATTTGTATGTTTCTTAAATTTCAAATTTTAAGTGGAAGCAGCAAAAAAATTTATTTTGGGTTTAAAATATTTTGAAGATATAAAAATAATTTTTAAGGAAAATTTTCAAATTTTAAATTGTGGCATGTGATTTATTTACAAATCTATTTAGATTTTGAATAAAAAGATTTTGATTGAGATTATCAATAAAATTGGCAACAAAAAAAAATCATGTTGCCGGATTAGGGTTGATAAGTGCATTAAGATATTGAACTTCAATTTTGAGATTTTTTGCTAAGAGTCTTTCTGTAGTTATTTGAAAAAATTAGGTTTTAAAATTTTGATTGATTATGAGATTTTTATGGATTTGTGAATTATGAACTCTTGATTTCAATAGTTGGATTTGAACGTTAAGTTTTGAAAAAGTTAGTAGTAACATGGGAAAAGTTTACTTTGAGATTATTAAAGGAAATGAAATTGTTAGCCATAATCTAACTGAGGCTTAGAGTAAATACAATTTTGGTGGTTTATTTTTTTTAAATTTTTATTAAGAGACTTTTTGAGGAAACTCCAGTTAAAAATTTTTACCACTAAGATAACTCTAATGAGTTAGAGTATTCCATACTAATTGCCATATCCCGCACGACCATGATAGTAGTGTACATAAAAGTGTTGTTAGTCATTTCCAAGATCATATGGTTATATTCCAATCTTGACTCCCTCGACATTTCTCAAATCTAGATTTTGTCGTGACCTTCTAACCATTTGAAACTTGAGAAATAATTGGATTGTTCCTTGATCATACCCCATCAAGTGGCTGTCATATCTCTAGAAATGATATTCCTAACTTATTTTGCCTTGATCTACTAGAATCTGAATTATCATTATTTATGCGTTAACTTGGTCATTTACTTTGTGCGTTAATCATTATTTCATGAATTCCCACTTTCTATTTAAATTCTTTTGTCCCTTACCGTGACTTGGATATTTGGAGCACAACACTAGACGTTTCCTTCCCACAAATTTCACAAGCAAGACCTACACGAGCCCACCTTCATGTAGGTATCACGTGACACTAAAAACGTCTCTTTGTACTCTAATTTCATATTGCGACTTTCGGGTCAAAAAGACTGGACTCAAATCCCTACCGTGAAACCAATATACTTTTTAACTATAGATGAGACTCGACCTCGACTCAAATCTTTCCACCCGATGTGTAATGCTTGACTTGCGCTTTACTTTGATTTTTGACCCATTGACCCCTTTACACTACTAGTTTAACTCTTGTAAGTTGGGTAGAATACCTTCCGACCTAACCAACCTTTTGTGGACCACATTGATAGGTTCACTTGGACCATAGAATTCAGTGGACCCTAATTTATCTAGTCAACCAAGCCGGCTGTATAGGCCCAAACCTTGGGCAAGACTTGATTTTAAAGAATCTATGACTATTTAATTCTCCTTTATCATGGTTCTCTACTTATACTTTGACTATTTTTAATGCTAACTTAGCAGAAATTTTGCAAGCTTATCAAGCTTGATCATGATGTATCTTATTGGGTCGCTCCCACTAACATACTGTCTAATCAGAATCGGTGTATGATGGTCTGATCAACCTATTGCACTTTGGTTCGCCTTACGTATATCATTCTACGTAGACGGAGACATAGTAAACTTGTCCCTAGAGTCTCCTCCGCGATTACCTTGGCAATTCTTTGAAATTATACAACCGCCTTTGAATCACATATTGGCATACAAAAACATCTCCTTTGGACTCTTGTTGGCTTTCGTCTTTTAACTATTCTAGACAAAGCTTGTGATTGATAGATAGACCAAACCATTCTCCTATGCCCATGATATTTGCATATACTTGGGGACAGTTAACCACTGACCAACCAATATGACTATCCCCGTCTTGAGCTCGACCCTAGAATCAACTTTCATGACCATTTTGAAATTTGAAGATGATTCAACTCTAAACCTAGACGACCCTATATCTTCTATCATGACCCTAATCACTTGAATGATTCCTATCATTCTTTCATTCGTGCCCTCAACCTAGATACTTACCATACAATCTTCTTCGAAGTGTCCTATTCCCCAAGTCGCCAAAATATCCTTAAGCTACTTCCATCGTACTATCATAATTTTACCGTGACTAGCAACCCTCAATCAATTACAAAATCGTGAATTATTTGTCGTTATCGGAATCACGATTTTCTCGCCCAATGATTTGTGTTGCCTTACCCTCGTACCTTCTCACCCCTTACTTATTATTAATTTCGAGGACGAAATTCTTGTAAGTTGGGTAGGATGTAAAACCCCTTAATTCCTACTATGATTTTTTCTAAACTAAATTGGTATTAATTTTTATTCGTAATTATACGTCGCATACGAGTTCACGTATTCGTGTTTGTACGTCGCGTGCGAAATTGCGAGTTAGTATGTTATTCATATAAAATATTTATTTTCCATATAGAAAAATAAGTATTTAAATATTTGTATTATTTCATCGCGTCGAGTATTAGCAAGCATTATTTAGAAATGATTATTAAATGGCGCAAGCATAAGTAGTGACTTCGAAAACTATTTTTGTTCAAGAGAGACATGAAATTTATTTCATGCCCACTCGATTTTCGAAAACTAATTCTAATTAGTTTAATTATTTATACAAATATATTTCAAATATTTAAGTAATATTCTTGATTTTCGAATTAATTAAATGCTATATTTTAATATTTATAGAAAAGATATTTAAAATTTGTTGTATGTAATATTTGAATTATTTTGATAAATTAAATTGGAAAAGATTGTATTTGCCTTAAATTAAATGGCTTTTAAATTAAAGATAGGTTTTATTTATATTGAATTAGATTTTAAATCAATTCAAATTAGTATGAAATCTATCTATTGGGGATTTAATCAAATCCCAATCCTTATCCAATGGGTATTCCCACATCCTATATATAGGCAGGTACTCCTCCATAATTCTACCATCAAATCTGTGCATCGTGTCGGTGTCGTAATTTTTCCGTCCACTACTTTTCTTTTACATGTACACTTTGACCCTGTCCGACAACCCCGGACCTCGGCCCTAATCCTAACCCTAGCAAGCTGGCCGTCCCGCCATTGCTGCCACCGTCAACACCACCATTGTTGACATCGTCATCATCCCTTCGCCTCCTTCAACCCGATCACCACCAACCTCGCTCCTCGCCTGCCATCACCTCCATCTACCCCCAGACCCAACAGCCCCTTCCGACACCACAAACACAACATCCGCACCCACTCGACTCCGGCCATCGCCACCCAGATGCCGCGCTCCACCACCACCACCAAAACGAAAGAAGAAGGCAAATCCTAAACTTACCTGGCCACCGACACACCGAGCCTCTCTCCAGATCCTCCGCGCGACGCAGCGCCTCTGCCTCTCCGCGAGCGTCGCCCGTTTCCTTCTATACCCCACCAACGTTTCGCACCCGATCGGCCACCTCTAGCCGTGCTTGGCCACCAGGTCACACCTGGATCTTGTACGACGAGCCACCCACCGAGTCTCCACCGCTCCAGGTGCCGGCGACCCGCGCCTAGGGCTGGCGCCGCCCCCATCGCCGCCGGCGACCACGCTAGAGCACGCCCCCCCTTCGTCGTGGTTCCAGCTCCCGACGCCTCCAGCTTCCCTCCACCCTCGCCACGCGTCCGTGAGCTCGACGACACCCCCAAACTCCGTGAGTCTTCCCGAACGCTTCGCTACTTCCCCCTTTCTTTTCCTCTTTCTTACTCTCTCTCTTCTTTAAGTGGTTCTGTAACATTTTGAGTCCTTTTAACTTATTATTATTATTATTATTATATATTATTATTTATTATTATTATTATATACTGTAGGTGTTTTTATTATTATTATTGTTATAAATATATTATGTATTATTTTATTATTATTATATTATTATTATTATATTATTATTATATTAGTATTGTTATTATTATTATTATTATTATTATTAGTATTAGTATTAATATAACAGTGACTAAGCTAAATTTATTATTATTTTAGTGTATGTTATGACAACTAGTATCACTATTATTGATATTTTTATTTGTGTTAGATTATATTTTTTTTTACCTAGATATATAAAATTTCCAAAATTACCTTGACAAAATATATACATGCATTTACAGATAAATATTATATTTGGCTTAGCCTATTATTTTCAAATAAGGTTTTAAAACCCTAAATAAATTTCTAGATTATTAATAGTACCTAAAAGTATTTTTATTCATAAAAATATAGTCCTAAATATTTTCAAAATATTTAACTAAATTGTTTGTACTAATAAAATATAGTTTCGCTTAAAAGTAATTTCTAAAAATAGTATAATTTTTTCTTCTCAAATTCTCACTATTTATCTATCTTGATCATGACTGATTATATTCCTATTTTCTCGTGACTTCGAACCCCCTACATACTGGCCTTGGCAATTGGACTAATTGGACTTGTCAGATCATCGCACCATCAGACGACACACCAGGCAACACCTTGCCTTTACTGTTTAATTTCTTTCTCAATATCATGCATGCTTTTTCTTTATGTTGTTCTTTCAAAAACTATATATATGCAAATTATTATATTTTATGCAATTGGCTTAGAGTTAAGGGACCACCGTATGTTTAGTGCATCTCATAAACTGTCACGAAGTGCCACGGATTGTGTGTGAGTTGTGAGTCGCATATAGATGCGGACTTGCGTACCGACCGTACATCGGTGCGTACAGGCCGTGCATTAGGATATAATTGTTAATAGATTATGTAGAAGACTTGGCAGTTATTAA
Source organism: Iris pallida (assembly GCA_029216955.1). NCBI lineage: Eukaryota > Viridiplantae > Streptophyta > Magnoliopsida > Asparagales > Iridaceae > Iris > Iris pallida. The sequence continues at coordinate 8,035,413 of JANAVB010006795.1, read as the reverse complement.
GGATTAAACAGTGTCGTGGAGTCGACACATGTATATATCATGGGGGGAGGGAGACAGTTATTAGCGTAGGGGCTACATTTACTTTTTACATATTTATGGGTGATAGTGTCTCGGATGAGCGCTACTTGCTGCCCGGCCGATAGTGTCTCGGATGAGCGCTACTTGACGACCACTCTTTATTACTTGCTTGCGTGAATCCGTTACAGCCCCTGCGTAGAACGTTGTCTTCTCAAAGTGTATATCACATAGAATGGTTAGGAACCTTTACGCATGTATATTTTCTATGGAGCTCTTACTATTCAGATATGGCATGATATTATGTGTCTTGTTACGTCCCTCTGAGGACCTGGTTTTTCTCAGGTGTGTGTTCATATTTTCTGCAGGTGCTCTAGCTAAGGCCATTCCTTCCTTCGTGATGATTGCTCTTGGACTCGTCACTTGCTCAATTCTTTCCTTGTATATTTTTCCATATTTAATTTAGTTGGTAGCAGACTTTGTCTCCGCCCAACTATTATGTACATGACAAACTCAAAGTTGCTTTATATCATGATTTATCTTTGTGGATGAGATTTAGTGCTTTGGTTACTGTATTTTACAGCTTATGTATACATACGACGGTCCATACTTCGTATGTATACAGCTGGCATGATTACGTTCTAGTCCTACGTATTTTGGGACTGGGGCGTTACAGATATAGAAAATAGAACCCAGAGGTAATGTGGACGTGAACTCTTTTTTTCTATAAATGATATTCAAGTCCGCTAGGACTTAAAGACAGAAGATCGTGTCTAAAAAAGACAATGTTTAGATTTATCTTAAGGAAAAGACATCCTTTAAAACGGCTGGGTTTCAAAGATGGAATTGATGAATTGGATAGACTCCACGAGAATTTTGAGTTTTTATTATCTTGTGGCTTTATTTACAAAAAAGTAAATAAATGATAATAAATGTAGACCCATTCCCGCAATGAAGTAGAAATGAAAAAGACTGATGAATAAGCATGCCTTTTCAATGAAAGGTCGCTTCGATTCTCGAGTCAAAAAGTAAATGAAGATTTCTTCACAAGATGAACGAACATGCCTTTTCGAGAAAGGTTGTTTCGATTCCCGAGACAGAATGTTTGGCTTTTCTGTCTATAAATAGTATGAAACTTTTTTGAGAGCATCATTCACCCTTTTTCTTTGCAAATGTCTTCAGAAGAAATGCCTAAGGAGACGGGGTTATCCCAAAGATGAAGCCGCTTTCGACACTCCTAACGATGAGCCTCCATCGTCTACTCAGCCAGAAGTCAGAGAAAGCTTGGCTATTCCTGAAAAGAAGCAGGATATTCTGGCCGAACTGGTGAAGCCTGGGAGTACTGCCGAAGAAGAAGCTCTAAGGAAGGCTGCCTGTGAACTGCTAGTGTCATCGGACAATAATGTCTTCGAGCTCCTTGCAAAATTTGTCTTCAATCTGGAGGGCTCCGGTCCTCGTTGATTTTATGTATTTCCTTCTGTTTGAATTTATACAAATAAAAAAAAATTATTTACATTCTGAGTCTTTGTGTTGATATTTCTTCTTTGTCTTCAGACATAATATTCTTGATGAATTTGCCATTAATGGACATCATGGCGATTCGACCATCCATACCAGTCAATTGATAAGCTCCATTGGAGAAACTTTGCTTACAATGTAGGGTCCTTCCTACTTCACTTCGAATTTGCCTTTGCTCATGTGCGTCATAGTCATAGGACGTCTGACGGTTAGAACTAATTCTTATTTCTGGAATGTTCGGACTTTGACTTTACGGTTTAAGGCTTTTGATAGACGAGCTGGTATAACTCAATATGATGTTGAGCTAGAAGCCGTTTCTCATCAAGCATTTCAAGCTCCTGAAGTCTCAGACGATCATTATTTTCGGTTGTGAGTTCATTGGCAATGGCAATCCTTAGAGAAGGGATCTGGATTTCCAACGGTAAGACAGCTTCGCATCTATATACCAAAGAGAACGGCGTACAGCCTGTAGGAGTATGTACTATAGTACAGTAAGCCCACAGACATTCTCCAAGCTTCTCACTCCAGTTTCGTTTGTTGGTAGAAACAAACTTCTTGAGGAGTTTGATGGGTCTTGTTAAATGCTTTTGCCAACCCGTTAGCAGCAGGATTGTAAGCTGTAAAGCAATATTATTGATCATGTTGTCATTGCAGAATCGAGTGAACTTTTGACTGATGAATTGTGGCCTATTATCATGAATGATTCGTTGAGGAACACCGAATCTGTAAATCACATAATGTTTAATAAAATTGATAACGCTGCTTGTCTTGACTTCAGCTAGAGGTATAGCTTCAGTCTACTTTGAGAAATAATCAGTTATGGCTAATATGAACCGATGTCTTCGAGACGAGGGAGGGTTGATAGGACCGATGACATCCATAACCCAAGCTTCAAAGGGCCAAGATACTGTCGTCGGGTGAAGAAATTCTGATGGTTGATGGATGAAGTCGCAATGGATTTAACATGCTCGACACTTTCTTGCATACTCAATTGCATTAGATATCATCGAGGGCTAATAGTAGCCCATACGGCGAATACGATCCTGTAATTTAGGACCAGGTTGATGTGCACTACAAACACCGTCATGAGCTTTACGAAGTATTTGTTTTGCTTCTTCTCCCCCGAGACAGCATAGGAGTAAGTCGTCAAATGTTCGTCGGTAGTGTCTTTGTAGTATGATTATAGTAAAATCTGAGTGACCGCCGACGAATTGTTGTAGCCTCCTTACGATCTTCGGGTAGGATATCATGGACCACGAAGTCTATGAAAGGAGTCCTCCAATCTTTACTATGACACAAATTTCAACTGAATTATTGAATTCCATGTTTGGATTGTTAAGTTCAGTATTTAAGTTATTCTCGACACAAAATAACTCTCTATTAGTGATAACGATCATTTGTTGCCTTCTTACGGGAATTGCTAATACTGCTGCAAGATTAGCGAGTGCATCAGCTTCTGTGTTACACGCTCGACGTACATGCTCGATAAAGAAGCCTTTGAATGAAGTAGCCATCCTGATCGCTGCATCATGATATGTAACAAGATCTTGATGTCGAACTTCGTATGTGCCTCTAACTTGATTGACAATCAGTTTGGAGTCTCTGTAAACTTTAAGATACTCAATATCTAATTATTTAGCCAATTGGAGACCAATAAGAAGAGCGTTGTATTCAGCCACATTATTGGCACACGACTCATCTAAAGTATAAGCTCTTTGAATAGCTAACCCTTCTGGTGAGAGGACGATTTCGACTCCAGCAACAATATAACCTTTTGGTCCAATTCTGGATGCACCATCAAAGAATAGATGCCAATGAAGAATCTCTTCTGAAATTATGTTGGACTCCAATGTTTCATCTGGAATCTCGTCGTAGAGTTTAGACGTTTCGGGGATTGGATGAGTTGCCAGAAAGTCAGCAAGGGCTTGACCTTTAACAGACTTTTGAGGAACATAAACCATACTATATTATGCTAACAATATGGCCCATGTTGTGAGCCTGGAATTGAGTGTACTGGACTTCTTCATCAGGACCCAGAGAGGGTTAACTCTAGAAATGACGTGAATAGTTTGGCCAATGACATAATGTCTGGTCTTTTGAATAGCAAACATCAAAGCTAGACATTCTTTTTTCACCGGAGTATATCGATGCTCAGCTCCAACCATCATACGGCTAAGGTAATAGATAGCCTGTTCATGACCTTCTTTATTCTTCTGAGCTAATAAAGCACCTAGGGAATGGTCCATTGCTCGAACATACATCAGGAAAGGTATTCCTGACACTGGAGGCACTAGAACTGAAGGGTTCATCAAGTATCGCTTTATGTCTTCAAAGGCATGTTGACATTCTTCAGTCCAAATAAAAGACACACCTTTCTTCATGAGTTGAGTGAACGGTCTACAGCGTCCAGAGAGATTTTAGATGAATTTTCTGATGTACGCAAGCCGTCCCTGAAATCCTCGTAGCTCTTTTAGGTTGCGTGGAGGATGCATCTCTTGAATGGCTTTGATTTTCTCAGGGCCAACGTGTATACCTTTAGAGGTAATAACGAATCCAAGAAATTTGCCACTAGAGACTCCCAGGAATGACTTGGTGGGATTTATCTTGAGTTTATGCTGGCACATTAGATCGAAAATAGTTCTCAAATCTTGAATATGGTCTTCTTTCAGACGACTTTTGACAACAATATCGTCAACATAACATTCAACAGTCTTTCGTAAAAGATCACGAAAGATGGTCCTCATGGCCCACTGATAAGTTGTACCAGCGTTCTTAAGACCGAATGGCATGACAGTGTAGCAATAGACTCCAAGAGGAGTGTGGAAAGATGTATGTTTCTTATCTTCTAGATGCATCTTGATTTGATTGTATCCTAAAAATCTATCCATAAAGGACATATGTTCAAATTCGCAAGTATTGTCAATCATGGCATCAGTGATTGGGAAAGGAAATTTATCTTTGGGACAAGCTTCATTAAGGTCTCTGAAGTCGATGCAGACCCGGACTTTTCCTATTTTCTTCAAAACTGGGACAACATTAGCCACCCAGTCCGGATGTTGTTCTTCTCTGATGAAACCGACATTGTTGCAGTTTGACTGGCTTCGCATTTGACAGAATATTGAGCTTGTGGGTAGCGATCTGAGGATCCAACCCCGGCATGTCTTCATAGCTCCAAGCGAATACATCAATATATTTCCTAATGAGTTGGATGAGTTCTTGTTTATCCACTTCAGGGAGGCTTTTGCTGACAAATATCAATTTTGGGGAAGTTTCATCTCCAATATTGACTTGAACCAGCTGATCTTCAGTAGGTGGCTCACGTTGCTCAAAGTGAAGCTCCTATTGAGTATCCATCCTTTGTGCCCAAGGATCAGATTCAGAAGCTTCGGCAAAGTCTTCGTCATCTTTCGAGAACTCGACGGTCACCATATTGGAAGATAGAGTCACACGATGGACGTGCCCTACACTGGTGTCTGAATCCCATGAGATAGAATCAGAAGAGTTAGATCGTTTTTCTTCATCGGATTTGGAGGCTCCTGGAGTCGGAGTTGGTGAAGTATAACCTAATCCCCGCTTCGTTTTGCTATAGTATTGTTGTGATTTTCCTTTTGGAGCAGGAATACGAATAGGAGTTCGCCTTCCTCTGTCGCCATTGAGACCACTTTAAAATTATAGGCTATCTTTTGAATGATGTTCTTTGATTGCTTGCTATAACGACATAGTTGAAGTTTTTCGTTATCGTGATTTTCTTCTTCATTGTCGGGTGTGATCTTCTATTCTATTCCTTTACTAAAAAGTATAGAAGTTCATCTTTCTTCCTGGAAGGAACTAGGAAGAAGGATTCCTGCATTGGCTCGAGCAATACTTCGTTTTGGGAATCTTAAACTACTCCTATGCAAGTGGTTCGAAGTTATCTAACATTTTTAAATAACATCGAGTATAATAAAGGACATCATATACTGTAAAGGAGATGCTACTTTATTGATTTGTACATCATCATTTACAACATGATTCTTAGCCTTAACAGATGGCCTAACAAGGTTGATAACCAGAAGAGGAGGAGAAGAAGGAGAAAATTTGTTACGACGAAGGTCGATAACAAGAGGCTCAGAAGAGATGAGCTCCATTTGTTCCCTTTCTACAGCAGGAGGCTGTTTGTTATGAGAGAAAAGATGTACAGTCAATGTCTGAGAAGAAGAGGGACAAGTAGCACGTCCTTTGACGGGGATCGTGAGAACATCTTTTGAAGTATGTTTCTGATCTTCCTCACTATCCATTGCCAATACAACTTTCATGAACTCCTCCTTGTACATCCGAGGGTCCATAAAATATGCTTCAATGCCCCTGAAAGGATTTAAATGGCTACTTCCTTTTGGACTTCTCCATTGACACCCGCATACTTGAAGCATTGATGTAAAGTGGTTGTTATGCTCATGCAGAAAGGGTCTTCCCAGCAAAACATTATAAGAGCCTTGATTATCAATCACGTAGAAAGTAACCTTCGTACGAAGATTGCCTATTTGAACTTTCAGGCAAATCTTTTCCAAAGGTTCACTTTTCCAGAATTAAATCCAGGATTTCGTGATGGTTGTTGAAAGATATTGTACAGGAATCTTCAATGCATCAGGCAGAGTCTTTGGCATGATGCTAAGTGCAGACCCAGGATCGATTAAGATACGATCAACCTTCATGGTATCAACATATCCCGAGAAGTAAGGGGTCGATCATGACGACTATCTTCCAACAATATCATCTTGTGTAAAGTGATGTTTGGCATTAGTTTCTCACTATGACAATGAATGCATGTTATAGGCTTATCCTCTGGTTTCTTGAGAAGTGCTAAACAAGTATCAGCTTGCGTCAAAGCTTCACTCAACGTTTCTCGAGTCTCCCTCGAAAGACGGAGTAGCTCAAAAATTGACAATCTTGCCGGAGTATTGGCCAGCTGAGCCAGTATATCAAAGTTATATGGCTTCTCAAGTCCCAAGGTTGAAGTCTTCTTCAATACTTTATCGAAACGGACAGGCTGTTTTTCTTTGTCGGCTGTCGTCGGTTTGGGAAGAGTTGGCTCTATTTGGGGTGACAAAGCTGATAGATTATTGACAGCAGGAGAAGATGATGTTTGAGGAGCCTCCAGAGATGGCGCAGGGTTTTCTTGACCTTCTGAATAGTCTCTTAGGTAAGGATTCCAGACCTGGTACCTGTTAAGACTTCTTCTTCGGATACAGGCTCAAAGGACACCATATTGCAACTCTTTGCCTGGATCTTATTTCTAGAAGGTTTCTTTTGGCAAGATGGAGAGTTTGTCCAGTAACCCAAACCAACCCGAGATCGGTTATGAGAAAGACATAGAGAAAGAGGTACAGGAGATCCTTTCCATGATTCAAACCAGAGGCCTTTTGTAGATCATATCCCATTTTTGTCATGAGTTCACAAGATTGTGGGCTATATAGATGGAAAGCTAGTTGGTATTTGGCTTCTGATTTTGATAATATTGTCTTATCAGTGGAAGAAGAAGAAGGATTATCTGCTGCCGAGATGAATGTAGCAGTTAGAGGTGGAAGATAATGTTTACCAAATGAAATCATATGACATGATTTATTTTTAGTGGCCTTCTTAGACTTGGTGGAAGAAGATGGTATTTTAAAGTCCGCCACTAAATCTGGATGGATCCATATAATCTCTCCTCTATCAGTAGACAAGGAACAAGACCATCTGTTCGTGCAGGTGGAAGATTAACAATCTCCAGAGTAGTTCTCGGAATGGGGATGACACCGTCTTGTACAAGTTGAGCTAAAAAATCTCCAAACTGTAAAGAGACGACATTAGCCGTTACAGTTTTCTCGTCTTGCTGGAGAGTGGTTGCACCAGAATTGACCATCTCCTGAATTTTACCCTTGAGCACATAGCACTCTTGAGTTGGAAGTCCAATAAACCTGTGGTAAACACAATATTTAGGATGATTAGTCTTACCAACTTCATCTGGCCGTTTAGGTTCTGGCAGTTGGAGTTTATTGCTCTTGATGAGGCAATCAAAGATACTCATGATATCATCTTCATCGAAAGAGTATTCTTCTTATGGATGGGGTGCCCGTTGCGGTGGTGCTGTAGGGGTAGATGTTGGCTGATTTAGATTGATGGCTAGCTTCTTTGCCTTTGAGGTTAACGGCCAAAGTTTTATTGCTCTTGCGATTGTTCTGATGGCCATTATTATTTGGTGTAGCACGTTCATCTTTGTCAAGATTAAGCATTTGAATGCCTAATTGCTTGAATTTGTCAGCGCTTTCTTCTGCCGCTTTGGCGTTCATTATGAAAGAAGGCCAATCCTAGAACTGTATTGATCATGTCTACATGCTGATTATAGGCAACAAGTTTGATTTATAAGTGTCTATAGTTAAAGCATCTGGAGTTCGAGAGACATTTTGAGTGCTTCACGACGGAATCGTTCAATAAAATGTTCAGTAGTTTCATTATATCGTTGTTTGATTTTGATGAGAGCAGACATAGTCATGTCGTTGGTTCCCTCATAAAATTGTTCCAAGAATATTTGTTTGAAGCCAGCGAAAGAGGTTATACACCCATCTGGTAAACTACGATACCAGTCATATGCTGCACCAGCTAAACAGCCGACAAATACTCTAGTAAGAAGAGCATCGTTTGGTTGCAGTTGATCAGTCATTACTTCAAAGTGATTGAGGTATTGACTTGGAGATGTGCTTCATCAAACAAATAGTAGGGGATTTGTATTTAGGAGGAAATTGGACCTCTTTCTATTCTATAGGATAGGGTTGTTTAATCCCAAGCTTCTACAGGCCATCATTGTATTTGAAAGCCTCAAATTGAGTACGTAAAAGTTTTACGGCCTCATTGGTATCTCCTGTTGAATGTTGAGTAGTGGATTGATTCAATGTGTTAGGAGAAGGTACCGCATGATAAGTACCACCCCCGGTACCAGATTGACTTGGAATAGCCTGTGCAAGAATGGAAGCGGTGTGAGAGATTATACCCCCAGATCAATATTGGTGGGAACTGATGTTATCATAGGTTCCTGAGTCAGAATCAGATTCGACCGGTGGAACTGTATGTTGTGCCATAATCACAGCATTCATGCTTGTCATCATCTCAGCCATGTTCTTCAAACTAGCCTCCAAAGTAGCAATTCTCTGCTCTTGACTGGAAGAAATGGAAGTATCTTGATCCTCTGTGACGGCATAAGCAGTCACTTCTCTAGCCCTTGAAGACGAGCTAGTGGAAATGATGGTCCTTTCAGAACTTTCACTGTCAGCATTAAAGTCACATAAAGACTACCCCCAGAATAAGTGATAGGGATATTTTTTTGACTGAAGGAATCTTGGTTAGAATCAAGAAGATTCTTTTGACCGATTGTATCTTGATCGGAAGAAAGATTCCTTTGATCGATTATTTTCGACTTCTAGATCTAGTATATTGATATACTCCTTCACTGGATTTATGAATGATCTAAGCATTGCTGACTAGGATTGCGGGATGCATTACATCTTGGACGTTTTCCACCCCCAGTGCTTCGAGATGTCATGTTGACAGGAGCAAAGAGTAATTCATTTTCGTCCACTAGGATTGGTTCAAGGTCTGAACATAATTCAAACGGTCAAAGATGGATCGCTTGGCTGACTGACAGCAGCATTTGATGACAACTTCATAGTGGTGATTACAATGATGCTGTTGCTGTTGGACCACCGTTGGACATGATGGATTTGCAACCTTCCACTTTGTATTAAGAGTTCACGGAGGTCACTAACAGGACGAGAAGAAGTTGCAGGAATGTAGTCTTTGACGATATTCACATGATTCCTGTTTCTGAAGTGTCATGTACCTTGAGTGTACAAGGACGTGCTAAGCTGGTTAGCATAAGTACAGGATCTTTCACCTCAGCATTCTTCCTCTGGTGTAAGTTAGCAATTTGTGCCGGTTGCGCTTGATTTAGTGATTTCTCACTAAACTTCTGATTTGGTGGCAAAGAGGGAGTCACTAAACAGTGCTTCTCTTTACGTTGCGCTAGGCAGAAGTACGTACAAGTTGCGCCAGGGCATGAACATGCGCAAGTTGTACCAGAGCATAAACATGAGCAAGTTACGCTGGAGCAGAAAAGGCCAAATGGCATTTTCCTTTGTTTTAGACAGCAGTGTCGAGGCAGTTTTCTTCAATTTTAGAGTTGGAGAAGTAGAGGGATTAGCCAAAAGACTATCTCCCTTAGGTTGCGCCAAAGCAGCGATGGGCTCAAGTTGCGCAGAAGCAAGAAAATGTGCAGGTTGCGCCAGGAAAAGAAGGCCAAAGGGCACTTTCCCTTGTTTTGGAAGCAGTGTGTCGAGACAGAGTCTCCGTCTATTTCAGAATCGAGAAGTGGAGGATTAGCCAAAAGACTGTCCTTAGGTTGCGCCAAAGCAGCAATGGGCGCAAGTTGCGCAGAGGCGAAGATTGCACCGTCGAGGACTTAGGAGTCCAAACAGAGCGCGTCTTGCTCTTAACAACGGCAACAGTGTGCTTGGCAACCCCAGCATTGATCATGGTCTCGTAGGTGTCTGGTCGACTTGAACGACCAGGATCTTCTGCATCTTGCCGATTGACGCGGTATCACATTGAGTTGTCACTTTCTCGTCGGAGGAGAAAGTCATCCCCAGCAGGGTCGCCATTTTGTTTGCGAAGAACAAAAAGTCTTATTACAAACTTCGAAAAAAAGTACAGGAGTACAATTAATTTTTGGTGAAGTACAACTATAGGAATCTGATCAGAAGACGACCACTTTATCCTTGGACGATATATATCGAAGAAACGAGCCTTTGGAGGATGCAACAGCACTTTAGCAGGAGATTATGATCACCCTTGATCCTTTGTGATTGATTTGAAACTCTATTTATAGAGTTCTTGAAATAACTATTTAGCAGTTATTCTGGGTTGCGCGCGCTTCAGGTTGCACGTGGCGTAATGTGGCAACTTGTGCGAGCGGTTGTACCAACTGCTATAGACGTGGCATCGTTTGATTGAGATACGCGTGGTCATGGGCAGTGTAGTGGGCACGTTCTGCGAAGTTAGTGGCTTGTGCACCATGTCACTCTATCTTGAACACTAGTTGATCACCTTACGCGAGCATCATCAGGTTGCGCGTGGCACAATATAGCAACTTGCGTGAGCGGTTGTACCAACTTCTATGGACTTGTGGCAACATTAGATTGAGATGTGCATGGTCGTGGGCAGTGTAGTGAGCACGCTCTGCGAAATTTATGGCTTGCATGCCACGTCACCCTGTTAAAAATAAGAATTGATCAAGTGGTGCCAACTTGTCAGACTGCGCATGGGCGCACTGGACAACTGGCGCCTTTGACTAGGTTGTTTTTTTTGTACTGATTAATCCTCGTGCCATACAGTGACTTGTGTGAACCAGCTATCAGCATTAATTACATGCTAACAAAATCTTCTCGAGCGCCGTGTTGCGCGAGATTTGAACGGATTTTCCTTAATCTCCGTGCTGTCAGTTTGTCAGGTAATGATGATGCCGTTACAGCTTTTCGAAGAAGTGTGCCACGTGGTGCTCGCGCAACCTATGTCCTGTAAAACCTGACTTTGGCTCAACCTGATTCTGCGCAACTTGATTTTTTGGCACAATGTAATATTTTGGCGTCATTTGATGATCGAACACTTTAATAGGTGGCAAAGCTTAATTTTTAGCCTCTACAAAAATCTTAGAAGACTTTGGAATACCGTAGTACGCTTAGAGAAGAGAAGAGAGAGGTGTGTTGAAATAAGGAGAATTCTTCTCTATTTATAGTTTTTCCAAAGGGAGAATTCTGACAAATTCGGACAGAATTCTTCGAGGGAATCTCGGCAAATAGTCGTTGCATCCGTAACTGCAGGATGGCCAAGTTCAAAATCCAACGGGCACTAGCCGAACTCGGAAAGAATTCTCCTGGGGTCCAGAGTTAGATTTTTGGAAATTTTTGTAAATTGTTTTTGGACTTTTTGAAAAGTTTAAAGACAGTCAAGATCTTTTTGTAAATTGGGCTATTTTCAAAAAAAAATAATATTTTTAAACGTTTTGGGATAGCCTATTTGCTAGTACGACTCGGTGTAAATCGTATTCTTAGACTCAATAAATCTGAAAATTATATTGATTATGAAATACAGACTCATGTAGCAAAACGGCTTCAGTCTTGAACGAAACGGTAGCTTGAACGAAACGGTAGCAGTTCTCATCAATCGTCCAAGTAGTACTTATATCGCGACATGGTTAGATCAATTATTAAAATTAGGTTCAACCATGACCAATGGGCCAATAATCTCCTTCATTTTGATAATTGACAAACCTTGACCAATATAACATCTCGATCTTTTGATTTGAAAAAGAATCAAAATTTGTAATGCTTGTTCAGCTTGTATGTTCAGCTTATATGGTACTGTATCCTCAAAAAAAAATTGTATCCTGCTATCCTGCAAAAGATGTTAGATCCTATTTCTCCCCAGTTGTCACTTAGCAAAATAATTACAAAAGAGAGAAGCTCCCCCGCAATTCACACATAAGAAACAAACGTTGAAGAAATACAAAAAAAAATATAGACAATATAACATGTATTTCATAAGCATTTTCATGTAAGAAGCATAAAGTGAGACAAATATTAATACGCAAAAAAATGCATACACGGGATAAGAGAGAATAGTACTATACACACTGAAATGCATACTAATAAAAAATAATAACTAGATGTTTCAAATACATCAACTCAACAATAAAAAGTCTCAGTGCTAAAATAATAAAGAAAGTAGTATCTTGGAATGTCGGAGCATTTCCAAGCATACATAGACAAAATAAAGTCTAACTAGATAACATCTAGACAAAGAACATAATGTCTAGATCAAAAATCCTCAGAATCATCATCATCAACGCTAGCAGCGCCACTACGTTTAGATGGACCAGCTCCAGATGTGCCAGCTCCATAAGGGTGTTGAGTAGCACCAGAACCACGGTACCAATCATAAGTGTTACTGGGCTCAAAGAAGTGATGAACTGCCTCATCCTCATAGCGGTAACCCGATACAGCTGGATCTTGGGAAGAGAACTGGCAGAGTGACAAGTCTGAGCAAATCGCAGATCCGCAAAGGAATTTACGAGAGCCTGAAACCGACGCATCTCGGAACTCACGTTTCCTCGATGTGTCAGTAATAAATGCTCGCAAATCAGAAAGATGCTGGTGAATACCCTCATAAGACATAGGGTAGTCCTGTGGAGGTGGAGGTGGAGCAGTAGGAGGAGCAGGAGGAACAGCTGCACTGCGACAAGAGAGCTGAAGATACTTGAGCTCAGAGTCATTAGCACAAGTGGATAGATCAATCTCAAAATGCGGAAAGATGATTGAGAGAATCATCGCGTAAGCAAGGTTTCTATTTCTTTCACGACAACGACCCATCATCTGAATGATAGTCTTGGGGACAAAAAAAGGAATACCCTTACGAATGTGATAAAAGGTAGACATCTCAAGGGTAGTCACATCATCATTTGAAGTGGATTTGGGCAAAATAGTAGAGTAGACGATGCGATACAATTCATAGAAAATAAGTTCAAATTTGCAGCTTTGAACTTTCCAGAACGAACACGATCAGGAGAACAAAGTTTGTTCTTGAAGTTGTTTAAGGTCGTGCCTAAAAATTCAAATTCAACGATATCGCTGGCAGAGCACCTTCATTTGGAATATCAATAATTTTTGCTAAATCGACATCATTGAATTGAATATCGGTTCTGGTGAGACGACTTTTAACAGTGAAAGTGTCAAGAGTGAAATTGCAATAAAATAAACGGATATTATTAGCTACAATCGGATATGAATGAGTAACAAGGTTATATAATCCTAATGCTTCAAAGTAAGTGTGGTGGTCGGGAAAGACAGTCCATTTAATCGAAACATCGGGGCATATGTTACGATTAAGAAATTTGCATACCATAATAGCAATTGATCATGGGTTTGGAAGAAAAACACATTAAACGCTCCATTGTTCGTTTGGACGGGTGAAAAGAGGTATTCATGGATTGGATCAAAGATGAGGCCTCTTCACTAGCTGCCGTCTTCTTCCTCTTGAAGGGGTTGAAGTTCTTAGGCATTATTTCTATGAATAATATAGAAATTTACGAAATTGAAAATGAGAGAGAGGAGGAGGTTATACCTTCTGAGATTTGAGTATGTGGAAGAGAACGAGATATTCCGTATGAATCCAAAATTTGGATTGAAATCTCCAAAAGAGTTGAGAGCAATAGGTGGAGAAAAACTAGGATTTTGGAGCTCGGGCGGACTGCTTGCTGTGTTTTGAGGGTTTTAGAGGAGATGAATAGGAAGGGGCCACTTGATTCTGACTTAAAGTATCCGACACCAATAGAACTCGGGCCAAATTCGGTCAGAGTTCGCTTGGGGTTCTGTTGAGGTATTTTTTTAGCAGAATTAAATGCAAGCCGCTTTATATTTATCAATCATTTTAAATTATTTAATTCCAAGTTTAGTTATTTTAAATTTTAATTAATATAATTAATATTATTATACGAATTAAATTTTGTTACGCAGCTACTGTCTCTTAGCTGTAGGGATACTGTCCCAGCTAACGGAGGTTCACTGGAGAACACTTAAATACCGTTTCGCTTTAGCCATAGCCGTGGTGACAGACAGACCCTTTGTAGGCTTCTATCGAAAACAGTTTTGCATAATGAAAACTAATCAATAAAATAAAATTAATTAAGATTATTGACATCTAAAATTCCTAATTCTGACGTAAATAATTGAAACGATCTTTCGCTAATGGTTTTGTAAAGATGTCAGATAATTGGTACTCTGTGTCTACATATACAAGGTCTATATCTCCATTTGTTTGATGGTCTCTAAGAAAATAATGTCGAATCTCAATATGCTAAGTGCGAGAGTGACATACAGGATTCTTAGTCAAATTAATAGTGCTAGTATTATCACAGAAAATGGGTATGTGTGAATACTGTAAACCAAAGTCTTCTAAGGTTTGCTTCATCCACAAAATTTGTGCACAACAACGTCATGCGGCGATATACTCAACCTCAGTAGTTGATATAATTTTTTCTATCTACTTTGCATCTAAAAAAATCAGCATCCGAGTAATCGGTTAGGTCAAAGGACGTGGTTTTGGGATACCATAAGCTGACAGAAGAAGTGCATTTAAGGTATCGAAAGATATGCTTAATCGCGCACAAGTGTGATTCCTTAGGGTTAGCTTGGAAATGTGCACACGACCAAACACTAAATATTATATCAGGACGACTAGCAATTAAATAAAATAAACTACCAATCATACATCGTACTTACGTGTGTCAACCGGTTTGTCTTGTTCATCAGTATCAAGCTTGGTTGAAGTTACCATCGAAGTGCCAATACGTTTGACGGCTTCCAGGTCGAACTTCTTTAGTAAGTCTTTTGTGTACTTGGCTTGATTTATGAACGTCCCATTGTTGGTTTGTTTGATTTGCAGTCCAATGAAGAATTTTAGTTCTTCCATCATGCTCATCTCAAACTCATTCTGCATATACTTTGAAAATTCCTGAAAAAGAGATTCATTAGTAGATCCAAAGATAATATCGTCAACATAAATCTGAACTAAAAGAAGATTTTCATTAAAGGACTTTATAAACAGTGTAGTGTCAACCTTACCTATTGTAAAACTGTTACCAAGTAGAAAGGGCTTAAACGATCATACCAAGCACGAAGGGCTTGTTTCAAACCGTATAAGGCTTTCTTCAACTTGAAAACATGATGAAGATTTTTGAAATCAATAAAACCTGGAGGTTGAGGTACATAAATTTTCTTTAATAAAAACCGTTCAAAAATACGCTTTTAACATCTATTTGAAATTATAAAAACATGCAAATGCACATAACATGCGAATGGATTCTAATCTCGCAACTGGGGCATAGGTCTCATTGTAGTCGACACCTTCCTCTTGGTTGTATCCTTGAGCTACGAGTCGAGCCATGTTACGAGTAACTAAACCATTCTCATTAAGTTTATTTCGAAATACCTAGCGGGTGCCAATGATCGGATGATCAATGGGCTTGGGAACAAGTTTCCAAACTTGATTCCGTTCAAATTGGTTTAATTTTTCTTGCATAATATCTAACAAAAAATTATCGCTACATGCTTCTTTAATAGTTTTGGATATTAGCTGTGAAATAAATGGAACACAGGAAACTATATCTCTACTTGAGGAACGAGTACTTACACCCCTGGTAATCTCACCTATTACCAATGCCTTGGGATGGTCAGCCAAAAACTTCATTCTTTTTGGCAGACTCTCAAGGTAGCTGGTTCCGACTTCTGGTTCTGTACGTACTCTGCTTGAAGGATCAGCTGGTGCTGTGCTTGAAGGTTCTGCAGGTGCTGTACTTGGTGTACTGATGTCTTCATCATCATCGTCGGTTGTCTGTTGATTCAGTTCTTCGAAAGTAACATTTATTGACTCTTCGATGACCATGGTCCTTTTGTTGAAGACACGGTACCCTTTGCTTTTGGCCGCATAACCTAAAAATATACCTTTATCGGCTTTTTCGTCAAACTTTTCCAAATTATCTTTAGTATTAAGAATAAAATATTTGCAACCAAAGATTTTGAAATAAGAAATAAATGGTATCCTATCAAACCATAACTCATAGGGAGTCTTCTTCGATTTAGGTCGAATTAGAACCCTATTGAGAACAGAAAGCTTATTGAAAGCTTCAGCCCAAAAGTATTTAGGTAGACTACACTAGTTTAACATAACTCTAGCCATTTCAGATAGAGTCTTGTTCTTGCGTTCCATAACTCCATTTTGTTGCGGAGTCCTAGGGCAGGAGAACTCATGCAGATAATCGTGTGTCACAAAATTGCTAAACCTCTGCATTACCAAATTTGTCGCAATGATCACTTCGAATACAAGTGATCATGAATCCTTTTTCATTCTGAACTTTCTTACAAAAGAAGACGAATCAGACAATGATCTCGTTTTTGCGTGCAAGAAAATATACCCACATGTATCTAGAGAATCATCTACTATTACAAAAGCATATAACTTACCACCTAGGCTAGCAATTCTACTAGGCCCAAATAAATCCATATGTAATTGTAGAGGTGTAGTGGTACTTACAGCGTTCTTGGACTTAAAAGTGGATCGGATAGCTTTGTTCTTTTGCATTCACTACATACCGTATCCTTCTTGAACGTAATGTCCGGTAAGTCTCGTACCAACTTTTTTGTGGATAGTCTTGAAATTGTGTCCATGTTTACATGACCGAGTCTCATATGCCATAGTTGACTCAAATCATTATTGGCGGTTAAGCATCTACCTGCTTTGTTAGCCTCTTCCAATAGATAGAAAACTATATTATCTTTTCTAATACCTTCAAAGATAGTACTACCAGTTGAGCTATCAACTATAGTACATTTGTATTTGACAAAGTTAATACCATAACCATGGTCAGCTAAATGGCTTATGCTGAGTAGGTTATGTTTTAACTCGGTTACTAGACAGACATCTTTAATTACAAGATATGGAGTCTTACCAATATTGTCGATACCTACTATATACCCTTTAAGATTATTACTGAAGGAGACGTATCCTTCTTTCTTCTTCGATAGAGTTGCGAATAATGAAGCGTCACCAGTCATGTGTCGTGAGCAACTGTCGATGATTCACTTGCTTCTAGCATGCGTTGGGTATTCCACCTACAAAAGAATTTATAGATGAAACTTTTGGTACCCATTTCTTGTAGGGTCCTGAAATGTTAGTCTTCAGTATCCATGCACATATCTTTAAATCAACAAGCTTTCTAACTCTACATGTAGGAGAGATATGACCAATGGTGCCGCAATAATGCCATCTAGCATGATGAGTATTAGATGTAGTGTGTTGCATGATTAGTAGATCTTGGTTTTCTAGTTGGATATTTATAATAGAATGCATGCCTATTAGTCTGCTTGGGCAAAGGTTTGATTGAGTTTGGTCTGACATGTTGGGTTTGACAGTGTTCCGGTGTTTCGATAAGTAACATGTGTTAGGGTAGGAAGCAGCAACCTCAGGCTATTTTTCTAACCTAATTTCCAACTTTTTGGAAGTGTCATACAGTGTATTATATCAGCAGTAAGTGCATCATTCCTGATTAGTGCTTGTTGAAGACTTCTTCTCTTTGAGTAGGTCTTCCTCTAATTTGGTAATGGTCTTGTCTTTTTCTTCGGATAGTCTTGTGGT
This sequence comes from Iris pallida, assembly GCA_029216955.1. Lineage (NCBI taxonomy): Eukaryota > Viridiplantae > Streptophyta > Magnoliopsida > Asparagales > Iridaceae > Iris > Iris pallida. The sequence goes on along the minus strand of JANAVB010006795.1, from coordinate 8,017,626 downwards.
CTCGTGTAACTGTGACTTAACAGAAGAAAGCTCACCTACCTCACTAGAATTATCATTACTTCTAACCTCAGCTAGTAGGTCGGTAAGTCTTCCTATTTCACCTTTGTACTCTTTGAGTACATTCTTAGAGTTTTGATATTTGCTACGCAGTTTTTGTAATCACCTAAGAGGTCACTAAAGGCTTAACCTAAGTGCTCAAAGTAAAATTACCATATGTATCAAACAGGGGGTTAGTATTTACCTGATCAAATGCCATTAAACATACATTTGTAGCATTGTCTGATTGTTCATCTTCTGAGTCGCTGGCTTCGCTTTCATGCCATATGCTTGTGTTGGCATACCTTCTTGATGTGCATTTCTTCAGGTAACCTTGTCATAATTGTTGCTTTTCCTGGTTGATGATGATGATGTTGGACAGTCCTTCTTGATGTGTCCTTTCTTCTTGCAACCGTAGCAGATTGGATCTTCTTCATTGTTGCTATTGTTGCTGTTGTGCTCTTTTGTTCTTCTGTTGAATCTTATGAACTTCTATCGTCGGAATCATCTTCGACAGATCTTTTGTGTTGAGCTTTGAAGGCGATCGACTTCTCCTTTGGTGTAACTTCTTCAAAGTCTTGAAGTTCCAGCTCATGAGTTAGTAGCTTACCCATGAGTGTTTCAAGATACAGTAGTGAGGTCGTTCCTTTCAATAATTATCGTAGCCTGTGGAATCCAGTTCTTCTTGAGAGGTCATAGAAGTTTACGAATATTCTCATGGTTATTGTATTCCTTGCCTAGTAAAGACAAGGGTTTACAATAACCAAAATTTTGTAAACATCTGAGTGACGGATTCGTTTGGCTTCATCTTGAACGCCTCATACTCCTGAGTAAGTCTGCTGATCTTTGACTCCTTGACTTGTGTCGTACCTTCGTGAGTAACTTCGAGAAGTTTCCATACTTCATTTGATGTTGTGCATGCAGACACTCGGTTAAATTCAGTCATGTCTAAGGACAAAACAAAGCGTTAATAGCACGTGTGTCATGACTAGCATGTTTTTTTGCAGCTTCAGTATACTTATCGTGGGGTTTCTCAACCAACTCTCCATCAACAAGAATACATGCAGGCTGAGCCCCAGACATCTCCTTGAAGACTTGGAGAAGCTCGGTGTAGAGATCAATTTACCTAGAACGGAGATGCAAATAATGAGTTTGCAGATCCAGTCCACATAATGGAGAAGATCAATGAGACTCAGTTCCTTGATATTAGGCTTCGTCAACTCAGAGCACAAGAAGATGCAGGACTTCTAGATGATTTCAGTATAGCTAACGATGGATCGTTGAGGCGTGGCACTAGACTGTGCGTACCGGAAGGCAGTTTGAGAGAGAAGATAATACAAGAAGCTCACCAGTCGCAGTATTCTATACATCATGGTGCCAACAAGATGTACAAGGACATGCGGGAACACGTCCGATGGTATGACATGAAGAGGGACATTGTCAGATTTGTTTCTTGATGCCTTGTCTGCCAGCAGGTGAAGGCAAAGAGACAGAGGCCAGCTAGACTGCTACAACCATTACCCATTCTGAGAGTAGAAATGGGAACACATCACGATGGACTTTGTCATGGGACTTCCTCGTTCCCAAGGAGGGAAGGATGCCATCTGGGTCATAGTCGATAGACTGACAAAGTCAGCTCATTTTATCCCCTTCAAAGTAGGACTTTCTATTGAGAAGTTGGCGGAGCTGTATATGAGACAGATAGTACGAATTCATGGAGTCCCGGTCAGCATAGCGTTTGACAGAGACAGTCGATTCACCTCGTACTTTGGAAGAGTTTGCAGAAAGGACTTGGTACCCAGTTGAAGTTCAGTACTGCATATCATCCTCAGACAGATGGACAGTCTGAGAGGACGATGCAGACTTTGGAGGACATACTGCGGACTTGCGTTTTGGACTTCTATGGATCATGAGAGGATCATCTGCACTTGGTAGAGTTCTCATACAAAAACAGCTACCAAGCTAGTATTGGGATGACACCATTCGAGGCGCTTTACAGACATCGATGCAAGACACTGCTCTCTTGGGACGATATTGGAGAGAGAGTCATGCTTGGACCAGAGATGATCACAGAGGCTGCAGACAGGTCAAGATGATCAGAGACAGACTTAGGGTTGCCCAAGACGGGCAGAAGCATTGGACCGATAACAGTCGAAGACCCTTAGAATTCACTGATGGGGATATGGTGTTTGTGAAGATATCTCCTACTCAAGGACGATCAGATTTGGTCGAGGGGGGAAGCTGAGCCCTAGATATATCTGACCCTTCACTATACTTAGCAGAGTTGGAGAGGTGGCTTACAGAGTTGCATTACCACCAAACTTGGAGGGAGTCCACAACATCTTCCATGTTTCTTAGCTGTGGAGGTACATTCCAGACCCCAGTCACATTTTGTATTACTCAGAGCTGGAGGTTAGACCTAGCCTCACCAACTCGGAGCAGCTCGTGGAGATACTGGATCAAAGGGAGAAGAGGTTGAGAAACACTGTTATACCCTTGGTCCGGGTTGCAAGGAGGCCACTCTCCGGGAGAGTCAACTTGGGATAGAGAGGATAAGATGAGGAAGGAATATCCTTACCATTTTCAGGTACGATTGTTTGTATCCTACCTTTCGAAATTTCGAGGACGAAATTTTTCAGGGAGGGAAGTTATGTAACTCTTTAATTTTTATTAAAGTTGATTTATTAAATTTAAGTTGTTGAAATAATAATATACTATTATTTAGATAATTCAGTTAGTATTTAGAAGTTTCTAGATTTAGGACTAAGCAGCATGTGATTATTGAGATGGTTAGCCAATTTACTTATAGAAATTTCAAAATTAGTTAAGGATGAACTTAGTTAATTAGATAGCCCAGATTAATTATCCATATGTTCCTAGGCCTATGGCTTGGGACCAAGCTATAAATACCCTATTCATTTTATTCCCACCAATATTATCCAAGCCCAACCCATTTTTCTTTACATCCAAACCCAAAACTCAAGCCCATAAACCCATTCCTATTAAGTAACTCCCAACCTACAACATTCCGTAACTCCCAACCTATTACATTCCGTAACCTCCGACCCTTCACATTTGTGACTTACCTTCATTTCTCTATAAAAGAGAAATGTTGAGACAAGACTCATTAGCATCTTCTTCCTTTAGAGCAACACATCGACCCAAGCCACCGGAGCCGTACCGAGGAGTCGAGCTTCGTCGACAACCGACGAACCACCTTCTTCGTCTTCCTCGGTAAGAACTAAACTCTAACCTTGGTATAGTTTAAATCCAAGCATGCTAACATCAAACCAATCTTGATCTAGTGGTCATCTGACTGGCCCTAGGATCCACTCCTGATAGACCCTAGTTTGAGCCCTTCCCCTGGCATATTTTTTATATATATAGATTTATATATATATATATATATATATATATATATATATATATATATTAATGTCTAAACTGAAATATAAATTGTTTGGTTCTGTTTCTAACACAAACCAAATCTGACCTATTGGTTAGAGCAGCTATGTTAAGACCAGTCTAGGAATCCTAAGTTCGAGCCCTGGCCTTGTATTTAAAAAAATGTGTATATATATATATATATATATATATTATATATATATATATATATATATATAGACCCAATTTTTTTATTATTATTAATATTAAAATCATTATTACTAGTCCTAACATTACCATTATGTATGTATATTCTTAAAGGGAGTTTTTAGCAAAACATTCTATAGTTTAGACTAAAGGAAGGCCTATTTGCAAAGAACCAATTGTTGAGGGACTTGAGTGCAATTTGGACATTCAAACTCCTGTTCATCTTCATCTTTGGCCGACTCTAAGGACCCCTACGGATTTGATCAAATCGAATTCAATTTCGATTCCCCTAATCTCAAAAAAGGTTGAAGTATATCATTATCCTTGTGATATATATACCGTAGGGGTCGACCAATTCTTCCGCTTCCCTCATTAAAACCTAATTCATCATCTTCACAAAACCGTGCCTCCTTCTTGATCTAGTACACAAGGATCAATTCAAAAGTTCGTCACCCAGGTACTCCCTTCCACTCTCTAATGTTTCCTGCCATCAATATATAAATAGGATGTGATGTAGGTATTCGATATAATGGCAAGTAGTACATGGGTTTAGAAGTATGCACAGATGAAGTATCAGATATCTGTAGGTATCCTGGCAATATGTAGTGGAAACATAGGAAGCCCTGTCCAATGAGGCAGGCTAGGGGACTAGAATCCTGTATCCAGATATGAAGTTCTAAGTTCTTAACATACAAATCACAGATACCAAGGAGGGGTACACTTTGGTAGCATCCTTACAGGGGTCTTTACTAGGATAGCATAGGAGTATCCTACAGATAATCCAAGCATCTGTTTTGGTATTACTGTGGGGATGTTTAATGTTACATGTTTTCCATGTCTATAAATACATGGAGGGTAGGTTGAAGTAGTTGACTGATACCAAATTTCTTTATCTCTGATACCCAGTGGATAAAGATATGTGAACTGCCTTTATATCTACCTACTCCTGCCATTGAGACTGACACATAGCATTTCCTTTCTATCCAGGGGATCCTAATTCATGGACTCCCTTTTGTCCCCAGTAAATATTGACATGGGTTATGTGTAGGTTAGTGTCAAGGTTAGATAGGATAGGTCAGAGGAATAGGAGTGATGTGTACGAGACAAGAGAGGAAAGACTAGTTGAATATTAGTGTATTTGTACCTACTTAAAACAGGAAGAAGGCTCATAACAGTGGAAAGGATTTCCAATGCTATGACAAGTCACAGCTGGGTCTAATGATGTCCTTGCCTACTGCTCCCATGACCTTTTGGTTTACTTCAAAGTATTATTTCAGATTATGGTTGTTCTTAGCTAAATGTGCTAGTTGCATGAGGTGCATAGCAGATAGAACAGATCCTTAATTGAGTATCAGAGGCACATGTTTATTGATTACTCAGTGTACATGTTCTGTATCAGAGGGATATCCTAATATGTCAAACCATAAAATATAGATATATGTTAGTTAATGTTGTAGGGAAGCAGAGCCGATCCTAACAACTATGGGGGTGGCATGCCATGTGACAAATGGCACATGAAGTATCTGTTTATACTGGTATACGTTAGAGAGGGTTCCCTTTTACTTGCATATAATATGCAAGAACTAAGAGCAGAGTCTTGTAGGCGTACCATAGGACCCAAGGAAACAAAGGAACTTCAAGCCCTCTCCTCTGAACTAGACGAGGAGTACCTACAAGAGGGGTCCTCTATACTCGTGTCCCAGTTGGCACGAGTACACGTAGATGCCTTACATGCTCAGTTCGAAGGAATGTAGATACCTGGGTTTATATATGTTCGGATAATGGTGGTATCTTAAAGGCGTAGGCATCCTAAGACTCTGAACCAAACCAAGTGTAGGACACCCTACTGTTCTGTAACCATACTCGTAGAGTGACAGGATTGGCATCCCAAGTAATAGATGGGTACATGTTAAGAAGTGGGTTTGGGTGTATCAGAGATATCTACAAATAGGTGTTCCTGTGGGAGGGGTCGAAAGTGAACCCTTGCCTATATTAGGAACCTGCACTTGAGCATATAGGGGTATCGATTGGCTAAACGCATCAGAGGCTAAGGGAGTGAGTAGTACTCATCAGGCCCTCCTTGGACCACTGGTTCTGTTGTAGGACCATGGTGGTCACGATTATGTCAGATATGCCATCTGGGTACACTGGTTCATAGAGTATCAGGATACAGGAAGGAGGATGCTTTCAGTATCAGGTAACCCACTGTACCAAGGTATAGGTTGCCTAGCATTGGGTGTGGGTAGTAGAGTAAGGGTTTTGGGAACTAAAAGGGACTTGGTGGACTAACCAATGATACACTAGCATAGATACCACCTGGCACATGATGTTAGGTCACGCACATGAGTGTGCTGGTTAGAGAAAATCAACCCGACCCTATGTATTGAGTATCAAGATACTCGGATATCAGTAGACTCAAATAGAAACAAATACCTCAAGTATCTGACATGTCATGGAAAAGGGGATCATCAGGAAAAGAGGATGTATCCTAGTATAACCTAAGTAATAGGAATGGATGTACCTATCGTGAGCTATGTAAACCAGCACCTCAGGAGGAGAGGGTCATGTGCCACAAGTACTAAGACTAGTAGGATACATGTCACAACCAAATTAGAATTAAAACCACAAGGCAAGTAACCTCTGCCTAGTAATATGGGACCATAAGAATCAAGTTGCCTAGTAACCTATTACTGATGTACCTGATGGTATGTCAATCACGTCAGGTATAATGAATAAGGTAGGTTCACTATATTAATTTAGGGGTGGCATTTGTATTTTTATGAGGCATGTGCTTTGTATGAGGAGTATTCTAATCGTTGTATGCAGACACTTACTTGGGCTTCATTAGGCATCTACTAAAGCCATGTAGGACAGCCTATCCTGGCCTGTACCAGACTTGGCAAGCCTAGGCAAATGGATGTGTATCCTTGCAAATGGCCCAGAACAGAGAGAGAGAGGGTAATGTAGAAAAAAAGCATAGGGATTACCTATTGCGTATTTCTATGGTAGTTGGGTGAGAAGGAAACCAATACCTGGGGTTGTAACATAGTGAAACAAATACCTTGCAAGTGAGTACTACAGTCTGCCCTGGTGAGAAAAGCTTAGAGGTCTCCTAATGTAGATAGGAGTTGTACCAGGTAGAGTGGTTGGGTAATGGGAGAGGTACCAATTGCAGAGTAAGTCCTGGAACAGATAGCAAAATCCTAGTATACGAGTTGCCATAGACCTAAAGAGGTACAACTAAGATAGGGACATATGAGCTTAGGACTGTCGAGTAGGAGCAACAGAGTTGTGTCCAAAGACTAATATTTATAAGTAACAGAGACGGTGGGAGTTAGAACAGTCTTGACATGGATAGGAGACAAAGCAATAAGAAACATATTGGTACCAGGAAGAGAGAAGAGGAATAAGGTGCCAGTCTAATATGCCACATAGGAGACAATCACTTGGAGGCCATAACCCAAGAGAGGTGTGAGTCAGATTAAGGACAGGTTAGATGAGTAGATAAAATACATAAGAAATAACTTAACCTACCAAGAAGGACATAGTACTAACTGATCATTCTAGTAATAAAGGGAACAAAGAGAAGTTTAGACCTAGAGCCTAAGAAGATCAATGTAGATAGGCTGCCTCATATTTAAATCTGCTTTTGACAATTGTAATTCATCAATAGGATGGACCTCGATACGGATTCTCAACCCGTAACCGCAGCTCAGGACCACAGGCAAGTATACCTTGCCTTTCTTTATAGATTTATTTATATGCACTGCTTTTCATTATCCAGTCTCTTTCATTTATTGCTGATATGTGATTTATCATAGTTTACTCTATTGATACATAGCCCTTGTTCACAGTTAGCCTTGTGAATTATTGGTCATGTTCACACTTGTCTTGATTGAGTCGTATTATAGAACGAATGTGCTATAGTTGAACTGTTATTTTCTATTTGTCATTTTCTCAACCTGCGAGTCCATACTAGGGACGAGGTTGACTGTTTGCACCTGCGAGTCCACACTACGGACGAGGGTGATTGCCTTGAACTAACTTGCGAGTCCACACTAGGAACGAGTTAGTGATTAGTTTCAAACCTGCGAGTCCACTCTAGGGGCGAGGGTTTGGTATCCGATTGATCTCTTGACATGTGTTCATTTGTTTTCTTCCAGCAGTTCATTTATGCGTAGTTGTTCTTATATTATATCGTGATTGCTTAGTCTTTTCCTGTTTATATCCCGAATTTCCTTCATGTATGATAAACTGTTAGAAAGACTTGCATATTATGTATCTTGCTAGTCCTCTGAGGAACTGATGATCTCTTCAGGTTTAGCCGAGTTTGAGCCAGGTGCACACGAGCGGGTTTGAGCCAGCTTCAGACCACAGTATTACTGCAGTGAAGATGAATTTGATGTTTAGCCTAGTTTGACTCAGTTTATTTTATTTAATGTCTTTACTTTATTTTCGTCTATTGGTAGTGGATTTGTATCCACCGGACATGACTTGGATTCTTGATAACTTGGAAATATTTCAGTTCATTTTATATTATTATCCAGTTCATTGACATTCATTGATCATAGTTGTATCTTTTATCGTTCTTTGGATGAGATATAGACTGCCATGTTACTTCTATAGATTCTGTGACTTGCGTATACTAGACAGCGCTCTACCGCCGATACTGCGGCGTAGACTGGACTTGGACACAGACTTGTATCCGAAAAGCGGGTGCAGGTCGTGACTATTATAATATATTATATATATATATATATCTGTGTGTATGTATGTGTGTGTGTGTATACTATTAATACTAAAGAAATTGTATTATTTTATCATATGTTCTGTATTTTGTTTTTTATCAATACTTTTATACTGTGTAAAATTTACGTAAAATGCTGATAAATAGTAATCTTAATTGTAGTATTCATTTATGATTTTTACAGAATTATTTATTCATTAAATATATTATTTAGTAATTAAAAACAGTAATTAAAAATTGTGAAAACTGTGTATTCTAATTTTTATGCATGATTACTATTGTTAATAAATATTGGAAAAATAATGGTAATTAGTGTTTTCATATGTAGTATTTATTTATAAATTTTCCAGAATTAAATATTATATTTTATTTTATGTTAATTAAAAACTGAAATTACTATTTAATATATTTTATGTATATTCATTTTTTATAAATATTAAACAGTGGTTTAAAATTAAATAAAATTCAGAATCCAATACTAGATTTTCTTTAGATCATTTTCATATATTTACATGTTAATTGTAGGTTAGTTTTGATATGTTAAAAATTAGTTTCTGTTAACAATTAAATAAATAATTATTTTAAAATAGTTTCTGATTCAAATAATTCTATAAATAGTAATTTCTGTCCAAAAATTCTACAAACTTAATATCTTCATTATTTTGCCTAATTTTTGACCAATGAAAATAGTAGCATGTTAGTTTGAGACCTCTAACTATTTAAATGAACATTGTCAGACCCCATTTTCATAAATACTTTATTAAAATAAAATATTTTTAATTTTTATTAAATTCCTGTAAAATATAAGTAATCTATGACTTGTGATTTTAACTTAGTAAAACATAATTATATGTGTATTAAATATTGTGTTAGTCTTAATGTTCAATATTATGACTAGTATGCCATATCTAGCACAACGTGACCCCGTAAGTAGCACAACACATAGATAACACTTAACTCTTAAACTAAAAGAACATTATACCTTGTTACAGCTTGAGGACTTTGGACATCAATATTTAACAACAATCCTTTTCGGTAAAACAAGGCAAATACACTACAACTTTACGTTTCTGTTCATGATTTTTATTTTGTATTTTAGACTTTCGTACGTGTTTCTTACTTTTCCTACAAGTTGTTCTTTACGAGTATCTCAAGTTTTATTTGGTGTTTCTCAAGTGTACTTTTCTTACATGTTTCAAGTGGTACTCTCCTTATATGTTTCAAGTTGTATTCCTCTTACATACGTCTTACACTTGCATGGGTTGGAGAAATATCTAGTTAACATGTGATCAAAGTCCGTAGTGTAGTACATGTATTAGAGCTTGACTGCACATCGTGCACGTGTAGTTGTCTTTATTTATATGTTACAAGTTCACCTATTATTGCCGATCACATGTCTACTAGCTTTTGAAAATCACTTTACATAGTCATATCTCTTATCATATTGCAACCATTATTTCTTATTGCAATTACAAATTCTAGTTGTCATTTCCTTATTTCCATGTCCTTCCATATTTGTTATTTCCATATTTCAGTAACTGTAAGTTATAGGGTTGTACTTTGCTCCTTTCCTGATTGGATCGCTACAGGTGACCTGACTAAGGAGGAGTTGCTTTGCAATTCATACTATGAATCTGTCACGGAGACGCTAGCTAACATCCCAGAGGATGTCCCTGGTGGGAAATACCCTATAGCTTAGCGCTTAGCTTACATTTCACTTTTGAACTAGGTTTGTAAATAAATAGTTAGCATTCATTTGCTGAATTTGTTTCCAGTTTACTCTTGCTTTGGAATGTAACTAAGTGACATCTTTGGACCTATTTCTAATTTATCTCGATATAGTTGTTGTGATAAATTTGATTCAATACAATTTAAAGATAATTAAAGGTTTAGAACAGCTTACTACGTTGTGTCTCATAGCGTAGGCTGGATGTGTCCGACACGTATCCGAATATTCAGAAGCGGATCGTAACATGGTAGATCTATTACGGACAACATACTGTTGGCGCAAGAACTGGTGAGCAACATGGGATTCCCTAGTTGGGGGAGCAACTTATTAAACTAGACATTGAAAAGACGTACGACATACTTTACTAGAACTTTTTGATCTAAGTGCTTAAAGCTTTCAGATTCGATGAAAGTGGATTGACATCCTTTGGTATCCGGTCTTGAACTGTTAGTTCTCTCTGGCGGTAAATGGCCAACGACATATTTCTTCAGATCCTCCAGAGGGCTCAGACAACGTGATGTCCCTGACGATCTTCATAATCGTGGTAGAAGCTCTCTGCATAAACTTGAACATGATGGGAAGGATGTTGAGGTTTAAACGCTTCTGCTTATCGAACGGGTGATCTCCTATCACTCATATGGCTTACATGGATGATGTGCTCATCTTCTCTGCTAGAGTGTCAGGTCAGTACTATCGGTGGTGGTGAACAAGTTGAAGAGATATGAAAGAGTATATTATCGCTGGTTAACTGGTCAAGAGTATAGTCTATGCCCATCACTCGTCGACGGGGGGCTAGGATCGAGCTTATTGAGAATACGTCAGAATTCAAGGTTAGCGAGCCTTTTTATATACCTTGGTTGTCTGATTGTTTATGGCATAAGCAACGCCTTAATATTCGAATCATTGATCAAGAAAGTACGTAGCAAACTTGCGGGGTAGCATAGTAGTATTCTGTCATTTAGTGGGAAGATGATCTTCTTGAAGCACGTCCTCTGCTCCATCCTGATTTACACCACTGCAGCCTATTCCCCTCGAATAATAAGAGTATAATAATAGCTTTAATAATAAGAGTATAATAGCAGTGTTATCTCGCTTTACCTTTATAACCCGATTTGATACCAATTTTAGGAACGAATTGTAATGCGCAATACTCTAGAGGGAGGGGGTGAATATTGTAGGCAGCAAAAATTTAGCTAATTAAAAATGTTAGCAACAAGATCGTATATTATATATCACAAGTATATAAATAAAAAGCAGAAATCAGAAAGCAAACACAAATACGGCGATGTATATTGGTTTTCCTCTGGTAAGGATTATTTCAGTCGGAAGAATTCTAGCTTTCAGCTGAATCCACTATAAAAAATACTGCAAGTTTTCATGTGAAGTCCTTGCAACTTCTACAACGCGAGCTTTAATTCGAAGTACTCGGCCAACTTCAATTGTGAAGTATCTTTCTTCAATCAAGCCTCTGATTACAATCACTCTGAAACTTCTAGACCGTACCGTACTGACAATTGACTAGAGGATTGTAATTGGCATGGAATTTGAAAATGAAAGCTTAGAACACTTTGGAATACCGTAGTAGGGTTAAAGAAAAGAGAAGAGGGAGGTGTGTTGAAATGAGAAAAATTATTCTCTATTTATATTTTTTCCAAAGGGAAAATTCGGACAGAATTTGAACAGAATTCTTTGAGAGAATCTCGGCAAATAGTCGTTGCATCCGTAACTACGGGATGACCAAGTTCAAAATCCAACGGGCACTAACCGAACTCGGACAGAATTCGGACCGAACTCGGGCAGAATTCTCCTGGGGTCCAGAGTTAGATTTTTGGAAATTTTTGCAAATTGGTTTTTGGTCTTTTTAAAAAGTTTAAAGTCAGGAGCTTTTTGTAAATTGGGCTATTTTTTAAAACAAAGAATATTTTGAAAACTTTTTGGGATAGCCTATTTGTCAGTACGACTCGGTGTACATCGTATTCCTACACTCAATAAATATGAAAATTACATTGAATATGAAAAACAGACTCATGTGAAAAACCACTAAGATCATCAAAGTCGACTTTAGGACCATGACCAATGGGCCAACACTAAGACTCGGTGTACTTCTCAACAATCGTCCAAGTAGGTCTTATATCGCGACAGGGTTAGATCAATTATTAAAATCAGGTTCGACCATGACCAATGAGCCAACACTAAGATCGACCAAGTCGACTTTAGGACTGCCACATTTCTGGCGGTCCAAACTAATTCTAGGACTGTCAAAAATTTGGGCAACCCTAAAATGGACTTGCTGGACAACGAGTCCATTTTAGGACTGCCTAAATTTCTGCAGTCCTAGTAGTGGATAGGAACCTGACCGTCCAAAAAATCTATTTTAATTAAGAAATAATCAATTTTTGGTCGTCCTATTTTAGAGATAAGTCTCTCAATTTTGTTTATTCAATCTTTTTAAATCTAGAAAATTTCAATTCAACATTTTAGATATATTTAAAACTGGAAATTGCTGAGAAACCCAATTTCGGGGTGGGCTTTTATGAAATGCCCACCCGCTGGATGAGTTTTATGAAATACCCAGAATTAAGTATTTTCACATTAAATATTCCAAGATTCCCTTTTAGATGCCACCCGCTGGAAACTGCTATTTTTATAATACCGAAACTACCCCTCCGCGCGAATTGGTCATCTATAGTATTTGAATTCAAAAAACTCAGATCTAGATTGCGATTTTCGTCTTCTTCTTCTTCACGGGAAATCTGAATTCCATTGCTCTCATCTTCAGCAGAGATCGCAAAGATCGTTCGTAGTTCGGTGTGCTTTTCTTCAGTCGAACTCAGATCATCGCTCGTCATCATCATCACACATCATCATTCATCGTGGAGACATTTGAAGTTTTTCGACGATTAGGTCAATTGTGGAGAGAAGATCTTTCTTCTTCTTTTCCATAAGGATTATCATCGTTTTGAAAGAAGAATGAAACTCTTTATTTCTGACAAAATTTTTCTAAAAAAAAAATTCTCCGTGTTAAAACCACGGAGAATAACCATTCTCCGTGCTAAAATGACGGAGAATGACTATTCTTCGTTTTAAAAACCACGGAGAATGGCATTCTCCATGTTAAAAACCACGGAGAATGACAATTTTCTATGGGTTTAACACGGAGAATGCCATTCTCCGTGGTAAAGTGACGAAGAATGGTCATTCTCCGTCATTTTAGTACGGAGAATAGCTATTCTCCGTGGTTTTAACACGGAGAATGGTCATTCTCCGTCTTTTTTTAATACGGAGAATGACCATTCTCCTCCATGTTAACACGAGATTGGTCATTCTCCGTGTTAATATCACGGAGAATGACCATTCTCCGTGTCGAAAAAGAC
>JANAVB010006795.1:7519977-7927525 GCA_029216955.1 Iris pallida | reverse complement strand
CTTGAAACTGGCAGCAGTAGTGTTTGCACTTAAGTTGTGGAGACACTACTTGTATGGAGACAGAGTGGAGATATTTACTGATCACAAGAGCCTGAAGTATGTTTTCACCCAGAAGGACCTTAACATGCGGCAGAGAAGATGGCTCGAGCTACTGGTGGACTATGATGTGGATTTGCAGTATCACCCAGGGAAGGCTAACGTTGTAGCAGATGCATTGAGCATGAGAGCCGGAGTTTACTTCCTGACGGCACAACCAGAGTTGTTGGCGGATCTTTAGAATATGGGAATTGAAGTGGTTCTTCCTACCAACGTAGCGTTGATGGCCAGTCTACAGGTTCAGTCCAGCATAGTTGAGAGGATCCGGATGGCGCAGTCAGCAGATTCCAAGCTTCAGCGACTCAGAGCAGAGTGTGAGGCCGGAAGAAGGCCAGAGTTATGCATTCATGAAGATGGTACACTTTGGCACGACACTCGTCTTTCTGTACCTAGTGGAGATATCAGACAGGAGGTCATGGCCGAAGCTCACAGTTCACAGTATTCTATTCATCCCGGTGGCACGAAGATGTACCGAGATATTCGTCGGCACTTCTGGTGGAATGGCATGAAGAGGGAGATAGCCCGGTTTGTCTCTCGGTGTTTGGTTTGCCAGCAGGTTAAGGCTGAACATCAGAGGCCCGCTGGACTTCTTCAGCCCTTGCCGATTCCAGAATGGAAGTAGGAGCATGTGACCATGGATTTTATGACTGGATTGCCTAGATCCCCAGCTGGTCGAGATGCTATTTGGGTTATAGTTGACAGGCTCACGAAGGTGGCTCATTTCCTCCCATTCAGAGTTGGTCAGTCGACGGCTCAGCTAGCAGAGATGTACCTCAGGCAGATTGTTAGGATTCACGGTGTTCCCGTCAGTATCACTTCGGACCGAGATTTAAGGTTTACGTCACACTTTTGGCGTAGCCTGCGAGAGAGTTTGGGAACTCACCTTCAGTTTAGCTCAGCTTATCATCCGCAGACAGATGGCCAGTCGGAACGCACAATCCAGACTCTTGAAGATATGTTGAGGTCTTGTACCCTTGACTTCGGTGGTTCATGGGAGGATCACCTGCACCTGGTAGAATTCTCGTACAACAATAGTTTCCAGGCCAGTATTCAGATGGCTCCTTTCGAGACCTTATATGGCAGGAAGTGCAGATCCCCGCTAGCATGGGACGACATCGGAGAGAGACAGATGCTTGGCCCATAAATGATTGCCCAGACAGTTGAAGTGGTCAGAAGAACCAGAGATCGTCTTCGAGTGGCCCAAGATTGCCAGCGCCATTGGACCGATGCTCATCGACGTCCCATAGAGTTTGCTATCGGCGACCATGTATTCCTCAGGATCTCGCCTAACCGCGGCGTCATTCGCTTTGGCGTACGAGGAAAGCTTAGTCCTAGGTATATAGGGCCGTTCGATATCCTAGAGCGAGTAGGAGATGTATCCTATCGTCTCGCTCTTCCGCCGTCGCTAAGTGAGGTACATGATGTATTCTATGTATCCCAATTATGACGGTACATTCCGGACCCGAGCCATATCCTGGACCATTCGGAACTGGTTGTTGGTACCAACCTTTCGTATGAGGAGAGGCCCGTGTCTATATTGGACCGAAGAGAAAAGATACTCAAGAACAAGACTATTAGCTTAGTCCATGTTGCTTGGGGTCATTACTTTCTAGGTGAGTCAACGTGGAAGCGTGAGGACGACATCCGATCGCGATATCCCGACTTGTTTGACTCATAAGGTATAATGTCTTCCTTATGACTTATGCTTTCCATCCCTTGCTTGCATGTATGATTGTTTGATTGTTTGCTTAGTGTAGCTTAATTGTGGATAGTATAACTGGCTCTTACATCTCTAAGCATCTTGATTTAAATTTCGAGGACAGAATTTTTTTAAGGTGGGTAGAGTTGTAATGCCCATATTTCGGAATACGTATTTTAATTAGGCTTATATGTATTTTGGACATGTATTTTATTTCCTCAGATTCTGGCCTGTAATTGTGTTTTGGCTTAACTTGCGGATTTTGGTTTTCTCGTAAAACGGGTTTTGGACCTGGCTTGGTTTCATTTTATGGAGAAGGAATTGGTTTGGTTTGGTTTAGTATGCATTGGAACACCCTTATCTAAACCTCCACCCTCAACACAATATATCATCCCTCATTAAAACCCCACATAACTTTCTCTCTCCTCATAACTTCCATTAATTTCTTCATCTTCTTCTTCCTTCCTCCACACAACACCAACACCATAGGCAAGTGCACCTTGCCACCACTTAAGGACCCAATTTTATTTGTCCATTAGCTAGATTAGGCCATGTTGAACAACATTAGAACTTGACATTTTGTGATTTGGAGCTTCCATTTTTCTAGATCTAAGTTTTAACCATTTTCGGTTTTTTTGTTTTGATCTATTAAACTTAGTTTTTCCTTGTTTTGAGGCTTCCATGTGGAAGAGAATTCAATTTTACACAAGTTAGAACTTTGGAAATCCAAATTTGGTTTTGTTTTGGCCAAGTTATGAAGGTTTGAAATTTAGGGTTCTTGGAGTCTTCCTCTCGGCCTGATGGAAAAGATGACCCTCGGCCTGCGCTCTTTAGCGCATGGCCGGACTGCGTAACTTCTCGGCCAACGCCTTGCGCTGGCGCTCTTTAGCTCCAATGCCTTCCTCCCCTTGGCGCACTTGACTGCTGCGCCGTTCGCTCCTAGTGCGGCTCGGCTCCAGCGCAACTCAACCCTGCACAGCTTGACCCAGCGCAACCCGCTCTCAGCGCAACCCGCTCTCAGTGCAACCCGCTTTCAGCGCAACCCGACCCAGCGCAGTCCATCCCCTGCACAGTCCACCCCCCTCTGCGCAATCTGATCCCCTACGCAACCCACTTGCCCATGATGGTTTGATTTATTTCTTGGACTTGGCTTCTCTTTTGTGGATTGGAATTTTGAGATCTTGTTCCACACAACACGACTGTCTTGGCCCAACACGACCTGGCACGGTTTTTAGTGTTTGCTTATGACTAGTACGGTTTTCATGAATTTTGTGATTTATGATCCTAGTGCTTTCTGATCTTCTTGATAGTGACCCGATGGGGTGCGCTCTTAACTTGTGGCATGTGATTCATGATTAATCTTTGTATTGGATAACTTGATAGTATCCCATGGCGGCGCACCTCTGACTTGTAACCTGTAACTTATAACTTGACTTGACTTGATGCCGTTGCGATGGCTAACTTGACTCGTATAATCAACTCTGACTCCGTGGGTGTTCATTCTTGCTGCTTTGTGCAATCCACTTGTCTTGTTTTGCATCATGTCTAGGACGTGACTCCCTGGTTACCAGGGTCAGGGATTCACACTGAATATGGATTAGGCTAATGGCTAGATCAAACTATAGTTCATGGAGAATTTCCAGTCACAGGCGATCTCGTTATCTGGGCGCTTATAAACGGACTTGTAGCCTGCCGACGAGTAGGGCACATTTCTAGCACACTGTCATGTGTTGCACCCTCTAAGTCACCTAAGGGTATATCGTCTCCTGGGCGATGTACCCAACCATACTCTCAACCCGCGGAAGGATAACTTGATAGTCTGCAGGGCTTGGGACTGGAAATTTCTCATTTGCATCTTGCTAGTAATTAGGTTTGTGATAACCCTAGTTAGTTAAGTAGTAAGCCGTAGTAATTGCTTGGCCGTTTGTGAATGGATGGTGTCCAGCCTTGTCTAAGTCTCGTCTAGTCCCTGTACCTGGCACTCCTGAACATGATCGTTTTACTTAACTTGAACAATAAATAGGTAGAGACAAAGTGCTATTCAGGCGAAGGGTTACAACCCCGGTCCTTATTTGGTTTACGGGTTGTAACCTGGCTCCCGGAATGGTTCCACGTCCCTAGTTGTTTATTGTCCTGTTGTACTCTTTATTACTTGTACTTTTCTCCTACTTCTTATGTTCTGATATGCTGGCTTTTATTCTTATTTCGTGGCCTCCTTTGTGGCACTTGCTCTTTCTGGGGTTTGACCCAGCTAGTTTTGTGTGGCCAGATTTCGGAGCAGCACCCGAGGATCTACCAAACTTCCAGCCCAATGGTGGCGACTAGAAGGAACCCGGGCTACGAGTGGGTTTTCCATTTTGTTTCGCTCACTACACTGTAAAATTATTCTTTTAAGGCGTTTAGCCGACGAGCACCTGTTAGCTCGATGCATATTTACTTACTGTCTGTCTACGGGCTGTAAACATGATTAACAAATCCTAGGGTGGATCACGTATGACTGAACTCTTGCTAGTCTTGACATTTTGTACGACTAGCTTCATGATCAGCTGAATATGTAATATTTGGGACGCCTTTTATTGTATATTTGGTGGTCTAACATCTTGTAACTTTATTACTTGTTTGAGATTGAGACAATAGGCTTGACCTTAAGAGACCGTTGGCTTGTAGTAAACCCTCATATCTAGACAGACGTGACCGTATAGCGAGGTGGATTCCATTTCAATATACGTAGCTGGCTATGTACGCCCCCGCTCTCCAGTATTCTGGTTCTGGGGCGTCACAGTGTAGCTTTTATGTACCATAGTTATGGTCCCATTTGAATCGTTTTCTACAATGCAAATATTTAACAAAAACTTTAGTGGAGTATTTTCTTTTGGTGTCGTCATTTGCACGCTCATTGTAAACTCCGCTAAAATGATGCCAAATTTTTGATCCTGATTCAAACACTTGTTACGGTGCGTGTTAAGGCTGCGGTGCGGATTGCGCTGCAGGTTGCGGTTGTTGATCTTGTGGTTGCTGTGGTAGTTGATCATTACCCATGATATAAATTAGTCTCTTCACACTAGGTTGCTAATAAATATTATAAGAGGAAAGAAATTGTTGTTGTGATTAACTTTGAAAGTTTATGTCATATTTGTAGATTTTTTTTGGGTGCAAAATGACATATTTTTTCCTAAACAATATAGTTATTATAAGGATATTTTTGGTCTTTTTTATCAAAATGACCAAAATACCCTTAAAGCGATCAAAAAATAACCATGAAATGAGGGTAAAATTGTCTTTTGGCTCTCCAAATGGTAAAAAAAACTCAAAAAATCAAGTGAACCGGGCTTGAACCGGACCGGGCCGGGCCGGCCAGATCCAGTTCAGTACTTTAACCATCCCGGACCCGCGGTCAAACCAGGCCGGGCCGATCCGGGCTAGTGGGTCCGGAGGTGGAACCTCTTAGCCCAATGATCGAACTATGTTTTTGATTGTGGTTATTCGATTAAGTTTAACATTATGATATCAATAATATTTATGCTATCTCCATAACATTGATACTTAAACTTTGCATAGTCCTAATGTGCTTTATCTTATCATACTTGCTACATGTATATTGCTTTATTCGTCTAACATGTATTTGCAGAAAAACAATTAGCAAGATCAAATATAGACATATGCAAAGAAGAAATCATGGTAGGCCAAAGATGATGGTATTCCACAAAGATTTCTCTGAACCTCCCGACGACATCTTTGGAGCCACGCACCCAGGGATTCCGCTGCCCGGTCAACGGACGGGGGTCGAGGGGGCAGCGCCCTCCGTCGGGGGTTCGGGGACGAAGCCCCCGAAAGGCATTCAGTTTTTACAAATTGAGTATCTTTGGACTGTTGCCGCCAAGAGAAAAAGTCAGCACCTATCAAAGGAAGAAGCCAAGTCATGCCATCATCATTTCAAGACTCTGAAGAAGCCCGCACCTGCCTAAGTATATCTGGAGTCTGTAATGAGTCTTAGGAATATTTGTAAACGCAAGAAATGCATGGCAAAATCGAAAGCTATGGTAGAAAATAACCCAGGACAATCTTCGGAATCCTAACGGATGATCCGGCGGATCTCCGCGGAAATTCAGCGAAAGATCCGAATGGACTCACAAAATACCTTCTGTGATTGTTCGGATTATCTGACGAAAAATTGCAAAATTTTGGCAGATTTTTTGTCCTGTTACCGTTTGCATTCCAACGGTCGAATTTTATTGAAGATTGATCCCAACGGCTCTATTTATAGCCGTTGGACTGTGCAGGCGGATAATCCGACAGACTTCCACGGAAATCCGACGGATCATCCGTCAGCCCGCTGAAAGTTGCATTATTGCACTTTCCTTTGCTTTGGTTATAAATAGCCTTGAACCCCTTCATTCAAGGTTGATGCTTTGAGCTTAAAAATTTCTAAACCATCAAAGCTTATCCAAAAATAACTCTACAAAGTTTTTATTTGCCATCCACAAATTATGTTAGAGTTATTGAGTTAAAAAGTGAGATCTTCATCTTGTTGTATAAGGAGATCAAAACCTATTGTGAAAGGTTGAAGTTTGAGAGTCTTCGGATCCAAACTCTTGGTTGAAGTCGGAGAGGCCTTCGGACTAAAGCTCTCGTGTAAGAAGTTGGTGAGCCTTCGTATGAAAACCCATATTGTACTATTTGCGATAATAGTGGATTAAAGCCGGTGTCACGCCCCAAAACCAGAATACTGGAGAGTGGGGGGACAGATACAGCCAGCTACGTATATAGAAGTGTAATCCACCTCGATATACGGTCACGACTGTCTTCCTAAGATTTATTAATCATATTGCAGCCCGTAGGCAGACAGTAAGTAAAGTATGCAACACGAGCTAACACTTGCTCGGTGGCTAAATGCCTCAAAAGAATAATTTTACAATTAGAGTGGGAGAGCAAAATAAACCCACTCGTTGCCAGGATTTCATCTAGTGTTCACCATCTGGCAGGAAGGCTGGGAGATCCTCGGGAGCTACTCTAAAATCTGGCCATACAAAACCAGCTGGGTCAGACCCCAGAAAGAGCAAGTGCCACAAAGGAGGCTTCACTTAAGAACTAAAACCAACATGTCAAAATATAAACAAGAATAATAACAAGAAGACATAAAATATAAATGAGGCAACAAATGACGAGAGGACGAGGAACTATTCCTGAAGTCAGGTTACAATCCTTAAACCAAACAAGGACCGGGGTTGTAACCCTTCGTCTGAACAGAATCGGGTATCTAGCCATTTATTGCTAAGAGTAAAGTGTAAGCAAGTATGTCTTGAGATAGCCATGTACCGGATCTAGATAAGACTAGACAGGATTGGACTTCATCCAATATTCATGGCCAAGCAAAGAGTACGGCTTGATACTTTTACTAACTAGGTTTATCACAAACCTAGTTACTAGCAAGATACAATGATATGTTCCGGCAGTCACAAGCCCTGCAGCTATCCAGGTTATCCAGGCGAGGTTCATGTAAGAGTTATCAAGAACTATTAGGTGACTTAGAGTACAACACATGACAGTATGCATATTACTTGTTTCAAGAAGTACCCCACATGACAGTGGGCTGAAAATGTGCCCAACTCGTCGGCAGGCTACAAGTCTATCAGGTATGGCCGGGATAACTGAATCGCCTGTAACTGGAAACATCTCTCTATATGAGCTACTTTGATCAATCTAGTAATTAACCTAGTCAGATTCAGCATGAATCCCTGACCGTGGTAACCAGGGATGCAAGTCCTAGACATGATGCGAGACGAGACTGGTATCTTATACAAGTACATTCAAGAACAATCACCTACGGTGTCAAGACGAGTTATTACTCAGCATGTCAAGATAGCCGTCGCAACAACATTCAAGATTACTTATCAGGTTTACTTATCAAGATTACTTGTCAAGAGTGCGCCACGACGGGCCACTATCAAGATTACTTATCTTACTAAGAGTGCATCACGACGGACCACCATCAAGAATTATCACGTCAAGTTACTTGTCAAGAGTGCACCACGATGGATCACTATTTAAGAGTTATTCATGTAAAGCCATATTTTCATGCCGTGTTCAGGGTTAAATTAAGACAAGTTATACCCAAGATTCACAATCATCAAATCGGGTAGTCACAAGTTAGGCTGAGTACAAGGTGTAAGCAATTTAAAACATAAAACAATATAATAATAAAAGAACATGCAAGGGGCAAGGGCATGGGGGCCAAGGAAGCATGCGGCCAAGGCATACGGTCCGCAGGACCAAGGCGATCCGCAGGACAAAATGGGACATGAACTCATACGGCCAAAGACTCATGCGGTCCGCAGGATGCAGGCAGCCAAGGACTCATGCAGCCAGACTCACGCGGTCTGTAGGGCGCATGCGGCCGAGAGCTCATGCGGCCAAACTCACGCGGTCCGCAAGGCGCATGCTGTCGAGGACACATAAGGCCAGACTCATGCGGTCCGTAGGGTGCATACGGCCGAGGACTCATGCGGCCAGGCTCATGCGGTCTGCAGGGCGCATGCGACCGAGAACTCATGCGGCCAGACTCATGCGGTCCGCAGGACCAAGGCAGTCCGCAGGGCGCATGCGGCCGAGAACTCATTCGGCCACACTCATGCGGTCCGCAGGACGCATGCGGCCGAGGACTCATGCGGCCAGACTCATACGGTCCGCAGGGTGCATGCGGCCGAGAATTCATGCGGCCAGACTGCTCATCTTCTCCAAGAATCCGAGAGAGATGGCCATGGAGTTCATGATTTCCAAGCTTCGTAAATCCTTCGATTTTAGTCAAAATCTGGACTCCAATAGGTCAAAATTGGGTAGAACAAAATTCTCTACAACATGGAACAACTAGATTTTGAAAACAAGTACGTTTGATAGATCAAAACCAAGGAAAATCGAAAATGATATAAACTTAGATCTATAAGAA
This sequence comes from Iris pallida, assembly GCA_029216955.1. NCBI lineage: Eukaryota > Viridiplantae > Streptophyta > Magnoliopsida > Asparagales > Iridaceae > Iris > Iris pallida. Next base: position 7,918,787 of record JANAVB010006795.1, on the reverse strand, counting down.
AATATCCACCAAATTAAAAAATGCCAAGTTCTAAAGTGTCATAGAATCATGTAAGAAAGACAATGGAATAAATAGAATTAGGTTCCTCCATGCAGCAAGTTGCACTTGCCTAGGATTTCTTGGTAGGTGGAAAGAGTTATGAGGAAGAAGAAGAAGTAATGAAGAGTAAAGGAAGAGAGAGAAAGTAGTTCGGGGTTTATAAAGAGAGGGGATGGTTCAACATATTGAACCAACCATTAAAATAAACCAAACCAAGCCATCCATAACAAGTCAAGTTGGACCAAACCAACCCAAGGTCAACCCTAGTCAAGATACATCAAGGCAAGCCATAAAGAAATACGAAAATACAGTAAATAAAATACGGGTCAAAATCCGTATACATACACTGAAAATACGTATAACAGAAAATGAGAGTGACAATTCTACCCACCTTAAAAGGATTTTGTCATCGAAATTTAATCAAGAGGCCAGAGATGTCGGGACAAGCTATACTAAAGCACAAGCCATCTACGACTAGCAACCAATCAAGCAATCATCCATGCAAGCAAAGAATTTAAAAACATAAGGTATAAGGAGGACAATATACCTTATGAGTCAAACAGGTGTGGATATCACGAGCGGATATCATCTTCATGCTCCCACGTTGACTCACCCAAAGAGTGGTGACCCCAAGAAACACGGACTAAACTAATAGTCTTGTTCTTGAGTACCTTCTCTCTTCGGTCCAATATGGATACGGGTCTTTCCTCATACGAAAGGTTGGTACCAACAACCAATTCTGAATGATCAAGAAGATGACTCGGATCCGGGATATACCGTCGCAATTGGGATACATGGAACACGTCATGTACCTCACGTAACGACGGCGGAAGAACGAGACGATAGGACACATCATCTACTCGTTCGAGAATGTCAAACGACCCTATATACCTAGGACTAAGCTTTTCCCGTACGCCGAATCAAATGACGCTACAGGTAGGCGAGATCCTAAGGAATACGTGGTCGCCGACAGAAAACTCAAGAGGACGTCGATGAGAATCGGCCCAATGACGCTGACAATCTTGGGCAACTCGAAGGTGATCTCTGACTTGCCTGACCACCTCGATAGTCTGCATAACCATCTCTGGACCAAGCATCTGCCTCTCACCTACATCATCCCAGGCTAAAGAAGATTTGCACTTCCTGCCATACAGTACTTCGAAGGGTGTCATCTGGATACTAGATTCGAAACTTTATTTATAGGAGAACTCCACTAGGTGCAGGTGATCTTTTCATGAATCACCAAAGTCTAATGTACAAGATCACAACATATTTTCAAGAGTCCGAATCGTGCGTTCTGACTGACCATCTGTCTGCGGATGATATGCTGAACTGAACTTGAGACGAGTCCCCAAACTCTCTTGAAGACTCCACCAAAAGTATGATGTGAATCTTAAATCTCTGTCTGATATGATACTAACTGGCACTCCATGCAATCTGCTTGACGTACATCTCTGCTAGCTACTCCGTTGACTGACCAACTCTGAATGGAAGAAAATGAGCTACCTTCGTGAGACGATCGACGATAACCCATATAGCATCTCTCTCAGCTGGAGATCTAGGTAACCCAGTTACAAAATCCATGGTGATATGCTTCCACTTCCACTCCGAAATCGGTAAAGGTTGAAGAAGTCCGGCTGTTATCTGTTGTTCAGCCTTAACTTGTTGGTAAACTAAACAACGAGAGACAAACCGAGCTATCTTCCTCTTCATGCCATTCTACCAGAAATGCTGACGAATGTCTCGGTACATCTTCGTGCCACCGAGATGAATAAAATACTGCGAACTGTGAGCCTCTGTCATGATCTCATGTCTGATATCACCACTGGATACACAAAGACGTCTCCCATATCGGAGAGTACCATATTCATGAATACATAACTATGGTCTCCGTCCTGCTACACATTTTATTCTAAGCCGCTGAAGCTTAGAATCTGCTGATTGTGCCATTTTGATCTTCTCAACTATACTGGACTGAACTTGCATGCTGGCCATCAATGCCATATTGGTAGGGAGAACTATCTCTATCCCCATCTGAAGGTCTGCTAATAACTCTGGTTGCGCTGTTAGGAAATAAACTCCAGCTCTTCTTCTCAACGCATCTGCAACTATGTTGGCATTTCCGGGATGATATTGCAGGTTGATGTCATAATCCACCAATAGCTCTAGCCGTCTTCGCTGATGCATATTGAGATCCTTCTGGGTAAATACATACTTAAGACTCTTGTGGTCGGTGAAGATCTCCACTCGATCTCCATATAAATAATGCCTCCAAAGCTTCAATACAAAAACTACTGCTGCTAACTCCAAGTCATGGATAGGATAATTTCTCTCATGGTCACGAAGCTGGCATGACGTATAAGTGACTATCTTACCATGCTGCATCAAGACGCATCCCAATCACATGTCGGAAGCGTCACAATAAACTAAAAATCCTTCAGCCCCATTTGGAAGAGTGAGAATGGGGGCCATCATCAATCTTTGCTTTAACTTCTCAAATAAACTCTGACACTCTATTGTCCAAGCAAACTGCACATCCTTACGGGTCAACTGAGTCATGGGTGCTGAAATCCGAGCAAAGTCTAAAACAAATCGCCGATAATAGTCGGCCAATCCAAGGAAACTTCGAACCTCGGCTACTGTACTGGGTACTGGCCATGACTCTATAGCCACTATCTTCTGGGGGTCAACTTCTACTCCACCTCTGGTGATGATGTGACCCAAGTACGATATGCAGTCAAGCCAAAACTTGCACTTACTGAACTTCGCGTACAACTGGTGTTCCCTGAGAATCTGAAGAACTACACGGAGATGCTGCTCATGCTCCTCCTCACTCTTGCTATAGACCAAGATGTCGTCTATAAATACTATTACAAATTGGTCCAAATAGGTCATGAAGATACGATTCATGAGATCCATGAATACGGCTGGCACATTGGTCGCTCCAAATGGCATAACAAGGAACTTCTAATGTCCATATCTTGATCTGAATGCTGTCTTCAGGATGTCTTGCTCTCTAATCTGATATGATGGTACCCTGATCGCAAGTCAATCTTCAAGAATACTGTCGTTCCACTGAGCTGATCAAATAAGTCATCTATCCTTGGTAGAGGATATCTGTTCTTGATTATTACAGAGTTTAAGGTACGATAATCAATACATAATCTTGACGTACCATCCTTCTTTTTCACCAGAAGTATCGGAGCTCCCCAAGGCGATCCGCTAGCACGAATGAATTCCTTGGTTCTAAGTTCTTCAATCATCTTGTACAAAATCTCCAACTATGAAGGCGCCATCCTGTAGACTTTCTCTGATACCGGTATCGTCCCTGGAATCAAGTCGATAGTGAACTCTATCTCTCTCTCTGGTGGCATACCTAGAAGCCCTTCGGGAAATATATCGAAAAACTCTTCTACGACTCTGGAAAACTAAACTACCTCTGCTACTGCCATCCGAAAGACTGGAGGAGAAGGTTCTACCTCGCCTTTAGAGAATGAAAACTCTACTTCGCCTGGAATACTAAAAATAATCCTGCCAATATGGCAATCTATTCTTGCATATTGATCTTTCAACCAATCCATTCCTAGGACCACATCATAATCGGCCATCGGAAATTTTATCAACCTAGCAGGAAACTCTCTACCGCTAACTACGATTCGACATGAGGAAAAGACTCTATCTACCCACACAAGACCGTTACTAGTAAGTATATTGAGCCTTACTGATAATGACTTGGGTTCCGTTCCTACTCGTGTTGCGAATCGTGCAAACATAAATGAATATGATGCACCTGAATCAAATAATACTGATATTGGAAAAGAGTTGACGAGAATGGTACCTGCTACCACCTCACCTGAAGCTAACTCTTCCTCCACAGTCAGAACCATAGCCTGACCTTGCCCTCTGGGTGCTGTTTTCTTCGGCTGGAAACCTCTATGTCAGTTTTGTATTTGAGCTTGGGTCTGGGCATATTGCTGGGGTCTCTACTGCTGGAAGGCTTGTACCTGAGATGGCAATGGCCTCGGAGGCCGGTACTGCTGCTACTGCTGCACTAGTGCTGGGACTGGTCCCCTAACCGATGGACTAGTTAAGTTCGACGATAATGAACTGGCTCTATTCGGGCAGGACCCTATCATGTGGTTCGGTGTCCCACAAGCCAAGCACAATCCCTGTGCTCTACAACACTCTGAAACAACGTGTCCTGGCTTCCTACAATGAGTGCAGCCCATTACGAAAGACTGCCTCCGCTTCTGTTGCTGAGGGTGTGTCGGTATTGAATGATGAACCGACGTAACTGAATTCGCCCTTCGAGGAACTCCAATCGACAAAGCCCTAGCTACCAGGGCTGGTGCTAAGGACAGACTCATCTGTCCATGGGACCTCTTCCTGCTTTCGGTTCGGTCCACGATCCTCTACGAGGTATACTCATGCCTCCTAGCCGCCCTCAAGACAGCATCAAAAGTTCGATGCTCAAACTGCTCCACCGATATAATGATCTCTAGGTGGAGTCCCTGCTAGAATCGTTGGACTCAGTCCAATTCGGTTGCCACCAAGGTGGGAGCAAACCGACTAAGCCTAGAAAATTCGACCGTATATCCATCGATCGTCCTTTCCATATTCTTAAGATTGGTGAATCTCGTCTGCAGATCATAGCGAGCTACTGCGTCAAAGTACTTGATCTGAAACTTGTTGCTGAATACCGCTCATAAGACAAGCGCCGCCAAACCCACTGCTAGCATCGCCCACCAGGTGCGGGCTAAGTCCAATAATTGCAGTGCACAATGGCCACCTTCTCATCCTTAGGAATCCTAGCTGCTTCCAGGATAACTTCTATATCCTGAAGCCACGCATAAGCAACGATAGCATCTTCACTGTCATCAAAGAAGGGAGGGTTCAGGCGCTTGAAATTGTTGCCTGTACTGTTACCTTGTTAACCAACTCTGCCCATGGCTGTCTGTACTGTCTGGTACAGGGCATCACCTCGACGATCCTGTGATGCAAGTAATTCCCTGATAAATCCAATCAAGTCCCTGTTGTCGGACTATGCAGGCTGGATTGGCTGAACTGAGGGCTCTGGGTCATCAGAGTGCATGGCTCGGGATGCTGCTCCCGAGTGCTGGGCTTGGTCTTCCTGTTGCTGCTGGGGTACGGGTTGAGCTCCTCCCGGCTGATCGGTAGGAACAATGCCACTGAAGCAATGACATGGAGAATAATAGGAAAGGACCAAGATAGATCAAGGATTTTAAATATGTTATCAGGTCAAGATTTCAGGAGATTTAGAAGCCGTGAATAGAGATCAAAGACGAGTGCTGATTGAAACATCTATTAGGTAAAACCCTCACACATCTTGATTTATAAGACCTGCATGGACCACCACTTAAATCGTGTCACGCTCCAAAACCAGAATACTGAAGAGCGGGGGACAGATACAGCCAGCTACGTATATAGAAGTATAATCTACCTCGATATACGGTCACGACTATCTAGATGTATGAGGGTTTATCTATAAGCTATCAGTCCCTTATGGTCAAGAACAAGCCTAGTGTCTCAATCTCAAGCAAGTAAATACATGTTACAAGATGGTAGATCATCAGACATACAAAGTAAGGCATCCCAAACATTACATATTCAGATGATCATGAAGCTAGTCATACAAAATACGAAGACTAGCAAGAGTTTCAGTCATACATGATCAACCCTAGGATTTGTTAATCATGTTATAGCCCATAGGCAGACAGTAAGTAAAGTATGCAACACGAGCTAACACTTGCTTGGCGGCTAAATGCCTCAAAAGAATAATTTTACAATTAGAGTGGGAAAGCAAAATAAACCCACTCATTGTCAGGATTTCATCTAGTGTTCACCATCTGGCAGGAAGGCTGGAAGATCCTCGGGAGCTACTCTGAAATCTGGTCATACAAAACCAGCTGGGTCAGACCCCAGAAAGAGTAAGTGCCACAAAGGAGACTTCACTTAAGAACTAAAACCAGCATGTCAGAACATAAACAAGAATAATAACAAGAAGACATGAAATGTAAATGAGGCAACAAATGACGAGAGGACGAGGAACTATTTCGGAAGTCAGGTTACAATCCTTAAACCAAACAAGGACCGGGGTTGTAACCCTTCGCCTAAACAGAATCGGATGTCTAGCCATTTATTGCTAAGACTAAAGCGTAAGCAAGCATGTCATGAGATAGCCATGTACCAGATCTAGACAAGACTAGACAGGTTTAGACTTCATCCAACATTTACAGCCAAGTAAAGAGTACGGCTTGATACTCTAACTAACTAGTGTTATCACAAGTCTAATTACTAGCAAGATGCAATGAGATGTTCCGGCAGTCACAAGCTCTGTAGCTATCCAGGTTATCCAAGCGAGGTTCATGTAAGAGTTATCAAGAATTATTAGGTGACTTAGAGTGCAACACATGACAGTGTGCATATTACTTGTTCAAAAAGTACCCTATATGATAGTGGACTGGAAATGTGCCCTACTCGTTGGCATGCTACAAGTTCTTTAGGTGTGGCCGGGATAACGGGATCGTCTGTAACTGGAAACATCTCTCTATATGAGTTACTTTGATCAATCTAATAATTAACCTAGTCAGATTCAGCATGAATCCCTGACCATGGTAACCAGGGATGCAAGTCCTAGACATGATACGAGACGATACTGGTAGCTTATACAAGCACATACAAAAACAATCACCTACGGTATCAAGACGAGTTATTACTCAGCATGTCAAGATAGCTGTCGCAACAACATTCATGATTACTTGTCAGGTTTACTTATCAAGATTACTTGTCAAGAGTGCGCCACGGTGGGCCATTATCAAGATTACTTATCTTGTCAAGAGTGCGTCACGACGGACCACCACCAAGAATTATCATGTCAAGTTACTTGTCAAGAGTGCACCACGATAGGTCACTATTTAAGATTTATTCATGTAAAGCGATATTGCCATGCCATGTTCAGGGTTAAATTAAGACAAGTTATACCCAAGATTCACAATCATCAAATCGGGTAGTCACAAGTTAGGTTGAGTACAAGGTGTAAGCAATTTAAAACATAAAATAATATAATAATAAAAGAACGTACAAGGGGCAAAGGCATGGGTGTCACGACCCGCACCCAGTATTTGGGTAGGAACCGTGGGTACGTCCAGCCTACGCCGCAGTATCGGCGGTAGAACGCTATCTAGTCATCTCCACAGTTTATCAAATACAACCACACAGTTTATAGATTTCCATAAAACATCAAATTTGCATATCAGTCCATAATAATAAGCTACATATATACAATGACCAAGATGAGAGAAATAAACTAATAACTGAAGAGATCACAAAGTATAGAGACCAAAATATGGTAGATAAAATAATCTCCAGATAACCAAAATGTACCAAAGGATGTCCACTACTCAACTCTCATAATCCATAATCAAAAGTGAAGTACAATAAAGAAAAGAGTTTCTGTAAGCAACTCATGCTCTATGGCATAATGTCTAGCTAAAAGTCTCCTGCGGAGGGTAGCCCCGCGTCCAAGTCCTCTTGTATGCTCAAATCGGGGTCTTCAGTCTTCTCATAATAAGTAGTACATGTAAAACCCCTAAATTTCTGCTATATTTTTTTATTATTAAATTTAGTACTGATTTAAAATTTTGTATTATACGTTGCGTAGTCGTATTGTACATCGTGTGCGGAAGTTCGTTTTTTGAAATTGCTCGACGAGTGCGAATATGTGCGAGCGTACATATTTTAGAAAAATATTTTGTTCTATTTTTATAGTTTCAAATAATATAATAATTAGTTTTGCTATCATTTCTAAGCTTGTTATTCTTACGTCATTTCTAAAAGTTATTAATACTAAATAATATTTTTGTATACTAGAAGAGCATAATTATGTAAAGATTTTGCATAAATATATTTCGTAATTATTTATTGGTCTTGTTTAAATAAAAATATAATTTTTGAGATTTATTAATATTAATATTTTATTGTTCAAAAAGATATTTAAAAATATTTATTATTTTCGAAATTATTATTATTGGTATTTTGAAAAATATATTTGGAAGTTATTGTGGCAATTTAAATGTTGATTCAATTTTTGGAATTTTTTAAATAGATTAGATATTTAGAATTTGAATTTTCTCAATTGATTTTAAGCCAAAAGAATTTAAATTAGATTTAAATTTGGATTTGATTTGGATTTGAATTATTGAATTAAATTAAATTATATATTGAATTATCTATTTTGGGTTTAAATAAATCTTAAACTTTATCTAATTGGGAATTCTCACATCCTATAAATAGGCAGGTACTCCTTCAATTTCTATCATTCATTATTTTCTCCACAAAATTGCTCCACAAATCTACGTGCATCGTGTCCGTGTCCATCCAAATTCTTATTCCATTTTTTTACAACTAAATTATCCATCTATCTGTGTCGACAAACCCGACACAATCACATACCTAATTCCTAAACCTATTCTAACCGACGACAGCCTCCCGGCGACGCCATAACCAACTCCGACCGCCGACTTCCCAACTCCGACTAGTCTCCCTCCTTGCCGACACACCACCAACTAAGACCACCACCTCCCGGACCACCGCAACCGACCCTAGCCTTGCTGTACCATCATCCGCACCTACAACCGGGCCTATCACCACCGCCTTCATCGCCAACGACCTGCCCCCATAACCACCAACAGCCCCGACCAAACCCCGTCACTATTGCGGCCAGCCCCTTCTCCCGACCGTTTGCCCAAACCACCACCACCATTATCATCACCATCACCGCCGTGGCCACCGTGACAACAAAACCCTCACCCACGCCCAACCAGCCCAGGCCGACCCCGGTAAAATCATCACCACCACCATCTCGGCAAGAACCACCAGAAAAAAACCCTAAAATAAAAACACACGCACACACCCCTCACCTCGGTCCGCCGATGCGGCGAACTCCGACCGCCGGCGCAACCCTACGCTGCCTCCGCATCATGCGGTGAGTTCGTCGACGATCTCCTCTGGCGACACCCCACCTCCTCGTGTCGGCGAGCCGCGGGGCCAAACCCCCTTCTCCCCGTTCCTCTACCATCCGTCGGTCGACCACCTCCTTGCCTCCGTCGCCTCTTCCCTTTTTCGTGCCGCCCTTACCGCCTACTCTCCCGTCTCCCTCACCCTCCACCGCCGAGCGCTGCCCAGCGATCAGCTCCGTCCGCCCACGCGAGTCCGACCGCTGTCGCTCGCCTGAGCTTCTCTCTCTTCCGCCCCCATTTCTCTCCCGACAACCTCCTTTCATGATCTCCCTCCGGTCGCCCGTCCACCTCCGCGCGCTGGAGCCCCGACGAACCCTCTTCTCGACCTTCCGCTCCTCATCTCCCCTCTCCCTCTCGCTCCTCTATATGTGAAGAAAAAAAAATTTTGTTTCTTTGTTTTAACTCTCACTTTCTTTTCCTCTCTGTTTCATTAATGGAGGAGTGAACTCAATGAGCCCCCCACCTCTTCTTTTGTCTTGTTCATTTTTTTTAATCTCTCTCTCTCCCAGCTCTCATTCTCTCACCTCCCCTTCCTTCTTTTAAGAACAACAGTCAACAGCCCCATATTTTCTAAGTTATTTTTTGTTGTCTTGTTAGTTTTCTTTAATTGTTGTTTTGTGTTCTGTTAATATTTTTCTTTTTAGTAACTGTATTTTACTAACAGTATTATTATTATGTTATTATTATTATTATTATGTTGTTCTCTCTCAACCCGAGGAGAGAACAGTACTACTAAGTATATATTTTTTACTTATTATTATTATTATAATACTTATTATTATTATTATTATTATTATTATTATTATTATTATTATTATTATTATCTTTTAATCACAGAATATTAAGTAGATTATATAGATTATTGGTATTTATAATTGATTTAGGAATTAATATTATTAGCATTATTACTATTCAAATTATTATTATTGTAAGTATAATAAATATTTTCAACGTTGGGTTGGAAGCCCTAATTATATTTGCTATTTTGTGGCTTTTAAATTACAGCTTATTAATAAAAATTTATTTTTGCAAAATATGGTTCTTAAACTTAAATAATTTCTTCTAATATTATTTGGTTTCGCTTAAAATATTTTTGTCTAAAATATTATTTGACAAAACTTACAGTTTGCCTTAAATCGACTTTTTGATTTTTTGATATTTATTTGTAAGCATATTTTGACTAATAAATATTATATTTCAAGTATTATAAATTATTTTTCTAAAATCATATAATTATTATTCTTTTTCTTTTGAATCTCCTCCTGCCCATAACCAATCCCATTATTCATGTTCCCTCGCCAATTCAAGTCCACCTTATGTCCACCTTAACTAAATTGACCCTTCTGGACCCAATGGAACCAACCGTGTCATCATCCGTGGTCACCTTGCATAGTTATTGTACCGAAGTCATAGTTCATGCCATCTTGATCATCGCAGCACACCAGACGTCCTACCAGACAAGACACCTTGCCATTCGCTGTTTAATTATTTTAGCTCATATTTCATGCATTATTTATTTTCTTTATGCAAAATAAACTGTGATACATAGCATAACTGTTAGAACTTACTATTCATTTATATTTCCTGCTGTGTATTATTTTCTTACAAATTAAACCTAGATTTAAGGGACCGCCATGTGTGTTGTATTCATTGGCCTTGACACGTTGTAACATGAAGTTGTGTGTCGCATGTAGAATACGGAAGTACGTGATTGGCTGGCCACCAGTACGTACAAGCCGTGCGATAGGAATAACCGCTAATAGAGATTGCATGCTAGTTTGACTTAGCGGTTATAGTGGTTTGTGTTGTGGATACAACACAGTAGGCATTGGGCGGGGAGGACAATTCCTTAGCGTATGGGCTTCGATGCACTTTCCCTTTGTAACCCGTGAGCTCCGCCGGAGACGCGGGTCAGATTACCCATAATTACTGACGACCACTTACGATTCCGCGGAACGTTATGCTCTTACTGATGGGGCCTCTGGTGCCCAAGGGGGACTACGCCGATCCTATTTAGCCAGGGCCCATGCATAGGAAGGATTGTTCTTAACTACATTTCACTAGAACGGTTAGGCTACCCTATCCGTTAGGTACGAGTACTTTTGGTTTGGGTACTTGTATCTGATCGTGGCTTGGAACAATAACTTGTCGCGGATTAGTTCGTCACATATTGTCCTTGTTTGGTTGTAGGTGTGACTTACTACTTCGATGAGAAGGTATTAAACCTTGTTGGGGTCCGGATACCATATTGGATTCATAGCATGGGAAGATACGTTACCGTGAATTAGTTTACCATCTCATGTCCTTGTTTGGTTGGGGGGATGGTACGCTCGTTCAGTAGGTGCGTATTGGAAAATGTTATAATTCAATTTACTTATTTATTTGAGCAATATTTATTCAGTTTATATGGCATGATATTATGTGTCTTGTTACGTCCCGCTGAGGACCTGGTTATCTCCCCAGGTGTGTGCTATTATCTTTTGCAGGTGTTATAGCTCTAGCCGTGATCATCGCTATTCTCTTCGAGGATGATTGCATTTGGATCGTCTTCGCTTCGCTCGCCAAACTTATTTCTTTCTCATGTATTTTTTCTTTACTTGTTGGTAGTGGATTTGTCTCCGCCCAACATATTGTATCAAGACAATTCTCTCTCATTATATGACATCTTTATTACATTTATTTTTGTGTAGATGAGATTAGTTATGGTTATACTGCATTTTACAGCTTATGTATTCATATGAGGTTCCCATATATTGGGGTGTACTTCGTATGAATACAGCTGGCATGTCTACGTTTCTAGTCCTACGTATTTTGGGACTGGGGCGTTACAGTACAGAACTCCCCTAACTCATTACCTAAAATATTAGTTTTCCAGTCAGGAATGGAACAAGTACACATATGACTATTATCCAAGTCTTAACAGAATCATAAACATGCATGTAACATATGAGATTGAAACTAGGAAATAACTAGCATCATGGTATAATGGAAAAAGGCATATAAACTCTATCAATGAGAACTATCTACTAGAAAACAAATAAGTGGATCATGATGACATGGCAAGTGGCAAAGTAAGATGAACTGACTGGAATAAAACTATCTACATGTGTTGAAATATCCTGTTCGACGTGTGAACGGCTAAGGGATAAATCCAGCACCCTGTACATGTCGTGTGCAGCTGCTATCAGGCAAGAATAGACATTTTGGGGATAGATTGGGTAGTCCACACGTCTACTAAGATATTTCTCTGCCCACTAGTACTTATGGAATCAATCGCATGTGAGGTAAGCATCTAAAGGCATTCAAGATGTAAAATAAATCTATGATACTATCCCGTGTGACGATCGTGTCCACAAGCAGTAGGACATAAGTATAGTATGTAAAGGAAACTATAGAAAACGGTAACAATCAGTATATGCACTTGCCTGTCGTCCTGAGCTACGGGTATGAGTCGAGCGCTGATTCAGAGTCCAAGTAACCTATTTTTAGCATTTCTTGGGTTAACAGATGCGATATGGAAATAAAGACAATTCTATCTATAATTTCTTTTTAGTCTCATAAGTTACCCTTTACACACTTAGCTACCTACCACAGTCTCTACAAGTACTACCCTTTACTGCTATTTACCTATTTTATGTACATAGATTTATGATTTGGATATCTCTTTATTAATGTCATTACCCTTTTTATACTCTAGATTGGGGGTTCCTCTGCCAATTGTTTCTAATGTACATCATGTACCTAGATTGAACTCCCTTCACTCTGTCCTAACTTGCTTTCTTGACCATCAGTTATATTGGGTTTAAGGGTTAAGTAACCTACACAGATGGAAATCGAATATAGGAATTGAGTATCAACCAATTTAGACTGAGTTTAAAATAAGGGGAAACAATATTGAATGGTGTATCTGGGGTGCTCAGGGACTGACCCCTATACAGTTGGACTGAACCCAGGTTTGGTGCTGCTGTTATGGGAATGAAAGATTAACTCTGCTAACAACTGATTCCTTACCCTCCTATTAACTGAATGAAATATTCAGTTCGAGCATAACTTGACTATGTATGCTTAGAAGATATACAGGGTAAAAGAGGTCTGTTCTTAGGACTCAAAGTCTGAACATATGCCCATAGGTGGAGATCCAAATAGTGTGGACAGGGTCCTCAGGTTAAGGACTAAAACAAAAGTTCGAAGTTGGACTAATTTTAGCACATACTGTTCACGTATTCCTGGGCTGTTATCATAAGTTATTGGGCTGAACATTAGTTAAGGACTGGGAGGGAAAGGCTAAACATAATACACCTCCTACAGGCTAGCCGAGCTTTCCTATATTGCTGATACCAAGTTCTAATCCTTGAAACATATGTCTAGACTCAAAAGCCTACCTGTACAGTCACCTGAATTCCTTGTCTCAGTTGTATCAGTACAAGGCACCGTTATCCCATCTCCAATACTCCTAACGCACTATAACTGAACTGATCCCTGATACTCCTCCATGATGGACAAGGCCTCATGACTGCCTTACCTCTACATCAGTGGTTCCCTGGAACCCCATAAAATAGACTGCAAGTTAGCCCCTGTTTTTTTGCTAATGCAACATCAGCCTCAGTTATTAGGATACATAGTAAATAATGTGTTTTATTTTAAGGGCTTAATCCAAATCGTGAGCTATAACTCAACTAGGAATGCAGGTAAGGCAAGCATGATGTATCACTTCTAAACCCTATTACTGATACACGAGTCCCAAGGGTCTGAACATATTTTGAAGAGAATCGAATTCAGTCATCTGTCATAAGAGGATCTAGACTGTACAACAAATTGGCCTATTTGGATTGATACATATGTGATGTATAGACTGCACAGTTTGAAATAACAACTGATACGACAATAGGTTTGATACCCTTAACTAAGAGTTTTCTGAACAGTGCACATCCTGGAATGACCCCCATATTCAGTGACTGCTACACCCTTGTGGTTTGAACAAAAGCAATGGTCTGCATATCACAGGCAAAGCATTCACATGGGAAACTCCTAGTGTAGTTAATACCTAGTTAGGATCTAGACTATGGGTCTTGTTCCCCCTTGGTGCTGCCACTTAGATAATGTGACTAATGTACTCCTCTCACTTATGTGCTATGCCTAAGTGGCTCACATGAGTATAGGTACATGGTTTAACTTTAGGACATGTCATGAGTACTGTGTGATAATTGTCCTATCACTTATTGTTAACCCTGTACAGGTAGTACCTATATTGATCCTTACTCTATACTGGTTTGTCTGAACTTATCTATAGCTGGTTTGACATGTGGACATAGTGTTCCCTGTTCCACTGCCACAACTTTTGGGGCCAAATTGATATTAGATCGACAGGTTAAGTCTACAAGTCTGAGGTACATGGCACTATATCACCCCTCATAACCTATTGCCTATACAAGTTCATCTGTCCTCTTGCATGTCTGCTAGGCACCAATGGGTACCCACAAGTTATCCTACTCCTAGTCCTAAGCTCTGCCATGTTATGTCTTCACAGGGATATGAATTGGTTGATTGAGTGCTTGGAGTTACTTGTAATATCAGGAATCGATTACTGTTACAGGAAGTAGTTTGAGATTTCTAATAAAACATCCAGTTGCTTAATGCTTAGTGAGTACTAGAGAGGGAACCCTATAGGTGGAGTACCCAGGTTGTGTACAATGGGGGCATGGAGGTGACCTCCCTCTTACTTAAATACATGTCCTGTACAGGTACCTTCTCTGAGTCCTGCACCAAGCCTACCCCTAGTAATATCCTGACTTGTCCTTACTGATACTCAACACACACAAAATTTCAGTATCACTCAGGGCTAAATTGCCTCCAATCCTTGTTTGCACAGGATCCCACACCAGTCTTTTGCTAACAGGACACTAGGTCACCTAGGTAATAGTCATTAGTTTCCAGAGCCTAAATTAGACACTTCCTTTATCCTAAGGTTACCAGGATGTTTACACTAGTCTAACCCTATACTATATCTATCATTAATCCCCTTTACTAGTATCTAGCCCTTTGGATTTTCCTGTAACCTTCTCGATTTTCATGGGTTTCTTTATTTAGATGTATAGTCATCCTAGGTGTCAGGACTGGTGTCAACTTAGGTTTTAGGAATTTCTAAAGCCTAAAGGATTTCAACCAATCTGGATATATTTAATGTATCAGCATCTAGACTGAAGTCTTCTGGATACCTAAAATAGGGTATGCACTCATGTATCCTGTGTTTGCTGTTATAAAGTCTGGTACTTCGGTACAGGCTTTTCCTACGTGCGACCTGATACATCGTGCAACGGACACGAGGATAGGTCCGACACATAGTTAAAACTGATGTACACAAGCCGACTCCCTGTGTATTTGCACAGAACTTCCTAAGAAGACCTCTTCTATTTTCCCTGATACTTGAAACTGTATCATTCATACCCTGTGTTCGACACACGAGTACCCTCCATAAGCCCTTATTTGACATTACTTCGAACACCTACCCATCCATCCTATTTTGGTTAATAACAAGAGTTTGCAAGTCTAGAGTAGATTAGTTTTAATGAAGCACAGCCATAGTGGGTGAGTGTTACATGTCGAAGGTTTTGTTGTTGCAACTCTTCAAGTATCTTCTTCGGCACAAAGCAGGTGAGAATTTGTGGTAGGAGATTAGGGTTCGGGAAAATAGGGGCCATGGTGATCCCTTGTATTTATACTAGGGTTCAGGTGGATTGAAGAGATAGGATTAAATTTCCAATCTCTATCGAGAGTAGGATTCGAATCCAGCTTCTTGAAGGATTTGAATTTTGGTGGCCGTTTAAATCCTTTAGGATTTAAATTTGTGGATTTTGCATTCCAGCCCCTATAGTTCAGATATTTACAAAAAATCCCCCTTTTGTTTCCCTTTTCTATTTCTAGGGCTTAACATTTTATATATGATATGTCACGACCCGCACCCGGATATACGGGTACGAATACGTGGGCCACGCCCAGCCTACGCCGCGGTATCGGCGGTAGAACGCTGTCAAGTATACTATACTAACTACAACATCTAAAGATCCATAACTAGAAATGTACTCATGTCACATCACGAAAACTAAGGAAGATAAGACAAGAAATAATAGCGATATCTCTAAAACAACTAGAATCTACAATGATCATAAGACAGGAAAATAAAGAAGGAACAACAGGACTAACTAAGGATAACTACCAGGCAACTCATAGAGAAGAATAGTGGGAACCACCTCAGTTAGCATCAACATCTGTAATATTTTTATAACGTATCCAGTCAGGAGCGGAACGAGTAGAAATCTCAAATAACAGTTCTAATTAGACGATATTGAACATGTAGCAGTAAATAGAGAGAATATACAAGAAATCATGAAATGTACATGTGAGTATCATGGCAGGGTAAGCTGTAAATCTAGAGCTAGAACAAGGCAAGTAAAACTGATCATGACATGTACAAGAATCAAGAATCATATATCTAGGTGTGTGAATACTAGCTACAACATGTGGCCGGATTGGGTCTGCACAAGGTTATGATCAGCCAATCCCACGTGGAGTGTAGGATTGGTAGCATTCAAGGTCTACAAGAATAAACAAGGTGGGTAATGACCACACATCTACACTAGTACTCCCCGTCCCCGACTGGTAGAGTGGATCCAAACAGGACACGTCACTGCACGGGATTCTAATGAGAAGGTCGCGAACCTTCTCTAGAATCAGTGACCACATATCGAGCAAGAGCTACAAGGGTGCTTGCACAATACATCCCAACCTAAGAAGGAGAAACATCTCTCGTCGGGATCCATGAATACCAATCCGTGTGACCAATGTGTCGAGAACAAGCATATCTACACTAAATACAAGAAACATAAACGATATCATAAAACAGAAATATTATCAGAGAATGTACTCGCCTGGGGTCCTGCTGTCAATATGAATCAGGGTTCAGAGTAAAGCCACAGACCTAAAGATGAAATAATACAAAAGCTGATCAGGGTCAAAAGACATACTAACATCTAGGTCAAACTAAGTCAAACTAAGACAAACTGGGTTAAGATTGACGTACAGTTGACTTTGGTCAACTGGTCAACTATGGTCAACTCTAAGTCTAATCTAGGTCAAATAGGTCAATGGTTGACTTACAGTTGACTTTGGTCAAAAAGTCAACGTTGGTCAAATCTGGTCAAACCTAGGTCAAATGTTGACTCTACTTTCGACATCTAGTCAATCTAGTCAACCATGGTCAATAAAGGTCAAGCTAGTCTCTATAAACATCTACAAGGTCAACTTATGAATTTCAGTGATTTAGAAATCACTGAAATCGACGGGTCTCTAGAACAACCAAAAGGAGAAAATATTATAATAATAGGGTGACACAAAAGGGAAGAAATCTACAGATGTTGTCGGATGATGAAACTAACATCACCAACGTGTCCAGAATGGTCAAATCAGCTAGGATAGCCTGTCCAAAAGTCCAGTTTGGACACAGGGGCAAAACGGTAATTTCGGGCCAAAATGATGTCCGCCGTTGGACACACTTTGCACCGAAAAACGTGTCAGGATAGAAGTCTACAAAACCTAGCAAATTATATGTCCACGAATCCAGAATGATGATACGAATCCAACGGTATGTCCAAAATTGGATTCCGTTGACCCGATCTCAAATTGGTCCGTTGACGCGGACATTTGGAATTCGGTTTGCACGAAAATGCGTGCCGGAGCAAATGTCTTCAAAACTCAGCAAATTATATGTCAACGAGTCCAGAATGACGACACGAACTCAACGGTATATCCGGAATTGGATTCCGATGAGCCGGCGTCAAAAAGTTCCGTTGACTCAAAAAGTGGGACCCGCTTTGCACCGAAATGCGTGCCAGGGCACACGTTCTCCAAATCAGGCAAACTTTATATGAAAACATGCCAGAACGACGCCACGAGTCTACTGGTGGTGTCAGAAATTGAATCCGGTGTCCCGGGTTCAAAAATAGAATTTTACAAGTGCAACGCTAAGAATTCGAACGGCCAACTTTGGCGTCGAATTCGACCGACCTAACAAGCTCAAACTGAAATGAAATCTAAAGGGGGCAGGAAGAGGGTTATACCAGCTGTGCACCGGAACTGGTAGCGCGCAAAACGAAGCTGCGACGACAAAGATACGAACCCGCGAAGTTGGCGTCGCAAAACTGTCCAAAAATAGTACAAATTAAAACGTCAACTTGGTGGCCGGTTTTGATGTATCAAACGACAAAAATAACGGGTGAAATTTGACAGAGGCGAAGAGGGATATACCGAGATTGCGACGGAGCAAAGAGATTGCCGATCCAACGGTCGGATTGTCCAGAAAATCAGCGCGAAGTTGCTGCCCCGAGACGTGAATTCTGGACTTCGCGCGCGCGCGTCACGGCGGAATCTCGTGCAAAACGCACGGATCGACTGTTCTCGCGTCGGGGATGACGGAGGCGGCAAGGGGGGTCCTCGCCCGAGGTCGTCCGGCCATGGGGGGCCGGCCACGGCGACCACGGCCGGCGGCGGCGGTGCCGGCACGCGTGGCCGCGCGCACGTGGTCGCGCGCACATGCTGTGCTGCGGCTGCTGCCTGCTGCAGCTGCGGCTGCGGCTTGCTGTGCTGTCCAGCAGCGCACGGCTGCGCGCATGGCAGCCCGACGAGGTGGGGGGGCACGCCGGAGAAGGTGGTGGCGGCGGCGGTCCCTAATGGTGGAGGTGAGGGTGGTGTTGTGGATGATGGTGATAATGGGTGGTGGTGTGGTGGCTATGAATGAAGAAGAAGAAGAAGTAGTGAGAAGGAGAGAGAGATGATGATGATGATGAAGAAGAGGAAAAAATGGGGGCTGCTCTTGTGCACAGCAGTAGGGGGGTGTTCGTGTGCTGGGAAGAGGGGGAGAGTGATGAGAGGAAATGGGTGAGAGAGAGAGAGTGAAGTTATATATAATATATATATGTGTGTATATATATTATATAAGGGGAGAGAGAGAGAGAGAGAGAGATATTTAGAGAGAGGGGGGAGTGGGCTGGTCGGCTACACGTGGGGAGAGGGGTGAGGTGGTGAGGTGTTTCAAATGGGAGTGAGAGAGAGATGGGTATGATATTTGTTTGGGAGAGAGAGAGATGAGATTGGTTTACTTCATGAAGAAGAAAAGAGAGAGGGGGTGTTCGGCTGAGTGTGGGGTGAGGGGGGTTTCTCTTTGTGTGGGAAGTGTACATGAGTGAGAGGAGAGATGTAACACATGTATACATGTAGGTATATATACATAGAGAGAGAAAGAGATAATAATATAAAATAAAAGAATTATATTTTCGAGTAGGCAAAAATAGGAGAACACTAGTGGGGTGTATGGGCAGTCATGACAGGGCCCACACTAAACTGGGTTGGGCGTTGGGCCAAGTTGGACAAGGTCGAGGCCAAGATTTAATTAACTAATAAATTAAGCAATTTAAATCACGGATGAAATAGGAGCACAAAGGAGATCGAAATTTTGGCATGCAAGTGGCACCTGCATAGTTTACTCAAAACAGGCCAGGGCCATAAATTGGGTCGACTGGATTGGACCGATGTCAGGCCCGGAATTTAAATTGGAAATTAAATCAGGAATTACGGCAGACGATAAATTGGTCTAAATTGACCCGAACTTGCGCGAAGCAAAAGAGCACAAGGGAACAAGTTCGAGTGGGACACAAATTATCAATATGAAGATAATCTCGTCTACTACAAACTCCAAGAAGGAAGTTTCCAGGGACTGGCATCCCTGATGCTCTAGAAATCCAAGTCACGGTAGAGAGCATTAAAGATCAAAAATTAATTATATAGAAATGAATTATTGAAAATAATTCATTAGAAAAATTCGAAAAAAAAATAATTCGGGAAATTCAGGGGGCTTACATCCTACCCACCTTATAAAAATTTCGTCCTCGAAATTAAAGGTTGGTAGTGGGGTTAAAACATGATAGAGGATTTAGGCAATAGTTTAGGCACGATCCAAGAATGACGAGTTTGCACGATCAAGATAATCGATTTAAAATTGTTCAGGCACGATGAGGGATAGAATTGATAGAAATCAGATTATAGGTCACATAAGCACGATCAAGATCCAAGTTTAGTTGTGAATGGCGAATAAATCATGAATTCCAAATCAAGGTCTTAAAAGCACAATTAGGAAGGAACCCAAGTCACAAAGGACTTGAAGTCATCTAGAGTCTAGTCAGCAACCAAGACTCTTTGGGACGATAAACAAGACGACCAAAATTGATTGGTCATGGACAGAAGAGAATCAAATCTTAATAGTATCAAAATTTAAGAAACAATTGAGATATAAACATTTCGAAATTTTCAGAGTTTCCAAGTGTAGATGATAGATGTAGATATGAGATACGTGATTGGTGTAATCAAGACATGGCTAAACTAGCCAAAGGAATGATGGTAAGGTAAGGAAATCATCATACGATGAGAAAAGAAATGAATGATAAACAAGAAATAATGGTAGGAATTATCTTGCTCAATTGGTAAAAGAAGTGAATCAACTTAAGATATGACCTGATAACTATACACGTCTATCCAAAATCATGTTGCCAGAATTTACGCCACGCCAGTAAACATAGCTACAATAAACGATAGAGTCCATAACTAAGGTATACGCCCTATAATCATGTCATCTAGATTCCTTACCACGCCAACCGGTATGGCTGCAAGAGAATCTAAATTCCATAACTAGGATAGTATATCCAAAATCAGGCTCCATGTCCCTGTCAGGCTAGCTGATATGACTGCGATAAATTCCAAACTCCATAAGTAAAGTAGACACTTACTGTTCTCATCGTCCTCATCCAAAATATGTTTATCAGGATATCTTAACTCAATTCTTAAAAGAATTATCCAAAACAAAATCAAAGGTCAACAACGAATATTAAGATTTAAAATTCAACAAGTTAAGGGTAAGTTAATAGAAACAACGGGAACAACTTCCGAGATAGGGTTCAGAGAAAAATCTCAGGAAAAGTCCCGAGGGTACTACCTAGGTCAAGATAGAAAATGGTGGAATATCATCTAAAACAAACCTCGACCATGATACGAGGTTGGTAAATCATATTCTCTCCCCAACCTAGATGATATACAAGTTCAACTTATACCTTCCCTCTGGGGTCCAAAAACTCATCCCAAAGAATAATAATAAAGTACGATAACTGAGAGATATCTCAGGAATCAGGACGGATAGAAACGAATGGGAATAGATTCGAAGAGTTTCGAAATAAGATTCCCAGGGGTCATCCCTAGAATCTACCAAGAGTTCCTAATATGTGACTGAGTACCAAAATCCTAAAATATTCCATTACTCAACCTTAATCCTAGGGCAGGCTCGCAGTAGTACAGATAAACTCAAGTACTACCACGACTTCGCATTAACTGCAAAGACTGACCTGCATGGGCCACCACTAAAAACGTGTTACGACCCGCACCCGGATATACGGGTACGAATACGTGGGCCACGCCCAGCCTACGCCGCGGTATCGGCGGTAGAACGCTGTCAAGTATACTATACTAACTACAACATCTAAAGATCCATAACTAGAAATGTACTCATGTCACATCACGAAAACTAAGGAAGATAAGACAAGAAATAATAGCGATATCTCTAAAACAACTAGAATCTACAATGATCATAAGACAGGAAAATAAAGAAGGAACAACAGGACTAACTAAGGATAACTACCAGGCAACTCATAGACAAGAATAGTGGGAACCACCTCAGTTAGCATCAACATCTGTAATATTTTCATAACGTATCCAGTCAGGAGCGGAACGAGTACAAATCTCAAATAACAGTTCTAATTAGACGATATTGAACATGTAGCAGTAAATAGAGAGAATATACAAGAAATCATGAAATGTACATGTGAGTATCATGGCAGGGTAAGCTGTAAATCTAGAGCTAGAACAAGGCAAGTAAAACTGATCATGACATGTACAAGAATCAAGAATCATATATCTAGGTGTGTGAATACTAGCTACAACATGTGGCCGGATTGGGTCTGCACAAGGTTATGATCAGCCAATCCCACGTGGAGTGTAGGATTGGTAGCATTCAAGGTCTACAAGAATAAACAAGGTGGGTAATGACCACACATCTACACTAGTACTCCCCGTCCCCGACTGGTAGAGTGGATCCAAACAGGACACGTCACTGCACGGGATTCTAATGAGAAGGTCGCGAACCTTCTCTAGAATCAGTGACCACATATCGAGCAAGAGCTACAAGGGTGCTTGCACAATACATCCCAACCTAAGAAGGAGAAACATCTCTCGTCGGGATCCATGAATACCAATTCGTGTGACCAATGTGTCGAGAACAAGCATATCTACACTAAATACAAGAAACATAAACGATATCATAAAACAGAAATATTATCAGAGAATGTACTCGCCTGGGGTCCTGCTGTCAATATGAATCAGGGTTCAGAGTAAAGCCACAGACCTAAAGATGAAATAATACAAAAGCTGATCAGGGTCAAAAGACATACTAACATCTAGGTCAAACTAAGTCAAACTAAGACAAACTGGGTTAAGATTGACGTACAGTTGACTTTGGTCAACTGGTCAACTATGGTCAACTCTAAGTCTAATCTAGGTCAAATAGGTCAATGGTTGACTTACAGTTGACTTTGGTCAAAAAGTCAACGTTGGTCAAATCTGGTCAAACCTAGGTCAAATGTTGACTCTACTTTCGACATCTAGTCAATCTAGTCAACCATGGTCAATAAAGGTCAAGCTAGTCTCTATAAACATCTACAAGGTCAACTTATGAATTTCAGTGATTTAGAAATTACTGAAATCGACGGGTCTCTAGAACAACCAAAAGGAGAAAATATTATAATAATAGGGTGACACAAAAGGGAAGAAATCTACAGATGTTGTCGGATGATGAAACTAACATCACCAACGTGTCCAGAATGGTCAAATCAGCTAGGATAGCCTGTCCAAAAGTCCAGTTTGGACACAGGGGCAAAACGGTAATTTTGGGCCAAAATGATGTCCGCCGTTGGACACACTTTGCACCGAAAAGCGTGTCAGGATAGAAGTCTACAAAACCTAGCAAATTATATGTCCACGAATCCAGAATGATGATACGAATCCAACGGTATGTCCAAAATTGGATTCCGTTGACCCGATCTCAAATTGGTCCGTTGACGCGGACATTTGGAATTCGGTTTGCACGGAAATGCGTGCCGGAGCAAATGTCTTCAAAACTCAGCAAATTATATGTCAACGAGTCCAGAATGACGACACGAACTCAACGGTATATCCGGAATTGGATTCCGATGAGCCGGCGTCAAAAAGTTCCGTTGACTCAGAAAGTGGGACCCGCTTTGCACCAAAATGCGTGCCAGGGCCCACGTTCTCCAAATCAGGCAAACTTTATATGAAAACATGCCAGAACGACGTCACGAGTCTACTGGTGGTGTCAGAAATTGAATCCGGTGTCCCGGGTTCAAAAATGGAATTTTACAAGTGCAACGCTAAGAATTCGAACGGCCAACTTTGGCGTCGAATTCGACCGACCTAACAAGCTCAAACTGAAATGAAATCTAAAGGGGGCAGGAAGAGGGTTATACCAGCTGTGCACCGGAACTGGTAGCGCGCAAAACGAAGCTGCGACGACGAAGATACGAACCCGCGAAGTTGGCGTCGCAAAACTGTCCAAAAACAGTACAAATTAAAACGTCAACTTGGTGGCCGGTTTTGATGTATCAAACGACAAAAATAACGGGTGAAATTTGACAGAGGCGAAGAGGGATATACCGAGATTGCGACGGAGCAAAGAGATTGCCGATCCAACGGTCGGATTGTCCAAAAAATCAGCGCGAAGTTGCTGCCCCGAGACGTGAATTCTGGACTTCGCGCGCGCGCGTCACGGCGGAATCTCGTGCAAAACGCACGGATCGACTGTTCTCGCGTCGGGGATGACGGAGGCGGCAAGGGGGGTCCTCGCCCGAGGTCGCCCGGCCATGGGGGGCCGGCCACGGCGACCACGGCCGGCGGCGGCGGTGCCGGCACGCGTGGCCGCGCGCACGTGGTCGCGCGCACATGCTGTGCTGCGGCTGCTGCCTGCTGCAGCTGCGGCTGCGGCTTGCTGTGCTGTCCAGCAGCGCACGGCTGCGAGCATGGCAGCCCGACGAGGTGGGCGGGGGCACGCCGGAGAAGGTGGTGGCGGCGGCGGTCCCTAATGGTGGAGGTGAGGGCGGTGTTGTGGATGATGATGATAATGGGTGGTGGTGTGGTGGCTATGAATGAAGAAGAAGAAGAAGTAGTGAGAAGGAGAGAGAGATGATGATGATGATGAAGAAGAGGAAAAAATGGGGGCTGCTCTTGTGCACAGCAGTAGGGGGGGTGTTCGTGTGCTGGGAAGAGGGGGAGAGTGATGAGAGGGAATGGGTGAGAGAGAGAGAGAGTGAAGTTATATATAATATATATATGTGTGTATATATATTATATAAGGGGAGAGAGAGAGAGAGAGAGAGAGATATTTAGAGAGAGGGGGGAGTGGGCTGGTCGGCTACACGTGGGGAGAGGGGTGAGGTGGTGAGATGTTTCAAATGGGAGTGAGAGAGAGATGGGTATGATATTTGTTTGGGAGAGAGAGAGATGAGATTGGTTTACTTCATGAAGAAGAAAAGAGAGAGGGGGTGTTCGGCTGAGTGTGGGGTGAGGGGGGTTTCTCTTTGTGTGGGAAGTGTACATGAGTGAGAGGAGAGATGTAACACATGTATACATGTAGGTATATATACATAGAGAGAGAAAGAGATAATAATATAAAATAAAAGAATTATATTTTCGAGTAGGCAAAAATAGGAGAACACTAGTGGGGTGTATGGGCAGTCATGACAGGGCCCACACTAAACTGGGTTGGGCGTTGGGCCAAGTTGGACAAGGTCGAGGCCAAGATTTAATTAACTAATAAATTAAGCAATTTAAATCACGGATGAAATAGGAGCACAAAGGAGATCGAAATTTTGGCACGCAAGTGGCACCTGCATAGTTTACTCAAAACAGGCCAGGGCCATAAATTGGGTCGACTGGATTGGACCGATGTCAGGCCCGGAATTTAAATTGGAAATTAAATCAGGAATTACGGCAGACGATAAATTGGTCTAAATTGACCCGAACTTGCGCGAAGCAAAAGAGCACAAGGGAACAAGTTCGAGTGGGACACAAATTATCAATATGAAGATAATCTCGTCTACTACAAACTCCAAGAAGGAAGTTTCCAGGGACTGGCATCCCTGATGCTCTAGAAATCCAAGTCACGGTAGAGAGCATTAAAGATCAAAAATTAATTATATAGAAATGAATTATTGAAAATAATTCATTAGAAAAATTCGAAAAAAAATAATTCGGGAAATTCAGGGGGCTTACATGATATATATACATGGGTTTTTCAAATGTAACTGGGCATTAGTTAAAATTAGGCAAGACATAATAACATAAAAATGGGGATTTTGGGTCAAGAGCTCACAAATCTACCCTCCTTAAAATAATTTCGTCCTCGAAATTGAAGGTGGACACAAGGGTAAGAGTTTATACCTCAGGCCTCGAAAAGATAAGGATAACGCTCTCACATCTCGTCCTCCCTCTCCTATGTGGATTTGCCTGGAGAATGGTGCCTCCATGCGACACGCACCAATGGAATGGTCTGGTTGCGTAGCACCTTCTCCCTGCGATCCAAGATCTTCATGGGCTACTCCTGATAGCTAAGGCTCGGCCCCACCTCAATCTCTGCATGGTCTAGCACGTGACTGGGGTCTGCCACATACCGTCTCAACTAGGACACGTGGAATACGTTGTGCCTTCCATCTAATGCGGGTGGTAGCGCCAAATGGTATGCCACTTCTCCGATCTTCTCGAGAATGTGAAACGGACCGATGTTTCTCGGATTGAGCTTTCTGCCTCCCCCGAAATGTATCGTACTATGTGTCGATGATATCTTCAAGAACACCATATCGTCTACCTAGATTCAAGCAAGGAATACGACCTATTCTTATCATTATTTAACAATTACTACAACGGTGAATTATACCTCAAACTCTAATGGTTAACGATGATTGTCGATCCAGTACTTCTGCCTGTCCTGAGCCATACGAAGTCGTTCCCTAATCAGCTTCACCATCTCCGCAGCATCCACGATCATCTCGGACCCTAATAGTGCTCTTTCACCCACGTCGTCCCAAGATAGTGGGGTACGACATCTCCTCCCGTACAAAGCCTCGAAAGGGGACATCCCGATACTAGCTTGGTGACTGTTGTTATAGGAGAACTCCACAAGGTGAAGGTGATTCTCCCAAGAGCTACCAAAATCTAGTACACACGTCCGTAGCATATATTCGAGCGTCTGAATGGTCCGCTCTGACTGCCCATCCGTCTGTGGATGGTAGGCCATGAGGAACTTGAGCAAGGTGCCCAAGCTAGCCTGCAGACTCCTCCAAAAGTGAGATGTGAACCTACTATCACGGTCTGAGACGATACTCACTGGAACACCATGCAACCTGACGATCTGCTTCATGTACAGCTCTGCCAATCTCTCCGTGGACAGTCCCACTTTGAATGGTATAAAGTGGGCTGATTTGGTTAACCTGTCAGCGATGACCCAAATCACATCCTTCCCGCCTGGTGAACGTAAAAGACCGGAAACAAAATCCATAGTAATATGTTCCCACTTCCACTCGGGAATCGGCAACGACTGAAGTAAACCTTCGGGTCTCTGTCTCTCAGCTTTGACCTGCTGGCACACAAGGCATCTAGAAACAAAATGTGCCACCTCACACTTCATGCCGTACCACCATACGTGGGCTCTCATATCCTTGTACATCATATTGGCTCCAGGATGCAAGGAATACTGAAAACGATATGCCTCCTACATGACCTCCTCTCGCAGCTCTCCACTAGGTACACATAATCTCGTCCTATGCCTCAACGTGCCATCCTCTGCAATGGTAAAGTCCTCTAGTAAACCAGCCCGTGCCTATGCGATGATACTCCTCAGCTGCTTATCCTGGTGCTGTGCCTCTCGTATCCTGTCCATCAGTCCATACTGAATCTGAATGCCCATCATCTGTATCTCGACTCCAGGAATGACGACCTCAATGCCTAAGCTCTCCAAGTCTGCTAACAAGTGCCGGTCTCTCTTTAAGAATATAGCCACTGGATACCGACTCAAGGCATCCATAACTATGTTCGCCTTCTCGGGATGGTACTGCAATGAGATATCGAAATCCTTCATCAATTCCAGCCATCTGCGTTGCCTCATATTCAGCTCCTTCTGCGTGAAAATGTACTTCAAGATTTTGTGGTCAGTGAATATTTCCATACGCTCTCCGTACAAGTAGTGTTTCTACAACTTCAAGGCGAATATAACCGCTGCCAACTCTAGGTCGTGGGTGGGGTAATTCTTCTCATGCGGTCGCAGCTGCTTGGACGCATATGCTATTACCTTCTTGTTCTGCTCTAAAACACACCCCAAGCCCTTTCCTGAAGTATCGCTATAGATAGAAAAACCGCCGGTATCGGATGGCAACGTCAATATAGGAGCTGTCGTCAGCCTCTTCTTCAGCTCGTCGAACGCAGCCTGGAAGTCCTCTGTCCATACAAACTCTATGTCCTTCTGAGTGAGCCTAGTCATCGGCTCTACGATCTGTGCAAAATCTTGCACAAACTTTCGGTAGTACCCTGCCAATCCCAAGAAGCTTCGAATCTTAGCCACATAAGTCGGAGTAGTCCATGACTCAACAGCAGCAATTTTCTTTGGGTCAATGGATATACCGTCTCCTGTCACTACATGACCGAGGAATTCCACCTTGTCAAGGAAAAACTCGCACTTCGAAAGCTTCCCGTAGAGTTTCTCTTTTCTGAGGGTCTCCAGCATGATCCTCAGATGCTCCTTGTGCTCTTCCGGTGACTTCGAGTAAATAAGGATGTCGTCGATAAAGACCACCACGAACTTATCAAGGTATAGGTGGAATATCTTGTTCATCAAATTTATGAAGACTGCCGCAACATTGGTCAACCCAAACGACATCACCATAAATTCGTACTGGCCGTACTTTGTCTGGAAGGCTGTCTTCGAAATATCTTCTTTCTTCACTTTCACTTGGTGGTATCCCGACCTCAAGTCGATCTTCGAGAATACCCGTACACTGCTCAACTGGTCGAAAAGATCGTCAATTCTTGGTAGCGGGTATTTGTTCTTGATCGTCTTGCTATTCAAGGTCCGGTAGTCGATACACATACGTACCGTCCCGTCCTTCTTTGGCACAAACAACACCGGTGTACCCCAAGGCGACAAACTCGATCTAATGAATCCTTTCTCCAGTAGCTCGTCAATCTGCTTCTTCAGTTCTACGGCTTCTTTGTTATTAATTCTGTACACTCACTGTGACTCTGGCTCCGCGCCTGGCACAAGATCAATGGAGAACTCAACGTCTCTATCAGGCGGCAGCCCTGGTAGTTCATCTGAAAATACGTTAAAAAACTCCGCGATGATGGGATGAGGTAGCTCTTTCTCTGCTACCATGGTCCCACAAAGAGCGTCTCTACGTTGCTCTACTGCTCCTATAGTGAACTCGAACACGGTCTCCCCAGGCAGACTAAACACAATACATCCGCGGTGACAATCAATGCTGGCAAAGTGTTTACTCAACCAGTCCATGTCGAGCACTATATCAAAGCTCGGGAGTGGCATTATGAGTAGACTAGCGTACATTTCCCGGCCCTCTATGGTAATGCAATGACCGACACAAACATCCTTCACCAAGATGATGCCTCCGTCAGTCGAGATTTTATAGGTACAGTCTAAAGGCTCAGATACAATACTATGTCTAAAAATAAAAGCTGCATATATGAAGCTATGACTGGCGCCAGAATCGAATAAAGCAATAGCTGAAAAAGACTTAAGGAGAACAGAACCTACTATCACATCAGGAGATGCTAGTGTCTCCTCGATCGCCATGGCATAAGCTCTGCCCTGCTGCTGGTGCTGGACAAAGCGCTGCAGCTGTATGGGTAGGGGCCCTCTCTGTTGCTGGGGTATCGTGGGCTTCGTCGGTGTTCCCAGGGTAGGAGCTACTCTCTGTGCTGCATGTACCTGTACCGCTGGATACTCCCTCGTCTGGTGCGCGCTTGAACCACAAAATAAGCATACTCCGAGTCATCTCCTACATACGTGTAACGTCCATAGTTCGTATTACGTATTTTAGTATACGTGTACGGAATCCCGACAAGTAATTAGACTTGTCTTGCTTAGCTTGATCCTGGTTTAATCTTGCCTTGGTTTATTTTGGGTTCATCCTGGTTCGACTTGTCTTGACTGGCTAGTCTTGGGTTTGCATTGGCATGGGTTAGTTAGCATTTCCTGGTTTATGTGGTTTATCCTGGCCTTAGCCTGCATTAGGTTTGGTTGGGTTCGGCTTGGTTGGGTTCGGTTTGGGTTGATAAGCAAACCCCTACCTACCACCATCCTTCATTTATTAACCCAACCACCATTCTCTCTCTTCATTCATTACTCAATTACTCCTCTTCTCTTCTTCTTCCTCATCACCTTCTCCACCCACACCACCGTAGGCAAGTGCAACTTGCTATCACAAGAGAACACCATGCTTTTATGGATCATTTAGCTTCCTTGCCTGATTTTAAACTACTTTAGAACTTGGCTTTTCTCATTTTGATGCATGGATTTTTTTAGATCTAGGTTTTAGTATTCTTTCATTTTCATAGTTTTGATCTACTAAACTGGCTTGTTTTCGAAAACTAAGAGTTCTATATGGAAGGCATTCTGATGTTACGTAAGTTTGGTTTTGGAATGGTTGGATTTAATCGAGTCTTGACCGAGATGAGGCCTTCTTGAGCACTTGAGCTTTTACGCCAGCTTGTCTTGACCTTGGGAAGAAGATGTAGTTTTACGCACACGTTCTTACGTGCTAGCATAGCTTTTAGTTTTACGCCCATGTTTTACGTGCCAGTGTGTCATTTACCCCCCCTTTTTTACGCACATATTTTACGTGCCTGCATATTATTTACCCTTTACGCACACGTATTTGCGTGCCAGCGCAATCGCTTCTACGTCGAGT
The DNA here is from genome assembly GCA_029216955.1 of Iris pallida. Classification (NCBI taxonomy): domain Eukaryota; kingdom Viridiplantae; phylum Streptophyta; class Magnoliopsida; order Asparagales; family Iridaceae; genus Iris; species Iris pallida. Next base: position 7,888,573 of record JANAVB010006795.1, on the reverse strand, counting down.
TCATTTTGAACTCTACGCAGGGGCTACTCCGTTTGGATGGAGCGCCTACCCGCGTAGAGCTCTGCTCGCATAGAGCGTTTGCCGCGTTGAGCATTTGCCGCGTAGAGCATTTACCCGCGTAGAGCGCTTGCTCGTGTAGAATCCTGTTTGCATGCACTCTTACTCGCGTAGAGCTACCTATCCTTAGGTCTTGCCCGCGTAGAGCTATTTTACGCTCGGGGTCTATTTTGCCTAGCGTACTCTTACTCGCGTAGAGACTTTGAGTCCCTATGGCATGACCCGTTGCCTTTTTATATTCTTACGCCTTTTTGTCATGAACTTGATAATCACGAATTGATTGACATAACTGGACTGATAATTATACATGGCACGGTATAGCAAGTAAATCGACATGATATGACATGACATGACAAGACATGACAAGTAAGCCTGATGGAAACTATTGAATGCTGTTGCGACGGCTAGCATGACATGAAAAGAATGAATGGCCTGGACACCGTAGACGATTGTGTTTGTACAAATGCACCAATACTGTTTCGCATCATATCTAGGACAGGGGCCCCTGAGTACCACGGTCAGGGGTACCTACTGAAATTGATTAAGGCTAATAACTAGAATAATCCAGTAGTTATGAAGAGATTTTCCAACTACAGGCAATCCCATTATCTGGGCGCACAAGTGGACTTATAGCCTGCCGACGAATAGGGCACATATCCAGTACGTTGTCATGTGTTGCACCCTTCATGAACGGATATTTGACCTGGATAACCTGGATGGTCTGCTGGGCTTGTGGCTGTTGGAATATCTTATTGCATCTTGCTAGTAACTAGGCCTGTGATAACCCTAGTTAGTTAAAGTATCAAGCCATACTCATTACTTGGCCGTGATTGATTGGATAAAGTCTAACCAAGTCTAGTCTTGTCCTGATCTTGTACAAGATTGTAACCTGACATGATTTGTTTGTGTTTTATTTTATCGATAAATGGTAGAAAACCAAGTTCCGTTCAGATGAAAGGTTACAACCCCGGGTCCATGTTTGGTTTAAGGAATTATAAACTGGGTATTTAAATAGTCCCATGGTTATCTCATCGTATATCCTCATGATTTTTCCATATCTCCAGTTTTAATATGTTATTATATTTTATGTTAATTGCTGGTTTTAGTTCTTAAGTGAAGCCTCCTTTGTGGCACTTGTTCTTCCTGGGATCTGACCCAGCTGGTTTTGTATGGCTAGATACCGGAGTAGCTCCTGAGGATCTCCCTACCTTCCAGCTAGATGGTGACCACCAGGTGTAACCAAGGCAACGAGTGGATTTTTCTTTTGTTCTTCCACTTTATTGTAAAAATATTCTTTTGAGACGTTTAGTCGGCGAGCACGTGTTAGCTCGTATTGCACTTTACTTACTGTCTTCCTACGGTCTGTAGCATGATTAACGAATCCTAGGATTGATCATGTATGACTAAAACTCTTATCAGTCTTCATATTTTGTACGACTAGCTTCATGATCATCCAAATATATAATGTATGGGATGCCTTACTATTGTATATTTGATGCTCTAACATCTTATAACTGCTATTCCTTACATGAGATTGAGACAATATGCTTGTTCATGACCATAAGAGACTGATGGCTTGTAGTTAAACCCTTATGTATCTAGACAGCAGTGACCGTATAGCGAGGTGGGCTCCATTTCAATATACGTAGCTGGCTATGTATGCCCCCGCTCTCTAGTATTCTGGTTCTGGGGCATTACATGGTTTATGTGGTGGCCCATGCAGGTCTTATGAATCAAGATATGTGAGGGTTTACCGAATAGATGTCTCAATCAACACTCGCCCTTGATCTCTTCTCGTATCCTCTAAAACCCTAAAAATCTTGACCTGGTCACATGCTTGTATCTTTAATCTGTCCTGGTCCTTCCTTATTGTTCCCTGTGTCGTCTTCTTCAGCAGCATTGTTCCTGGTCCCACCGATCGGCAAGGGGGAGCCCCTCCCGTGGGCCAGCAGTAACCTGGAGATTAAGCCCAGCATTCAGGAGTAGCCTCCAGAGTCATGCCTATTGGGGTCAAGAGCCACCAATTCAGCTAGTCCAGCATGCAGAAACCGATAATGGTACCTTGGTGGGTCTTATCAGGATATTGCTAGCATCTCAAAATCGTCGGGGCGATGCCCTGCACCAGGCAGTACAAGATGCTTTGAATAGAGGTGGTTATTAAGGGAACCCGACAGCCAACAGCTTCAAGCATTTGAACCCTCCCTTCTTCGATGGTAGCGAAGATGCTATTGCCGCAAATGCTTGGCTGCAGGATACAGAAGTGATTCTAGAAGCGGCAAAGATGCCCGAGAACGAGAAGGTGGCGGTAGTACGCCTGCAGTTATTGGATCTTGCCCGCAGCTGGTGGATGGTGCAGGCTGTTGGATTAGTGGCACCTATTTCATGGACAACATTTCGTGAGAGATTACAGACCAAGTACTTCGATGCTGTAGCTCGGTACGATCTACAGACGAGGTTCACCAATTTGAAGCAGATGGACAGGATGGTCGATGGATATGCGGCCGAGTTTTTGAGACTTAGTCGGTTTGCTCCCACCTTGGTAGCGACCAAATTCGACAGAACTCAACGGTTCCAGCAGGGACTCCACATAGAGATTTTATTGGTAGTAGAGCAGTTTGAGCATCAGACTTTCGATGCAGTATTGAGAGCAGCTAGGAGGCACGAGTATACCTCCTAGAGGATCATGGACAGGACCGGAGGTCGGAAGCGATCTCATGGCCATATGAATCAGTCTTCAGCACCAGCCCCGGCAACTAGGGCTTTGACAATTAGAACTCCGAGGCGGGCGGCCTCAGTGACGTCGATTCAGCATTCGACCTCGATGAACCCTCAACAGCAGAAGCAGAAGCAGTCTTCCGCAATAGGTTGCACTCATTATGGGAAGCCAGGACATGTGGTGGCAGAATGTCGTAGAGCACAGGGATTGTGCTTGGTTTGTGGAGCATCGGACCACAGGGTTGGGAACTGCCCGAACCAGGGGAGTTTCTCTTCTTCAACCTTTTCTAGTCCTTCGGTGAGAGGACCATCACCAGTCCAGCAGCAGCAACAGTTTCCGATGCCCTTGCCGCCTCAGTCCCTAGTATTCCAACAGTAAAACTCCCAACAGTATGCACAAGCCCAAGCCCTGATTCAGAACAGACAGAGGTTTTCAGCAGAGGGGACCCGTACCCAGAGGATATGGTCAGGCATTGGCGATGACCATAGAAGAAGGATTGGCACCAGGTGAGGTAGTGGCAGGTACTATTCTCGTCAACTCCTCTCCAGCCTTAGTATTATTTGACTCTGGTGCATCGCATTCATTTATGTCTGCACGATTCGCGACATGAATAGGACTGGAGCCCGAGTTATTATCAGTAAGGCTCAATATACTTACTGGTAACGGTCTTGTGGGAGTAGATAGAGTATTTTCCTCGTGTCGGATCGTGGTTAGCGGTAGAGAGTTCCCCGCTAGATTGATAGAGTTCCCGATGGCCGATTATGATGTGGTCTTATGGATGGATTGGTTAAGGAACCAGTATGCTAGGATAGACTGCCATGTTGGCAGAATTGTTTTTAGCATTCCAAGCGAGCCAGAGTTTTTCTTTTCTTGAGGCGAAGTTGAACCTTCTCCTCCAGTATTGCGGATGGCAGTAGCAGCAGTGCAGTTACCCCAGATAGTCGAGAAGTTTCCAGAGGAGCTTCCAGGAATGTCGCTAGAGCGAGAGATCGAGTTTACTATCGACTTGATCCCAGGGACAGTCCCAGTATCGGAGAGAGTCTACAGGATGGCGCCGTCAGAGTTAGAGATATTGTACAAGATGATTGAAGAACTCAGGACCAAGGGATTCATTCGTACAAGTGGATCGCCTTGGGGAGCCCCGATGCTTCTTATGAAAAAGAAGGATGGTACGTCCAGATTATGTGTAGATTATCGTACCTTGAACTCAGTGACAATCAAGAACAGATACCCTCTTCCGAGGATAGATGACTTGTTTGATCAACTCAAGGAGGCAGCAGTATTTTCGAAGATTGACTTGCTGTCAGGATACCATCAAATCAAAGTCAGAGAGAAGAATATCTCGAAGACAGTTTTTAGATCTAGATATGGGCATTGGGAGTTCCTTGTTATGCCATTTGGAGCAACCAATGCGCCAGCTGTATTCATGGACCTCATGAATCCTATTTTCATGCCATACTTAGATCAGTTCGTGATTGGGTTTATAGATGACATCTTAGACTACAGCAAGAGTGAAGCGGAGCAAGAGCAGCATCTCAGAATTGTCCTTCAGATTCTTTGAGAGTACCAGTTATATGCCAAGTTCAGTAAATGCGAGTTCTGGCTCGATCGTATTTCATACTTGGGTCATATTCTTACCAGAGGTGGAGTAGAAGTGGACCCCCGAAAGATAGTGGCCATTGAGATATGGCTAGTACCCAGCACAGTGGCAAAAGTTTACAGCTTCCTTGGATTGGCCGGCTACTACCGACAATTTGTTTCAGATTTTGCTCGAATTTTAGCGTCTATGACCCAGTTGACCCACAAGGATGCACAGTTTGCCTGGACAACAGAATGTTAGGATTTTTTTGAGAAGTTAAAGCGAGGTTTGATGACGGTACCATTCTCACACTTCCAGATAGGACCGAGGGATTCTCAGTGTATTCTGATGCTTCAGACAGAGGTTTAGGATGTGTTTTGATGCAGCATGGAAAGGTAATTGCATATGTATCACGTCAGCTTCGTGATCATGAGAGAAATTACCCGACCCATGACTTGTAGTTGGCAGCAGTAGTATTTGCACTTAAGCTTTGGAGACACTACTTGTATGGAGATAGGGTAGAGATTTTTACTGACCACAAGAGCCTGAAGTATGTGTTCACCCAGAAGGATTTCAACATACGTCAGAGAAGGTGGCTAGAGCTACTTGTGGATTATGATGTCAACCTGCAATATCACCCAGGAAAGGCCAACGTTGTAGCAGATGCGTTGAGCAGGAGAGCCAGAGTTTATTTTCTTATAGCACAACCAGAATTATTAGCAGATCTTCAGAAGATAGGTATAGAAGTTGTCCTTCCTACTAATATGGCATTGATGGCCAGTCTGCAAGTTTAGTCCAATATAGTTGAGAGGTTCAGGTTAGCTCAGTTATCAGATTCTAAGCTTCAGAGGCTTAGGACAGAATGTGTAGCAGGGTGAAGACCAGAGTTATGTGCCCATTAGAATGGTACACTTCGACATGCGAGGCGTCTTTGTGTACCCAGTGGAGATATCAGACAGGAGATCATGGCAGAAGCTCACAGTTCTCAGTATTCCATTCATCCTGGTAGCACGAAGATGTACCGTGATATCCGTCAGTATTTTTGGTGGAATGGCATGAAGAGGGAGATAGCCCAATTTGTCTCTCGGTGTTTGGTTTGCCAACAAGTTAAAGCTGAGCATCAGAGACCGGCTGGACTTCTTCAGCCCTTGTCGATTCCAGAATGGAAGTAGGAGCATATCACCATAGATTTCGTGACTGGATTACCTTGGTCCTCGACCGGTAGAGATGCTATTTGGGTTATTATAGACAGGCTCACGAAGGTGGCTCACTTTCTTCCTTTCAGAGTTGGTCAGTCGACAGCTCAGCTAGCAGAGATGTACCTCAGGCAGATCGTCAGATTTTACGGTGTTCCAGTCAGTATCACCTCGGACAGAGATTCAAGTTTTACTTTGCACTTTTGGCGCAGCCTGCAAGAGAGTTTGGAAACTCACCTCCAGTTTAGCTCAACTTATCATCCGTAGACAGATGGTCAGTCAGAGCGTACCATTTGAACCTTGGAAGATATGTTGAGATCTTGTACACTCGACTTCAGTAGTTCATGGGAGGATCACCTGCACCTGGTGGAGTTCTCGTACAACAACAGTTTCCAAGCCAGCATCCAGATGGCACCGTTCGAGGCACTGTGTGGTAGGAAGCGCAGATCTCCTTTAGCTTGGGAAGATATCGGCGAGAGGCAAATGCTTGGTCCCGAGATGGTAACCCGGACTATTGAGGTGGTCAGACAAGTCAGAGATCATCTTCGAGTTGCACAAGATCGCCAGCGCCATTGGGCCGATTCTTATCTGCGCCTCCTTGAATTTTTCATCTGCGACCTTGTATTTGTTAGGATCTTGCCTAACTGTGGCATCATTCATTTTGGTGTACGGAAAAAGCTTAGTCATAGGTATATAGGGCCGTTCGATATCCTCGAGCGATTAGGAGACGTGTCCTATCGTCTGGCTCTCCCGTCGTTATTGCGTGAGGTGCTTGATGTCTTCCATGTATCCTAATTGCGACGGTATATCCCGGATCCGAGTCATGTCCTTGATCATTTGGAATTGGTCGTTGGTACCAACCTTTCGTATGAGGAGAGACCCGTATCCATGTTGGACCGGAGAGAGAAGATACTTAAGGACAAGACTATTAGTTTAGTCCGTGTCACTCTCTAGGTGAGTCAACATGGAAGCATGAAGATGATATCCGATCGCGATATTTCGACCTGTTTGACTCGTGAGGTATAATATCTTTCTTATGCCTCATGTCCTCGATTCCTTACTTGCATGATTGATTGCCTAATTATAACTTGCTTGTGATTAATATAGCTTGTCCTTGTCTCTCTAGCCTTTTAATTAAATTCCGAGGACAGAATTCTTTTAAGGTGGGTAAAGTTGTAACGTCCGTAGTTCGTATTACGTATTTTGGTATCCGTGTACGGAATCCTGACCCATAATTAGACTTGTCTTGCTTAGCTTTATCCTGGTTTAATCTTGTTTTGGTTTATTTTAGGTTCATCCTGGTTCGACTTGTCTTGACTGGCTAGTCTTGGGTTTGCATTGGCATGGGTTAGTTAGCATTTTCTGGTTCATGTGGCTTATCCTGGCCTTGGCCTGCATTGGGTTCGGTTGGGTTTGACTTGGTTGGGTTCGGTTTAGGTTGATAAGCAAACCCCTACCTACCACCATCTCTCATTTATTAACCCAACCACCATTCTCTCTTTTCATTCATTACTCAATTACTCCTTCTCTCTTCTTCTTCCTCATCACCTTCTCCACCCACACGACCGTAGGCAAGTACAACTTGCTATCACAAGAGAACACCATGCTTTTATGGATCATTTAGCTTCCTTGCCTGATTTTAAACTACTTTAGAACTTGGCTTTTCTCATTTTAATGCATAAATTTTTGTAGATCTAGGTTTTAGCATTCTTTCATTTTTATGGTTTTGATCTACTAAACTGGCTTGTTTTCGAAAACTAAGAGTTCTATGTGGAAGTCATTCTAATGTTACGCAAGTTTGGTTTTGGAATGGTTGGATTTCATCGAGTCTTGACCGAGATTAGGCCTTCTTGAGCACTTGAGGTTTTACGTCCGCTTGTCTTGACCTTGGAGAGAAGATGTAGTTTTACGCACACGTTCTTACGTGCTAGCGTAGCTTTTAGTTTTATGCCCACGTTTTACGTGCCAGCGTGTCATTTACCCCCATTTTTTATGCACACATTTTACGTGTCCGCGTATTATTTACCCTTTATGCACACGCATTTGCGTGCCAGCGCATTCGCTTCTACGCCGAGTTCATTTTGAACTCTACGTAGGGGCTACTCCGCTTGGGTGGAGCGCCTACCCGCGTAGAGCTCCGCTCGCGTAGAGCGTTTGTCGCGTAGAGCGTTTGCCGCGTAGACCGTTTATCGCGTATAGCGTTTGCCGCGTAGAGCGTTTACCCGCGTAGGGCGCTTGCTCGCGTAGAATCCTGCTTGCATGCACTCTTGCTCGCGTAGAGCTGCATATCCTTAGGTCTTGCCCGCGTAGAGTTATTTTACGCTTGGGGTCTATTTGGCCTAGCGTACTCTTACTCGCATAGAGACTTTGAGTCCTTATGGCATGCCCCGTTGCCCTTTTATATTCTTACGCCTTTTTGTCATGAACTTGATAATCACGAATTGATTGACATGACTGGACTGATAATTGTACATGGCACGGTATATCAAGTGAATCGACATGACATGACATGACATGACATGACATGACAAGACATGACAAGTAAGCCTGATGGAAACTATTGAATGTTGTTGCGACGGCTAGCATAACATGACAAGAATGAATGGCCTGGACACCGTGGACGATTGTGTTTGTACAAATGCACCAATACTATTTCGCATCATGTCTAGGGCAGGGACCCCTGAGTACCACGGTCAGGGGTACCTACTGAAATTGATTAAGGCTAATAAATAGAATAACCCAGTAGTCATGAAGAGATTTCCCAGTTACAGATAATCCTGTTATCTGGGCGCACAAGTAACTTGTAGCCTGCCGACAAGTAGGGCACATTTCCAGCACGCTGTCATGTGTTGCACCCTTCATAAACGGATATTCGACTTGGATAACCTAGATGGTCTGCAGGGCTTGTGGCTGTTGGAATATCTTATTACATCTTGCTAGTAACTAGGCCTGTGATAACCCTAGTTAGTTGTCACTTTCCGTTCTCGGAATACGTATTCTAAATACATGTACTGCTGAAATGTATTTATTTAGTATTTATCTTGTATTGTTCTGTATTTAAATTCCTTTAATTTCTTGCTAATTATTTTTCTGCATTTTTCTTTCTGCTTTGCTTTTGGGGTTCGGCCCAAGTTGGTTCATTTTTTGGCCTTGGATGGTTCAACATGAACCCACCTACCACCACTCCTTCATTTAAATCCTCATCCCCTTTCTCTCTCTCTTCATTACTTCTTCTTATTACTCTTCTTCTTCCTCATAACTCCCCCACCAACCTAGGAGGGCTAGGCAAGTGCCAACTTGCTTCTTGATGGATTTCCATTTTTGTTGTTCCATTGTCTTTCTCTCAAGATTCTTAGATACTTTAGTACTTAGCATTTTCAATTCCCATGGCTCATTTCATGTAGATCTAAGTTTAATTCATTTTTAGAATTTTTAGGTTTTGATCTAGTAACTTTGTTATTTTTCAAGTTTTGATGGTTCCATATTGTAGGGAATTTGATTCTACCCAATTTTGACTATTGGAAGTCCTGATTTTGACTTATTTTGAGTAATTTATGGTCTTTTTGGTTCATGAGTTTTCATGGCCATTAGAGGCTGATTGGAGAAGTTGAGCAGTACATGTTGTCCTGGCGCATGCTGTTTGCTGGCAAAAAGCTATTGCTATACTGTTTGTTGGAGCATGCTGTTTGCTGGCGCATGCTGTCCTGACGCATGCTGTCCTGGCGCATGCTGTTTGTTGGCAAAAAGTTGTTGCCATGCTGTTTGCTGGCGTATGCTGTTTGCTGGCGCATGCTGTCCTGGCGCATGCTATTTTCCGTGGCGCATGCTGTTTACTGGCAAAAAGCTGTTGCCATGCTGTTTGCTGGCGCATGCTGTTTGCTAGCACATACTGTCATGGTGCATGCTGTTTGCTGGCAAAAAGCTATTGTCGTGCTGTTTGCTGGCGCATGCTGTCATGGCGCATGTTGTTTGATGGCGCATATTGTTTTCTGGCGCATGCTGTTTCTGGCGCATGCTGTTTTCTGGCGCATACTGTTTCTGGCGCATGCTGTTTGATGGCGCATGTTGTTTCCTGGTGCATGCTGTTTCTGGCGTATTCTGTTTTCTGGCGCATGCTGTTTCTGGCGCATGCTGTTTCCTGGCGCATGCTATTTCCGATGCATGTTGTTTCTGGCGCATGCTGTTTCTGGCGCATGCTGTTTCCTGGCGCATGCTGTTTCTGGCGCATGCTGTTTCCTGGCGCATGCTGTTTCCTGGCGCATGCTGTTTCTGGCACATGCTATTTTTGGCGCATGCTGTTTCCTGGCACATGCTGTTTCCTGGCATCATGCTGTTTCCTGACACATGCTGCATGAACGTCTATAATTTCTCGGGCCTTTTGACTAATTCTTGTCCCGAATTAACATTAATTGATATTGATTGTGACCTTGACTAATAATTGATCATACGTTCCTAGTTGGAACTAAGAGACTGGCTAGTCGTCTTATTGAATTGAATGAATGAGACACGTTCATAATAATTATGAACTATTGTAATCGATTGGCCAATCCCGAATATTGGCATACAGGCATATGCAGGCTTCAATTTATTTATTTTTCTACAAAAGCAGCATGTGTACTTTATGGTCAAGGCATGGTTATTCCGTGGCTAGTTTTGATTGTTGCATTACGCTATGTAAAACCTACAACCTAACCGTACGGGTATCGTCGTAGAGATGTGCATATCGTACCCCGTACGAAAGTACTCATTCTGAATGACCATGATCCACGGCATAGAATTTCACTCAACATAGAGGCTACTAAGTTAAATAAAATAATGATTGCATGGAGAGAATAGATTCTCCAGTTCTTACATGGCAGCCCTCTTTGGGACTATTAAGTGCCCGACAGGCCGGCTGGTTCCCACAGATACTGCAAATCTGCCACACGAGCAGGAAATGGTATCTGCTTATATTATTTATTGTATATTGTATATTGATGACGGGCGTCCCGCTGGGACTCATCTAATTCATGATTGGCACAATTGATTGACTGGGTAGACTAGTCTTACTTGCGTATAGTAAGAACTGAGGAATTCTTTATTGCATAATTTCAGGATAACTTGGAACTCACCATAGCAAGCCGTATTAGTTGATGGCCGTTTAAATTGATTTGGTTGTGTACTGTACCTACTCTGTTGACTAACTGAGATGATCAGAGTGTCGAGACATGACAGGCCAACTTCTGTCCTTGTTTGGTTGGGAGGTTGGTTCGAAGTGTCGTGACGTTATGTGAATCCCAGTAGTAAGAAGAGATCTATTATTATATTCTCTTATTTACTGGTTTAATTCCTCATATCGTGCTTCCTTGCGGTACTTGCTATTAGAGGTCTAACCTCTCTGATTTTGCATGGCCAGATTTAGAGCCGGTTTCCGAGGACTCAGCTTACTTCCACCTCCAAGATGGTCAATACTAGAGGGATGATCGCAGGAGGACTCGAGTGGGTTCCTTACTTCCCCGCTTGTTTTGTTACTTACTTTATATTTTTTCGTTTGGCACCGACATGTTAGTCGGATCGTCTTGTACTTACTTTTACATAATTGTAACTAAGTCAGGCTGCAGTTGATAAACAATTGTGTATACCTTGCTTCGTCATCTGGCTATGTTTTGTAAAGCCAGATTTCAAGAACATTTTGACTGAGCGTTTGGGACACCTTACTACTTTATCTTACATGTTCTCTATTTCTGTTTCGTGTTTGAATGATTGAGACAATAGATGTGAAGTGACCATAGTGAGACTCTTATGTAGTATGCACCCCCTCGTCTTATTAGACAGCATTGATCGTATTATACGGTATTCATCTACCCGTAATACGTAGCTGGCTGAGTTATTCCCCCGCTCTCCAGTATTCTGGTTCTGGGGCGTGACAAGATTTTAGTGGTGGCCCATGCAGGTCTGATTTCAGACTTGTGGGGTGTTTTGATTTATAGGATGTCTCAATCACACATGTTCCCCCTTGATATCATAATTCGTTGTTCTCAACTCTAGCTTGACATTCCAGTATCCTTTGACTTCATTGACCTTTCCTGTCCGGTCGTTTGATTGTTCTCTTGACCCTTTTTAGGGGTACTTCGTCCGCATCTGTCAGAGCTGGACAACAGCAACAAGGGCAACATGGACAACCTGACCAGGTTGATCAGCAACAAGGGCCAGTACTACCCCAAGAGGCTATTCAAGAAGAAGTGATAGTGGAAGCAGCAGCTGGATCGCAGTATCCGGAGGTTCCACCACCACCAACAGTTCCACCTACCCCTGTGGAAGTAGACACCCGGCCCTTCTGGAGATCATGAGAGGGATGATGGCTACTCAGCAACACCAGATGTTAGCCCAGGAGCACATACACGATCAGTTACAGGAGCAGAACGTACTACTCAACCAAGGGTTGCATACAACTTTGGAAAGAGGGGCAAGGCCAGATTCAGGAGCATCAGCCAGATTTTGCAAGTTCAACCCCCGCCGTTTCGAGGGCACGGAGGATGTCATCTCAGCAGATGCATGGCTTAAGGATATTGAGGCTATTTTGACGGCAGCTAAGGTACCGGGCAGAAGAACGTGTGGATCAAGTGAAGTTATTACTTCAAGATCTCGTACGTGATTGGTAGGAATCAGAGAAAGTAGGCATCAGACGTTCTATTGCTTGGGATAATTTTACTGCAAGGTTCAAGACGAAGTACTATGGAGTTGTGGCGTAGTTTGAGCTGTAACAGAAGATTATCAACCTCAAGCAGGCCGGCAAGACGGTAGATACTTATGCAGCGGAGTTCTACAGATTGAGTAGGTTCGCCCCAGAGATGGTAGTAACGGAGAGCCAGAGTGCTATGAGGTTCCAGCAAGGGTTTTATCTTGAGCTCTTGCAATTAGTAGAGGGGCATAATTATCATACTTTTGACAAAGTATTCACGGCAACCCAAAGGCATGAGATCACCATTCAGAGGATCACGGCAAGGACTGGAGGTCAGAAGAGATACCACAGTCAGATTGAAGGAGGAGAGGGAGCAGCGCCCCGAGCAACAACACCATCCCTTGGTATTCGCATCCACGATGTGGCAATGTGAGGGCCAGCACCACCACCAAGGCAGCAGCAACAGCAACAGAGGAAGAATCAGCAACCCCCAGCAGGCTGCACTTATTGTGGGAAGGTAGAACATACTAGAGATGTGTGTCGGATATTGAACGGGCAGTGTTTGATATGTGGAAATCCAGATCATCGGGTTACCACCTGTCCCATGAATTCGAGGTCAGGAGGACCAGTGCAACAATTTTCTGCCCTGCCAGCACCAAGGGCAAGTCAGTATCGAGGACCAGCGGTGGCAGTGAGACCGTTGGCACAGCGCCCGTTCATGACGCAGGCTCAGATGTTTCGGCAGCAGGGACCGCCGATGCAGCAACACCAGCATAGACCACCCCAGCATCATCAAGGCAGGGGCCAGCAGCAGCACCAGGCTAGGCCGCAACATGGGAACCAACAAGGAGGTCGAGGGCAGGCATTCACTCTGTCCTTGGAGGAGGCATTAGCATCGGAAGATGTTGTGGCAGGTAACATTCTCGTCGCCTCATATCCTGCAGTAGCATTGTTTGATTCGGGAGCATCACACTCATTTATATCTGCACAATTTGTAACACGGCTAGGAATAGAATTCGAGGCCTTGCCAGGGAGGTTAAATATACTCACTGGTAATGGGCTCGTAGGAGTTAGTAGAGTTATTCTATCATGTAGCGTTGTAGTTTGCGGGCATTCCTTACCCGCCCGGTTGATAGAATTTTCTGTTAGAAATTTCAGCGTTATCTTAGGCATGGACTGGCTGAAAGACAGTCATGCGATAATAGATTGTCGTAGAGGGAGTGTATCTTTTGATATTCCAGGCATGAAGCGGTTCACCTTAGTCAGATCAGTGGCAACTCAACAAGAGCAGGGAGTAGTGACGGCAATGGAAGAAGTTCAAGTTCCGAAGGTAGTTGAAGAGTTTCTGCACGTATTTTCCGAAGAACTTCAAGGCCTACCACCGGTTAGGGATATTGAGTTCAGCATAAAATTGGTACCTGGAACTAAACCGATATCAGATCGAGTTTACAGAATGGCGGATTCAGAACAGGCCAAGGTATATCAGCACATTGAGGAACTGAAGGAGAAGAAGTTCATCCAAGCTAACATATCACCATGGGCAGCATCAGTTGAGCAAAGCTCGAGTTTTTTCCAAGATAGATCTTCGTTCAGGGTATCACCAAGTAAGGGTTCGGAAGGAGGATATTCCCAAGACAGCATTCAGGTCGAAGTATGGGCATTATGAATTCTTGGTAATGCCGTTTGGTTTGACCAATGCTCCAGCAATATTTATAGATTTGATGAACCGCATCTTTATACCATAATTAGATCAGTTTGTCGTTGTGTTTCTTGACGACATTCTCGTATACTCTGCTAGTGAAGAGGAGCATGAAGACCACCTCAGAAAAGTGTTACAGGTTCTGAGAGAGAACCAGTTGTATGCCAAGCTCAGCAAGTGTGAGTTTTGGTCGGATCATATTTCATTTTTGGGTCACATCATATCAGGAGCTGGTGTAGCAGTGGATCCCAAGAAGGTAGAAGCAGTAGAGAGTTGGCTAGTACCTAAGACTGTAGCTGATGTACGGAGTTTTTTGGGATTGGCAGGATATTACAGGAGATTCGTATCAGACTTTGCAAGACTTTCAGCACCCATGACCCGCTTGACACGAAAGGATGTACCATTCGTCTGGTCTACAGAATGTCAGGCATCATTTGAGAACTTAAAGCAGAAGTTGATATCAGCGCCTATTCTTACATTGCCAGTTTGGCCCAGAGGTTTTACTGTATGTTGTGATGCGTCAGGTAAAGGACTTGGATGTGTCCTCATGCAACATGGGAAGGTGATAGCGTATGCATCTAGGCAATTTCGAGACCACGAGAAGAATTACCCAACTTATGACTTGGAGTTGGCGGCAGTAGTATTTGCTTTGAAGCTATGGAGACATTACTTATATGGTGACCGAGTGGACATGTACACAGACCATAAAAGTCTGAAGTACATCTTTATTCAGAAGGAGCTGAACATGAGACAGAGAAGATGGTTGGAGTTGATCAAGGATTATGACGTGGAGCTTCAGTATCATCCAGGCAAAGCTAATATGGTTGCAGACGCTCTCAGCAGGAGAGGCGGCGCATTTATGTTGATAACACAGAGGCATATCTTAGAAGACCTTCAAGAGATGTGCATCGAAGTTATACTTTCTAGTAATGTAGGAGTTCTAACAAGTCTACAAGTTCAATCCGACTTGGTAGACAGGATCAAGGCAGCTCAGGCACAGGACCCAAGGATTCAGAAGCTTAGGACAGAATGTGAGTCAGGACTCAGGAAAGAGATAAAAATTCATGAAGATGGTACACTTAGGTTTGGCTCACGTCTATGTGTGTCTAGTAGAGATATCAGACAAGAGGTTATGGCAGAAGCTCACAGTTCTCAGTATTCTGTACACCCTGGGGGACCAAGATGTACCAAGATATCAAACAACACTTCTGGTGGAACGGAATGAAGAGGGAGATAGCTAGATTCATTTCCCGTTGCTTGATATGTCAGCAAGTGAAGGCAGAGCAGCAGAGGCCAGCTGGGTTATTGCAACCACTTCCTATTACGGAATGGAAATGGGAACATATTACAATGGACTTTGTGATCAGTTTACCGAGATCACCAAGTGGTAAAGATGCTATTTGGGTGATAGTAGATCGGCTTACAAAGGTGGCATACTTTTTTTCTTTCAGAGTAGGGCAATCTACAGAAAAGTTGGCAGAGTTGTATATGCAACAGATAGTCAGGCAGTATGGAGTCCCTGTCAGTATTGTGTCAGACAGAGATACCCATTTTACATAACATTTCTGGAAGAGCTTACATCATAGTCTGGGTACCAAGTTAAGATTTAGCACGACTTACCATCCCCAGACAGACGAACAATCAGAAAGAACAATTCCGACTTTAGAGGATATATTGCGAGCTTGCACTCTAGATTTTGGAGGATCTTGGGAGAGCCACCTGCACTAAGGCGAATTCTCATACAACAACAGTTATCAAGCCAGTATCCAGATGGTGCCATTTGAAGCACTGTATGGTAAGAAGTGTAGGTCGCCTCTGGCATGGGATGATATCGGGGAGAAGAAGATGTTAGGCCCGAAAATGATTGTCCAGACAGTTGAAGTGGTCAAGGGAATTAGAGAGTGACTTCGAGTGGCGCAAGATCGGCATCGTCATTGGGCGGACCAGCATCGTAGGCCGCTAGAGTTTTACATTGGGGACCACGTGTTCTTACGGATCTCATCTACCCGTGGGGTCATTAGATTTGGCGTTCGCGGGAAGTTGAGTCCGCGGTACGTGGGCCCATTTGCTATCCTTGATCGGATAGGCGATGTTGCTTATCGTTTATCCCTTCCACCTTTGTTACGAGAGGTGCATGACATATTCCATGTATCTCAGTTACATAGGTATGTATCGGACCCAAGCCATATCCTTGATCATTCTGAGCTGGTTGTTGGTACCAACTTGTCTTACGAGGAGCAGCCTGTGTCTATTTTGGACCAAAGAGAGAAGATACTCAAGAACTGAACAATTAGCCTTGTCCGGGTTGCTTGGGGTTATCACTCTTTAGGGGAGTCAACGTGGGAACGTGAGGATGACATCCGATCACGGTATCCGCACCTGTTTGACTCACAAGGTATATCTCTTTCTGCATACCTTGATTGTCTTAAACTCCTCATGCTTGTCACCTTATGAGTAGAATTGTTGGTGTCGTCGATAGTTAAACGTAGATATGTTACTTGCTGTTGACGTTGTAGAATGATTGCTTATTCAATTGCTTATACTTCGATTAGTTTAGCTCCGATGTTTCTATCCTGATTGGGTTTGAAATTTCGAGGACGAAATTTTTCTAAGGAGGGTATAGATGTCACTTCCCGTTCCCAGAATACGTATTCTAAATACATGTACTACTGGAATGCATTTATTTAGTATTTATCATGTATTGTTCTATATTTAAATTCCTTTAATTTCTTGCTAATTATTTTTCTGCATTTTTCTTTCTGCTTTGCTTTTGGGGTTCGACCCAAGTTGGTTCATTTTCTGGCCTTGGATGGTTCAACATGAACCCACCTACCACCACTCCTTCATTTAAAGCCTAATCCCCTTTCTCTCTCTCTTCATTACTTCTTCTCATTACTCTTTTTCTTCCTCATAACTCCCCCACCAACCTAGGAGGGCTAGACAAGTGCCAACTTGCTTCTTGATGGATTTCCATTTTTGTTGTTCTATTGTCTTCCTCTCAAGATTCTTAGATACTTTAGTACTTAGCATTTTCAATTCCCATGACTTATTTCATGTAGATCTAAGTTTAATTCATTTTCAGAATTTTTAGTTTTGATCTAGTAACTTTGTTATTTTTCAGGTTTTGATGGTTCCATGTTGTAGAGAATTTGATTCTACCCAATTTTGACTATAGGAAGTCCTGATTTCGACTTATTTTGAGTGATTTATGGTCTTTTTGGTTTATGGGTTTTCATGGCCATTAGAGGCTGATTAGAGAAGATGAACAGTACATGTTGTCCTGGCGCATGCTGTTTGCTGGCAAAAAGCTGTTGCCATGCTGTTTGCTGGCGCATGTTGTCTTGGCGCATGCTGTTTGTTGGCAAAAATCTGTTGCCATGCTGTTTGCTGGCGCATGCTGTCCTGACGCATGCTGTTTTCCGTGGCGCATGCTGTTTGCTAACAAAAAGCTGTTGCCATGCTGTTTGCTGGCGCATGCTGTCATGGCACATGCTATTTGCTGGCAAAAAGCTGTTGCCGTGCTGTTTGCTGGCGTATGCTGTCATGATGCATGCTGTTTGATGGTGCATGCTGTTTCCTGGCGCATGCTGTTTCTGGCGTATGCTGTTTTCTGGCGTATGCTGTTCCTGGCGCATGCTGTTTTTTGGCGCATGCTGTTTCTGGCGCATGTTGTTTGATGGCGCATGCTGTTTCCTAGCGCATGCTGTTTCTGGCGCATGCTGTTTTCTAGCGCATGTTGTTTCTGGCGCATGCTGTTTCCTGACGCATGCTGTTTCCTAGCGCATGCTGTTTCTAGCGCATGCTATTTCTGGCGCATGCTGTTTCCTGGCGCATGCTGTTTCTGGCGCATGCTGTTTCCTGGTGCATACTGTTTCTGGCGCATGCTGTTTCTGGCGCATGCTATTTTCTGGCACATGTTATTTCCTGGCACATGCTGCATGAACTTCTATAATTTTTTGGGCATTTTGACTAATTCTTGTCCCGAATTAACATTGATTGATATTGATTGTGACCTTGACAAATAATTGATCATGCGTTCCTAGTTGGAACTAAGAGACTAGCTAGTCGTCTTATTGAATTGAATGAATGAGACACGTTCATAATAATTATGAACTATTGTAATCGATTGGCCGATCCCGAATATTGGCATACAGTGCAGGCTTCAATTTATTTATTTTTCTACAAAAGCAATATGTGTACTTTATGGTCAAGATATGGTTATTCCGTGGCTAGTTTTGATTGTTGCATTACGCTATGTAAAACCTACAACCTAACCGCACGGGTATCGTTGTAGAGATGTGCATATCGTACCCCGTACGAAAGTACTCATTCTGAATGACCATGATCCACGGCATGAAATTTCACTCAACTTAGAGGCTACTAAGTTAAATAAAATAATGATTACATGGAGAGCATGGATTCCCGAGTTCTTACATGGCAGCCCTCTTTGGGACTATTAAGTGCCCGACAGGCCGGCTGGTTCCCACAGATACTGTAAATCTGCCACACGGGCAGGGAGCGGTATCTGCTTATATTATTTATTGTATATTTTATATTGATGGCGGACGTCCCGCTGGGACTCGTCTAATTCATGATTGGCGTAATTGATTGACTGGGTAGACTAGCCTTGCTTGCGCATAGTAAGAACTGAGGAATTCTTTATTGCATAATTCCAGGATAACTTGGAACTCACCATAGCAAGCCGTATTAGTTGATGGCCGTTTAAATTGATTTGGTTGTGTACTGTACCTACTCTGTTGACTAACTGAGATGATCAGAGTGTCGAGACATGACGGGCCAACTTCTGTCCTTGTTTGGTTGGGAGGTTGGTTCGAAGTGTCGTGACGTTATGTGAATCCCAGTAGCAAGCAGAGATCTATTATTATATTCTCTTATTTACTGGTTTAATTCCTCATATCGTGCTTTCTTGCGGTACTTGCTATTAGAGGCCTAACCTCTCTGGTTTTGCATGGCCAGATTTAGAGCCGGTTCCCGAGGACTCAGCTTACTTCCACCTCCAAGATGGTCAATACTAGAGGGATGATCGCAGGAGGACTCGAGTGGGTTCCTTACTTCCCTGCTCGTTTTGTTACTTACTTTATATTTTGCCGTTTGGCACCGACATGTTAGTCGGATCGTCTTGTACTTACTTTTATATAATTATAACTAAGTCAGGCTGCAGCTGATAAACAATTGTGTATACCTTGCTTCGTCATCTGGCTATGTTTTGTAAAGCCAGATATCAAGAACATTTTGACTGAGCATTTGGGATGCCTTACTGCTTTATCTTACATGTTCTCTATTTCTGTTTCGTGTTTGAATGATTGAGACAATAGATGTGAAGTGACCATAGTGAGACTCTTATGTAGTATGCACCCCCTCATCTTATTAGACAGCATTGATCGTATTATACAGTATTCATCTACCCGTAATACGTAGCTGGCTGAGTCATTCCCCCGCTCTCTAGTATTCTGGTTCTGGGACGTGACATTAGTTAAAGTATCAAGCCGTACTCATTGCTTGGCCGTGATTGATTGGATAAAGTCTAACCAAGTCTAGTCTTGTCCTGATCTTGTACAAGATTGTAACCTGACCTGATTTGTTTGTGTTTTATTTTATCGATAAATGGTGGAAAACCAAGTTCCGTTCAGATGAAGAGTTACAACCTCGGGTCCTTGTTTGTTTTAAGGAATTATAACCTGGGTATTTGAATAGTCCCATGGTTATCTCATCGTATATCCTCTTGATTTTTCTATATCTCCAGTTTTAATATGTTATTATGTTTTATGCTAATTGCTGGTTTTAGTTCTTAAGTGAAGCCTCCTTTGTGGCACTTGCTCTTCCTGGGATATGACCCAGCTGGTTTTGTATGGCCAGATATCGGAGTAGCTCTAGAGGATCTCCCTACCTTCCAGCCAGATGGTGACCACCATGCGTAACCAAGGCAACGAGTGGGTTTTTCTTTTGTTCTCCCACTTTATTATAAAAATATTCTTTTGAGGCGTTTAGCCGGCGAGCACGTGTTAGCTCGTATTGCACTTTACTTACTGTCTGCCTACGGGCTGTAGCATGATTAACAAATCCTAGGGTTGATCATGTATGACTAAAACTCTTGCTAGTCTTCATATTTTGTACGACTAGCTTCATGATCATCCAAATATGTAATGTTTGGGATGCCTTACTATTGTATATTTGATGCTCTAACATCTTGTAACTGCTATTCCTTGTATGAGATTGAGACAATAGGCTTGTTCATGACCATAAGAGACTGATGGCTTGTAGTTAAACCCTCATGTATCTAGACAGCCATGACCGTATAGCGAGATGGGTTCCAGTTCAATATACGTAGCTGGCTATGTATGCCCCCGCTCTCCAGTATTCTGGTTCTGGGGCGTTACAATATGTCCTATACGTGTCCTAGCTTTCTGCAGTAGCCGCAAGTTCCAAGGGGCTGCCTCTGCTGGTTCTGCTGGGTGGCAGTGACTCTAGCTGGAGGCTGGTTCTGCTGCTGCTAAAAACGAGACTGTGGCTACTGCTACTGTGTTGTGGTCTTCCCTTGAGCATTGGACCGCTTTGCTGATCCTGACTGGACCTTGCCCCCTCCATATGCATCTCTATCTCTCTTTTGTTTGTGCTTCATCTCCTTCTCTACATCTTGCACGACTTTCAAGATCCTCTCATATGTGGTGGCTTGGCTGGTGGCGATGGCTATTCGAATCTTATGTGATATCCCCTTTCTGAACTTCTTGGCCTTGGTTGCAGGGGTCAAGGCATCTGCGAAGCGACTGAGGCAGGAGAACTCGGCGGAGTACTCGTCGATGGAGAGGTTACCCGGCTCCAGGTTCTCGAACTCATTCTCTAATTCTTCTTTGGCTGCGTTGGGGCAGAACTTTGCCTTAAACAACTCCTTGAATTCCCTGCAAGTCACATCTGGTGCGGTGAATCAGGGCTCATCTCTATACCACGTGCAAGCGATGTCGTAGAGCTGCATGCTGGTCGTCTCAACCTTCTTGTCTTCAGGAATTTGAGACATCCAGAGATTGCGGTCCACGTTCTCCAACTAGTCGTCTGCGTAGAGAATCCCTTATGTTCCTCTGAATTCCTTGGGCCTAAGGTCCATGAAATTCTTGGAAGTTCCGGGACGTAGCGGGGGAGCATCTCTAGTCTGAAGGGCCTCCCTCAGGGTGTCACGAAAGACGTCAGCCTGTCGCGTCTGAGAGGTGATGAGCTGCTGGAAAATCCCAAGGAGTGTGGCGTTGTCCAGCGTAGGTGCTGGAGGCAGAACTGGTGCTGGATGCTGAAGGGGTGCTGGCTGATGGAAGGGTGATGGTGGAGGAAACTGTGCTGGTGGCGGGGTCGACGGAAGGAACTGGGGATGTGGTAGAATGTCATCACGACAAAATCTCGAAGTCTGCGACTGGGGCGTCTCACCTAGGTAGGTGAAACGGCCTCCGTGGGTTGGTGGGATTCCAATCGTGGAAGACCCGCCAAGGTTTGCTGGGGTGTTCAAGTGAGCGGGGTTCCTGCCTTGAGAATCCATCTGACTGCCTCAAAAGTAAAATCGTTAGTTGGTATGAAGATTCAAACATGATGCAAATCAAAGGAATAATTGAGATCAAATGTAGAATTTCAATAACAATTTTAGACATGTGGAGACGGTCCTTAATTCTAGTCTTATTCGCAGGCCCGCAGTAGTACATCTAAGTTGAGTACCACCATGAGTTTTGCTGTTTTTGCAAAAATGGACCTGCATAGGCCACCATAAAAATGTGTCACGACCCGCACCCAGTATTTGGGCATGAACCGTGGGAACGTCCAGCCTACGCCGCAGTATCGACAGTAGAACGCTGTCTAGTCATCTCCACAGTTTATCAAATACAACCACGCATTTTATAGATTTCCACAAAAGATCAAATATGTATATCAGTCCACAATAATAAGCTACATATATACAATGACCAAGATGAGAGAAACAAACTAATAACTAAAGAGATCACAAGGTGTAGAGACCAAAATATGGTAGATAAAAAAAATCTCCAGATCACCAAAATGTACCAAAGGATGTCCACTACTCAACTCTCATAATCCATAATCAAAAGTGAAACAATAAAGAAAAGAGTTTCTGTAAGAAACACATGCTCTATGGCATAATGTCTAGCTAAAAGTCTTCTACGGAGGGTAGCCCCGTGTCCAAGTCCTCCTGCATGCTTAAATCGGGGTCTTCAGTCTACTCATAATAAGTAGTACAGAACTCCTCTAACTCATCACCTAAAATGTTGGTTTTTCAGTCAGGAATGGAACAAGTACATATATGACCATTATCCGAGTCTCAACAGAATCATAAACATGCATGTAACATATGAGATTGAAACTAGGAAATAACTAGCATCTTGGTATAACGGAAAAAGGCATATAAACTCTATCAATGAGAACTATCTACTAGAAAACAAATAAGTAGATCACGATGAATAAGATGAACTGACTGGAATAAAACTATCTACGAGTGTTGA
Organism: Iris pallida; assembly: GCA_029216955.1. Taxonomy (NCBI): domain Eukaryota; kingdom Viridiplantae; phylum Streptophyta; class Magnoliopsida; order Asparagales; family Iridaceae; genus Iris; species Iris pallida. The sequence goes on along the minus strand of JANAVB010006795.1, from coordinate 7,866,155 downwards.
AATATCATGTTCGACGTGTGAAAGACTAAGGGGTAAATCCGGCACCCTGTACGTGTTATGTGCAGCTGCTATCAGACAAGAATAGATATTTTGGGGATAGATTGGGTAGTCCACACGTCTAATAAGATATTTCTCCGCCCACTAGTACTCATGGAATCAATCGCATGTGAGGTAAGCATGTAAAGGCATTCAAGATGTAAAATAAATCCATGATACTATCCCGTGTGACGATCGTGTCCACAAGCAGCAAGACATATGTATAGTATGTAAAGGAAACTATAGGAAACGGTAACAATCAGTATATGCACTTGCCTGTCGTCCTGAGCTGCGGGTATGAGTCGAGCACTAAGTCAGAGTCCAAGTAACCTGTTTTTAGCATTTCTTGGATTAACAGATACGATATGGAAATAAGGACAATTCTATCTATCATTTCTTTTTAGTCTCATAAGTTACCCTTTACACACTTAGCTACCTACCAAAGTCTCTACAAGTACTACCCTTTACTGCTATTTACCTATTTCATGTACATGGATCTATGATTTGGATATCTCTTCATTGATGTCATTACCCTTTTTATACTCTAGATTGGGGGTTCCTCTGCCAATTGTTTCCAATGTACATCCTGTACCTAGATTGATCTCCCTTCACTCTGTCCTAACTTGCTTTCTTGACCATCAGTTATATTGGGTTTAAGGGTTAAGTAACCTACACAGATGGAAATCGAATATAGGTATTGAGTATCAACCAATTTGGACTGAGTTTAAAATAAGGGGAAACGATATTGAATGGTGTACCTGGGGTGCTCTCAAGGACTGACCCCTATCCAGTTGGATGGTTTGGTGCTGCTATTATGGGAATGAAGGATTAACTCTGCTAACAACTGATTCCTTACCCTCCTATTAACTGAATGAAATATTCAGTTCGAGCATAACTTGACTATGGCTGCTTAGAAGATATACAGAGTAAAAGAGGTCTGTTCTTAGGACAAAGTCTGAACATATGCCCATAGGTTGAGATCCAAATAATGTTGCTAGGGTCCTCATGTTAAGGACTAAACAAAAGTTCGAAGTTGGACTAATTTTAGCACATATTGTTCACATATTCCTGGGCTGTTATCATAAGTTATTGGGCTGAACATTAGTTAAGGACTAGGTGGGAAAGGCTAGACATAATACACCTCCTACAGGCTAGCCGAGCTTTCCTATATTGTTGATACCAAGTTCTAATCCTTGAAACATATATCTAGACTCAAGAGCCTACCTGTACAGTCACCTGAATTCCTTGTCTCAGTTGTATCAGTATAGGGCACCATTATCCCATTTATAATACTCCTAACGCACTATAAATGAACTGATCCCTGATACTCCACCAGGATGGACAAGGCCTCATGACTGCCTTCCTTCCACATCAGTGGTTCCCTGGAATCCCATAAAACAGACTACAAGTTAGCCCCAGCTTTATTGCTGATGCAACATCAGCCTCAGTTATTATGATACATGGTGAATAATGTATCTTATTTTAAGGGCTTAATCCAAATGGTGAGCTATAACTCAACTAGGAATGCAGGTAAGGCAAGCATGATGTATCACTTCTAAACCCTATTACTGATACACAAGTCCCAAGGGTCTGAACATATTTTGAAGAGAATCGAATTCAGTCATCTGTCATAAGAGGATCTGGACTGTACAACAAATTGGCCTATTTGGATTGATACATATATGATGTATAGACTGCACAGTTTGAAATAACAACTGATACGGCAATAGGTTTGATACCCTTAACTAAGAGTGTTCTGAACAGTGCACATCCTGGAATGACCCCCATATTCAGTGATTTTTACACCCTTGTGGTTTGAACAAAAGCAATGGTCTGCATGTCACAGGCAAAGCATTCACATGGGAAACTCCTAGTGTAGTTGCTACCTGGTTAGGATCTAGACTATGGGTCATGTTCCCCCTTGCTGCTGCCACTTAGATAACAGGAGTAATGTACTCCTCTCACTTATGTGATGTGCCCAAGTGGCTCACATGAGTATAGGTACATGGTTTAACTTTAGAACATGTCATGAGTACTGTGTGATAATGTGGACATAGTGTTCCCTGTGGACATAATGATCTCCTTTCACTTATCTATAGCTGGTTTGACATGTGGACATAGTGTTCCCTGTTCCACTGCTACAACTTTTGGGGCCAAACTGATATTAGATCGACAGGTTAAGTCTACATGTCTGAGGTACACGGCACTATATCACCCCTCATAACCTATTGCCTATACAAGTTCATCTGCCCTCTTGCATGTCTGCTAGGCACCAACGGGTACCCATACGTTATCCTACTCCTAGTCATAAGCTCTACCATGTTATGTCTTCACAGGTATAGAAATTGGTTGATTGAGTGCTAGGAGTTACTTGTAATATCAGGAATCGATTACTGTTACAGGAAGTAGTTTGGGATTTCTAATAAAACATCTAGTTGCTTAATACTTAGTGAGTACTAGAGAGGGAACCCTATAGGTGGAGTACCCAGGTTGTGTACAATGGGGGCATGAAGGTGACCCCTCTCTTACTTAAATACATGTCCTGTACGGGTACCTTCTCTGAGTCCTGCACCAAGCCTACCCCTAGTAATATCCTGATTTGTCCTTACTGATACTCAACACACACAAAATTTCAGTATCACTCAGGGCTAAATTGCCTCCAATCCTTGTTTGCACAGGATCCCACACCAGTCTTTTGCTAACAGGACACTAGGTCACCTAGGTAATAGTCATTAGTTTCCTGAGCCTAAATCTAGACACTTCCTTTATCCTAAGGTTACCAGGATGTTTACACTAGTCTAACCCTATACTATATCTATCATTAATCCCCTTTACTAGTATCCAGCCCTTTGGATTTCCCTGTAACCTTCTCGATTTTCATGGGTTTCTTTATTTAGATGTATAGTCATCCTAGGTGTCAGGACTGGTGTCAACTTGGGTTTTAGGAATTTCTAAAGCTTAAAGGATTTCAACCAATCTGGATGTATTTAATGTATCAGTATCTAGACTGAAGTCTTCTGGATACCTAAAATAAGATATGCACTCATGTATCCTGTGTTTGCTGTTATGAAGTCTGGTACTTCGGTGCAGGCTTTTCCTATGTGCGACCTGATACGTCGTGCAACTGACACGAGGATAGGTCTGACACATAGTTAAAATTGATGTACACATTCCGACTAGAACTTCCTAAGAAGACCCCTTCTATTTTCTATGATACTCAAAACCGTATCATTCACACCCTGTGCTCGACACACGAGTACCCCCCATAAGCCCTTATTTGACATTACTTCGAACACCTACTCATCCATCCAATTTTGGTTAATAACAAGAGTTTGCAAGTCTAGAGTAGATTAGTTTTAATGAAGCACAGCCATAGTGGGTGAGAGTTACCTGTCGAAGGTTTTATTGCTGCAACTCTTCAAGTATCTTCCTCGGCAAAAGCAGGAGAGAATTTGTGGCAGGAGGTTTGGGAAAACAAGGGCCATGGTGATCCCTTGTATTTATACTAGGGTTAAGGTGGATTCACAAGAGAGGATTAAATTTCCAATCTCTATCGAGAGTAGGATTCGAATCCAGCTTCTCGAAGGATTTGAATTCTGGTGGCCGTTTAAATCCTTTAGGATTTAAATTTGTGGATTTTGCATTCTAGCCCCTATAGTTCAGATATATGCAAAAATCCTCCTTTTGTTTCCCTTTTCTATTTCTAGGGCTTAACATTTTATATATGACATATATACATGGGTTTTTCCAATGTAACTGGGCATTAGTTAAAATTAGGCAAGACATGATAACATAAAAATGGGGATTTTGGGTCAAGAGCTCACAAATCCCCCCTCCTTAAAATAATTTCGTCATCGAAATTAAAGGTGGACACAAGGGTAAGAGTTTATACCTCAGGCCTCGAAAAGATAAGGATAACGCTCTCGCAACTCGTCCTCCCTCTCCTATGAGGATTCGCTGGAGAATGGTGCCTCCATGCGACACGCACCAATGGAATGGTCTGGTTGCGTAGCACCTTCTCCCTGCGATCCAAGATCTCCACGGGCTGCTCCTGATAGCTAAGGCTCGGCCCCACCTCAATCTCTGCGTGGTCTAGCACGTGACTGGGGTCCTTCACGTACCGTCTCAACTAGGACACGTGGAATACGTTGTGCCCTCCCTCTAATGCGGGTGGTAGCGCCAAACGGTATGCCACTTCTCCGATCTTCTCGAGAATGTGAAACGGACCGATGTATCTCGGACTGAGCTTTTCGCCTCCCCCAAAATGTATCATACCCCGTGTCGGTGATATCTTCAAGAATACCATATCGTCTACCTAGATTCAAGCAAGGGTTACGACCTATTCTTATCATTATTTAACAGTTACTACAATGGTGAATTATACCTCAAACTCTAACGGTCTACGATGACTGTCGGCCCAGTGCTTCTGCCTGTCCTGAGCCATATGAAATCGTTCCCTAATCAGCTTAACCTTCTCTGCAGCATCCACGATCATCTCGGGCCCTAATAGTGCTCTCTCACCCACGTCGTCCCAAGATAGTGGGGTACGACATCTCCGCCCGTACAAAGCCTCGAAAGGGGGCATCTCGATACTAGCTTGGTGACTGTTGTTGTAGGAGAACTCCACACGGTGAAGGTGATTCTCCCACGAGCTGCCAAAATCTAGTACACAAGTCTGCAGCATATCCTCGAGCGTCTGAATGGTCCGCTCCAACTGCACATCCGTCTGTGGATGGTAGGCCGTACTAAACTTGAACGAGGTGCCCAAGCTAGCCTGCAGACTCCTTCAAAAGTGAGACGTGAACCTACAATCGCGGTCTGAGATGATACTCACTGGAACACCATGCAACCTGACGATCTGCTTCACGTACAACTCTGCCAATCTCTCCGTGGACAGACCCACTTTGAATGGTATAAAGTGGGCTGATTTGGTCAACCTGTCAATGATGACCCAAATCGCATCCTTTCCGCCTGGTGAACGTGGAAGACTGGAAACAAAATCCATAGTGATATGTTCCCATTTCCACTCGGGAATCGGCAACAGCTGAAGTAAACCTCCGGGTCTCTTTCTTTCAGCTTTGACTTGCTGGCACACAAGGCATCTAGAAATGAAACGTGCCACCTCACGCTTCATGCCGTACCACCATACGTGGGCTCTCATATCCTTGTACATCATATTGGCTCCAGGATGCAAGAAATACTGAGAACAATGTGCCTCCTGCATGACCTCCTCTCGTAGCCCACCACTAGGTACACATAATCTCGTCCCATGCCTTAATGAGCCATCCTCTGCAATGGTGAAGTCCTCTAGTAAACCAGCACATGCCTGCGCAATGATACTCCTCAGCTGGTCATCCAGGTGTTGTGCCTCTCGTATCCTGTCCATCAGTCCAGACTGAATCTGTATACCCATCATCTGCATCTCGACTCCAGGAATGACGACCTCAATGCCTAAGCTATCCAAGTCTGCTAACAAGTGCCGGTCTCTTGTCAAGAACATAGCCACTGGATACCGACTCAAGGAGTCCGCAACTACGTTCGCCTTCTCGGGATGGTACTGTAACGAGATGTCAAAATCCTTCATCAATTCTAGCCATCTGCGTTGCCTCACATTCATCTCCTTCTGCGTGAAAACGTACTTCAAGATTTTGTGGTCAGTGAATATTTCCACACGCTCTCCGTATAAGTAGTGTTTCCACAACTTCAGGGCGAATATAACCGCTGCCAACTCTAGGTCGTGGGTGGGGTAATTCTTCTTATGCGGTTGCAGCTGCCTGGACACATATGCTATTACCTTCTTATTCTACTCTAAAACACACCCAAAGCCCTTTCCTAAAGCATCGCTATAGATAGAAAAACCGTCGGTACCAGATGGCAACGTCAATATAGGAGCTGTCGTCAGCCTCTTCTTCAGCTCATCGAACACAGCCTGGCAGTCCTCTATCCATACGAAGTCCATGTCCTTTCGAGTGAGCCTAGTCATCGGCTTCGCGATCCGTGCAAAATCCTGTACGAACTTCCAGTAGTACCCTGCCAATCCCAAGAAGCTCTGAATCTCAGCCACAGAAGTCAGAGTAGTCCATGACTTAACAGCAGCAATTTTCTTTGGGTCAACGGATATACCGTCTCATGTCACTACATGGCCGAGGAATTCCACCTTGTCAAAGAAAAACTCGCACTTCGAAAGCTTTCCATAGAGTTTCTCCTTTCTCAGGGTCTCCAGCACGATCCTCAGATGCTCCTCGTGCTCTTCCGGCGACTTCGAGTAAATAAGGATGTCGTCGATAAAGACCACAACGAATTTGTCAAGGTATATCATCAAATTCATGAAGACTGCCGCGGCATTGGTCAACCCAAACGGTATCACCATGAATTCGTACTGGCTGTACTTGGTTTGGAAGGCTGTTTTCGGAATGTCTTGTTTCTTCACTTTCACTTGGTGGTATCCCGACCTCAAGTCGATCTTCGAGAACACCCGTGCACCGCTTAACTGGTCAAAAATATCGTCAATTCTTAGTAGCGGGTATTTGTTCTTGATCGTCTTACTATTCAAGGTCCGGTAGTCGATAGACATACGTACAGTCCCGTCCTTCTTTGGCACAAACAACACCGGTGCACCCCAAGGCGACGAACTCGATCTAATGAATCCTTTCTCCAGTAGCTCGTCAATCTGCTTCTTCAGTTCTACGGCTTCTTTGTTGTTAATTCTGTACACTCGCTGTGACTCTGGCTCCGCGCCTAGCACAAGATCAATGGAGAATTCTGTTAGGGTTATATACTAAAAGTATCACTTTTGTAGTAACCTTATTTCCTTCAATTTTAAATAAGAATCATATGGGCAAATGTTTGCATATATTATTTGTTGCAAGTGTTAATACAAATGTCTGATATTCTATATTATAGATAATATGGTGTATGGTGTCACACAAAAGATCATATTATCAGTTCCCTATGGAGTATATAAATAGTTCACAACCTAGATGGACTTGGACAATCTATTAGAAAGGTTGTAGTATAATATGGTATTAGTCTATCTTGACTATAGGTTTACACTAGTACACTTTGTGTGTATTGAACATGACCACTTGAGGTTGTTCTCTTTGTACTGACTATATAAGAGAACAAACACCTCTGTTATTATGGATGCTTGTGCTCTTAATCCGGGTATAATAATGGACATATATATGCAGTGTGCATTACTTTAACTTATAAAAGAGTGAGATTCATTATGGATCAACAACCTCTTTGAATTGGGTAATAACATTGTATATATGATGGATTGTTGATTATAAATGAAATCTATGTCCCGATATATCGTGTTGATGATGTCCCCTTAAGGAGCTCATAAGGATTGTCATGTAAACCCTACAGGTGGATTATATCCGACATGACAAAAAAAGTTGAGCGGTACTACTTAAGGATAAAAGATGTCGAATCAATATAGTTGTCAGTAACTTAATTTGATCGACGGACATACGATATCTTAACATGGGGAGCCAAACGAATATATAATAAAAGGAGCCCACAAACATAATTTGGGGTTAGGGAGGTAGTGCAACAATAGCTCATTAGTGGATCGAGCTATTGTTAATGGGTCTGGATTATGTGTTCGGGCTGAACACGAGATACCCAGATCCGTTAGAAGGCCTAACCCTAATTTCTCCTCATGGTACCTACCGTAGCCTATATATATCCTCTATTCTCTGGCCGCCAGATTACTGATCAGAAATCTAAAACTTTCTCTAAATTCGTGATTCACGTAAGGAGAGAAAGAGAGGGCTGCCAAGGAGAAGAAAAGGTTGGGAGATCGTCGCCCATACGACGTCCAACTCAAGGAAGGAATACGTGCAGAAGATCTTGGGGTCGTCCGCTCGAGATTGCCAAGAATTACTTGTCTCCTTTCCACCACAGGTATAATTCGTGAACCCTAGTTTCGGCCTATGAAGGGTTAGAACACGTATTAGATCTGTTTAACTTTCTATCGATCAATACGCATACCAAAGTAAGGGTCCTGGGAATCCCCAGTTCCATCAATTGGTATCAGAGCCACTTTGGATCTACGTATTGATTGATACGTCCATGTTGTCCAATATAACCTATGCTGTATAATAGTCGATAGATGTAGATTTGTTCTAACTCGGTTTTGCAGGCATCTTAGATCCAACTATTATGGTCCAATGCATATTTTTGATTGTGTTGTTTAAACCATGGACATATCATGGATGTTGTTGTTGCTATAGATGTAATTAAAATCACGAGGGTTGATCGTACTTATTATTTTAATTTTTTAATCTAGATTATGTGTGAACTCCTTCGGGAGGCATAGGATTAATGTAATTTTAATTATTTTTGATCAATCGTGATGGCAGTGGTGGCTATTTCTGACGCCAGACGAGATGCTGGTTTTAAGCAGTCTAAAGGCAGACAGATGATTTCGATGAAGAAATCGACAGACAGATGGTTCTGGGGCGTTACAATACGTCCCATACGTGTCCTAGCTTTCTGCAGTAGCCGCAAGGTCCAAGGGGCTGCCTATGCTGGGTGGCAGTGACTCTAGCTGGAGGGTGGTTCTACTGCTGCTAAAAATAAGACTGTGGCTGCTACTGCTGTGTCGTGGTCTTCCCTGGAGCATTGGATCGCTTTGTTGATCCTGACTGGACGTTGCCCCCTCCGTATGCATCTCTATCTCTCTTTTGTTTGTGCTTCATCTCCTTCTCTACATCTTATACAACTTTCAAGATCCTCTCATATGTGGTAGCTTGGCTGGAGGCGATGGCTATTCGAATCTCATATGATAGCCCATTTCTGAACTTCTTGGCCTTGGTTGCAGGGGCAAGGCGTCTGCGAAGCGACTGAGGTGGAAGAACTCGGCGGAGTACTCGTCGATGGAGAGGTTACCCTGCTCCAAGTTTTCGAACTTATTCTCTAATTCTTCTTTGGCTGCGTCGGGGAAGAACTTCGTCTTAAACAGCTCCTTGAATTCCTCCCAAGTCACATCTGGCACGATGAATCAGGGCTCATCTCTGTACCACGTGCAACGATGTCCTAAAGCTACATGCTGCCCATCTCAACCTTCTTGTCTTCAAGAATTCGAGCCATCCGGAGATTGCGGTCCACGTTCTCCAACCAGCCATCTACGTAGAGAATCTCTTATGTTCCTCTGAATTCCCTGGGCCTAAGGTCCATGAAATTCTTGGAAGTTTCGGAGCGTAGCGTGGGAGCATCTCTAGTCTGAAGGGCCTCCCTCAGGGTGTCACGGAAGACGTCAGCCTGCCGCGTCTGAGAGGTAATGAGCTGCTGGAAAATCCCAAGGAGTATGGCATTGTCCAGCGCAGGTGTTGGAGGTAGAACTGGTGCTGGATGCTGAAGGGGTGCTGGCTGATGGAAGGGTGCTGGTAGAGGAAACTGTGATGGTGGCGGGGTCGATGGAGGGAACTGGGGAGGTGGTGGAATGTCATCACGATGAAATCTCGAAGTCTGCGACTGGGGCATCTCGCCTAGGTAGGTGAAACGGCCTCCGTGGGTTGGTGGGGTTCCATTCGTGGAAGACCCGCCAAAGTTTGCTGGGGTATTCAAGTGAGCGTGGTTCCTGCCTTGAGAATCCATCTGACTGCCACAAAAGTAAAATCGTTAGTTGGTATGAAGATTCAAAAATGATGCAGATCAAAGGAATAATTGAGATCAAATGTGGAATTTTAATAACGATTTTAGACATGTGGAGATGGTCCTTAATTCTAGTCTTATTCGCAGGCCCGCAGTAGTACATCTAAGTTGAGTACCACCACGAGTTTTGTTGTTTTTGAAAAAATGGACCTGCATGGCCACAATAAAAATGTGTCACGACCCGTACCCAGTATTTGGGCACGAACCGTGGGTATGTCCAGCCTACGCCGCAGTATGGGCGGTAGAACGCTGTCTAGTCATCTCCAAAGTTTATCAGATACAACCACGCAGTTTATAAATTTCCACAAAAGATCAAATATGTATATCAGTCCACAATAATAAGCTACATATATACAATGACCAAGATGAGAGAAACAAACTAATAACTGAAGAGATCACAAAGTGTAGAGACCAAAATATGGTAGATAAAATAATCTCCATATAACCAAAATGTACCAAAGGATGTCCACTACTCAACTCTCATAATCAATAATCAAAAGTGAAGTACAATAAAAAAAAAGAGTTTCTGTAAGCAACTCATGCTCTATGGCATAATGTCTAGCTAAAAGTCTCCTGCGGAGGGTAGCCCCGCGTCCAAGTCCTCCTGCATGCTCAAATCGGGGTCTTCAGTCTGCTCATAATAAGTAGTACAAAACTCCTCTAACTCATCACCTAAAATATTAGTTTTCCAGTCAGGAATGGAACAAGTACACATATGACCATTATTCGAGTCTCAACAGAATCATAAACATGCATGTAACATATGAGATTGAAACTAGGAAATAACTAGCATCATGGAATAACGGAAAAAGGTATATAAACTCTATCAATGAGAACTATCTACTAGAAAACAAATAAGTAGATCATGATGACATGGCAAGTGGCAAAGTAAGATGAACTGACTGGAATAAAACTATCTACGTGTGTTGAAATATCCTGTTCGACGTGTGAACGGCTAAGGGGTAAATCCGGCACCATGTATGTGTCGTGTGCAGCTGCTATCAGGCAAGAATAGACATTTTGGGGATAGATTGGGTAGTCCACACGTCTACTAAGATATTTCTCCGCCCACTAGTACTCATGGAATCAATCGCATGTGAGGTAAGCATATAAAGGCATTCAAGATGTAAAATAAATCCATGATACTATCCCGTGTGACGATCGTGTCCACAAGCAGCAAGACATATGTATAGTATGTAAAGGAAACTATAGGAAACAGTAACAATCAGTATATGCACTTGCCTGTCGTCCTGAGCTGCGGGTATGAGTCGAGCATTGAGTCAGAGTCCAAGTAACCTATTTTTAGCATTTCTTGGGTTAACAGATGCGATATGAAAATAAAGACAATTCTATCTATCATTTCTTTTTAGTCTCATAAGTTACCCTTTACACACTTAGCTACCTACCACAGTTTCTACAAGTACTACCCTTTACTGCTATTTACCTATTTTATGTATATGGATTTATGATTTGGATATCTCTTCATTAATGTCATTACCCTTTTTATACTCTAGATTGGGGGTTCCTCTGCCAATTGTTTCTAATGTACATCTTGTACCTAAATTGAACTCCCTTCACTCTGTCCTAACTTGCTTTCTTGACCATCAGTTATATTGGGTTAAAGGGTTAAGTAACCTACACAGATGGAAATCGAATATAGGTATTGAGTATCAACCAATTTAGACTGAGTTTAAAATAAGGGGAAACAATATTGAATAGTGTACCTGGGGTGCTCTCAGGGACTAACCCCTATCCAGTTGGGCTGAACCAAGGTTTGGTGCTGCTGTTATGGGAATGAAGGATTAACTCTGCTAACAACTGATTCCTTACCCTCCTATTAACTGAATGAAATATTCAGTTCGAGCATAACTTGACTATGGCTGCTTAGAAGATATACAGGGTAAAAGAGGTCTGTTCTTAGGACTCAAAGTCTGAACATTTGCCCATAGGTGGAGATCCAAATAGTGTGGACAGGGTCCTTAGGTTAAGGACTAAACAAAAGTTCGAAGTTGGACTAATTTTAGCACATACTATTCACGTATTCCTGGGCTGTTATCATAAGTTATTGGGCTGAACATTAGTTAAGGACTGGGTGGGAAAGGCTAAACATAATACACCTCCTACAGGCTAGCCGAGCTTTCCTATATTGCTGATACCAAGTTCTAATCCTTGAAACATATGTCTAGATTCAAGAGCCTACTTGTACAGTCACATGAATTCCTTGTATCAGTTGTATCAGTACAGGGCACCATTATCCCATCTCCAATACTCCTAACGCACTATAACTGAATTGATCCCTGATACTCCACGAGGATGGACAAGGCCTCATGACTGCCTTCCCTTCACATCAGTGGTTCCCTGGAACCCCATAAAACAGACTACAAGTTAGCCCCTGCTTTATTGCTGATGCAACATCAGCCTCAGTTATTAGGATACATGGTGAATAATGTGTCTTATTTTAAGGGCTTAATCCAAATGGTGAGCTATAACTCAACTAGGAATGCAGGTAAGGCAAGCATGATGTATCACTTCTAAACCCCATTACTGATACACAAGTCCCAAGGGTCTGAACATATTTTAAAGAGAATCGAATTAAGTCATTTGTTATAAGAGGATCTGGACTGTACAACAAATTGGCCTATTTGGATTGATACATATGTGATGTATAGACTGCACAGTTTGAAATAACAACAAATACGGCAATAGGTTTGATACCCTTAACTAAGAGTGTTCTGAACAGTGCACATCCTGGAATGACCCCCATATTCAGTGACTGCTACACCCTTGTGGTTTGAACAAAAGTAATGGTCTGCATTTCACAGGCAAAGCATTCACATGGGAAACTCCTAGTGTAGTTGCTACCTGCTTAGGATCTAGAATATGGGTCATGTTCCTCCTTGCTGCTGCCACTTAGATAATAGGAGTAATGTACTCCTCTCACTTATGTGTTGTGCCTAAGTGGCTCACATGAGTATAGGTACAAGGTTTAACTTTAGGACATGTCATGAGTACTGTGTGATAATTGTCCTATCATTTATTGTTAACCCTGTGCAGGTAGTACCTATATTGATCCTTGCTCTATACTGGTTTGTCTGAACTTATCTATAGCTGGTTTGACATGTGGACATAGTGTTCCCTGTTCCACTGCTACAGCTTTTAGGGCCAAACTGATATTAGATCGACAGGTTAAGTCTACATGTCTGAGATACAGGACACTATATCACCCCTCATAACCTATTGCCTATACAAGTTCACATGTCCTCTTGCATGTCTGCTAGGCACTAATGGGTACCCACAAGTTATCCTACTCCTAGTCCTAAGCTCTGCCATGTTATGTCTTCACAGGGATAGGAATTGGTTGATTGAGTGCTAGGAGTTACTTGTAATATCAGGAATCGATTACAGTTACAGGAAGTAGTTTGGGATTTCTAATAAAACATCCAGTTGCTTAATGCTTAGTGAGTACTAGAGAGGGAACCCTATAGGTGGAGTACCCAGGTTGTGTACAGTAGGGCATGGAGGTGACCCCCCTCTTACTTAAATACCTGTTCTGTATAGGTACCTTCTTTGAGTCCTGCACCAAGCCTACCCCTAGTAATATCCTGACTTGTCCTTACTGATACTCAACACACACAAAATTTTAGTATCACTCAGGGCTAAATTGCCTCCAATCCTTGCTTGCACAGGATCCCAAACCAGTCTTTTGCTAACAGGACACTAGGTCACCTAGGTAATAGTCATTGGTTTCCTGAGCCTAAATCTAGACACTTCCTTTATCCTAAGGTTACCAGGATATTTATACTAGTCTAACCCTATACTATATCTATCATTAATCCCTTTTACTAGTATCCAGCCCTTTGGATTTCCCTGTAACCTTCTTGATTTTCATGGGTTTCTTTATTTAGATGTATAGTCATCCTAGGTGTCAGGACTGGTGTCAACTTGGGTTTTAGGAATTTCTAAAGCCTAAAGGATTTCAACCAATCTGGATATATTTAATGTATCAGTATCTAGACTGAAGTCTTCTGGATACCTAGAATAGGGTATGCACTCATGTATCCTGTGTTTGCTGTTATGAAGTCTGGTACTTCGGTGCAGGCTTTTTCTACGTGCGACCTGATACGTCGTGCAACTGACACGAGGATAGGTCTGACACATAGTTAAAACTGATGCACACAATCCGACTCCCTGTGTATTTGCACAGAACTTCCTAAGAAGACCTCTTCTATTTTCCATGATACTCGAAACCGTATCATTCACACCCTGTGCTCGACACACGGGTACCCCCCATAAGCCCTTATTTGACATTACTTTGAACACCTACTCATCCATCTTATTTTGGTTATTAACAAGAGTTTGCAATTCTAGAGTAGATTAGTTTTAATGAAGCACAACCATAGTGGGTGAGAGTTACCTGTCGAAGGTTTTGTTGCTGCAACTCTTCAAGTATCTTCCTCGGCGCAAAGCAGGGGAGTATTTGTGGCAGGAGATTAGGGTTCGGGAAAACATGGACCATGGTGATCCCTTGTATTTATACTAGGGTTCGGGTGGATCGGAGAGATAGGATTAAATTTCCAATCTCTATCGAGAGTAGGATTCGAATCCAGCTTCTCGAAGGATTTGAATTCTGGTGGCCGTTTAAATCCTTTAGGATTTAAAATTGTGGATTTTGCATTCCAGCCCCTATAGTTCAGATATTTGCAAAAATCCCCCTTTTGTTTCCCTTTTCTATTTCTAGGGCTTAACATTTTATATATGACATATATACATGGGTTTTTCAAATATAACTGGGCATTAGTTAAAATTAGGCCAGACATAATAACATAAAAATGGAGATTTTGGGTCAAGAGCTCACAATGGAGGCCAAGGAAGCATGCGGCCAAGGCATGTGGTCCGCAGGACAAAATGGGACAGGAACTTATGCGGCCAAAGACTCATGCGGTCCGCAGGACGAATGCGGACAAGGACTCATACGGCCAGACTCATGCAGTCCGCAGGGCGCATGGGCCCAGAACTCATGCGGCCAGACTCATGCGGTCCGCAGGGCGCATGCGGCCGAGAACTCATGCGGTCCGCATGACGCATGCGACCGAGGATTCATGCGGTCCGCAGGGCTCATACGGCCGAGGACTCATGTGGTCCGTAGGGCGCATGCGGCCGAGAACTCATAAGGCCAGACTCATGCGGTCCGCAGGACCAAGGCGGTCCGCAGGGCGCATGCGGCCGAGAACTCATGCGGCCACACTCATGCAGTCTGCAGGGCGCATGCGGCCAAGGACTCACGCGGCCACACTCATGCGGTCCGCAGGGCGCTTGCGGCCGAGAGTTCACCGTGAAAACTTTCACGGTGAAGTCTCAACTTTTCTATTGTATATTATTATATATATATACTACAAGGATAAGGGCTTTAGGCCACAAAATCTTGTGCGACCAAAAAAAAATAGTCACTCAAGCTGATATTTAGCGACTAAAAAAATGAAGTTGTTGCCTAAAGTTATTTATATTGGCCAAAATAATTGTGTATTCTCTAGCGACTATTACTTAATTTGGGCGACCAATAATTTTTTGGCAAAAGAAATCTACAACGACTATGAAAAATATTTCTCGCTTAAAGTAGGGCGGGAATACTAAAATTTCCCACCATATTTTTTTGGGAGGATGAATATTCTTAGGTGACTATTAATTTAGTGGCAATAGGTTTGATAAAATAAATATCTTATATGACTATTATTTTAGTGGCAATAGATTTGATAAAAGAAAAAAAATTGTGCGAAAATCTTTAGCCACAAATCAAATAATTTGGTGGCAAAACTTGTTAAAAAATATTATTATAATTATTCTAAAAACTAGCTAACAAAAATCTTTAGCCACAAATCAAATAATTGGTAGCAAAAGTTGTTAAAAGCTATTCCAAAAATAGGCAGCCGAACCCGGGAGCACAAAATTTAGGCGCACAAAATTTAGGTTATATCAAAATTAGGCGTCAAATATTTGATCCTAAATCTTTCCTTCTTTCTAAATATAGGGTTGGATTCCACGTATATATCCGCCAAGAAGAGAAATAGACTCCACAAAAACCGTCGACGAGAAGAAGAGGGGATTGCGGAAAAAGTTTGGCGTCCACATCTAAGTCTTCTTCTCCAATAATCCAACTGGTGAGGATTTAAAACAAATCTACATAGAATTTCATTCATCCTGATCGATTTAATGATTTTTTTTTAGAAAATAAAGAGTTAAATCTGATTGATTATTGATATCTGTAAAAAATTCAGAAATTTTTGTTGTTTTATGAACAAAAACTAAGAAATCGTTTGTTGTTTTGTGAGCAAAGTTGCTGAATTTCAATCTTTCTTGGCAAAACCCATGATTTTCTTCTTGTTCTTAAAAAAACGAGTGAGGATGTTGGATTAAACTGAACCTAGTTATGCCCACGTTCATTGTTCTGTGCAGTAAAATTGGTTTGATTTGTGCAGTAAAATTGCTCATAGTTGCTCATAGTTGCTAATGAGGATGATTTATGCCAACGGGTTCATAATGTTGCTCATAGTTGCTCACGTTCATTGTTCTGGAATGATTAACGCGCCGTGATTGTTTTGGAAAAGCTTAAATTATACAAGGATATGTTGCAAAGAAATTTTGTATTCATATTGGTCAAGTGCTAAAGATCAAACAATTGCCAGAAATGGTCTCATTGATATTTTCCCTGGAGTCATTATTGTCAACTTCCTGAAATTCAGAGATACGTAGTAGTTTCTGGTAGGAGAATAACATACTAATTCATAGTGTTGAAGTATACATCTGGAGGTTACATTTTCTCTACAAATCTTATGGTTAAATGGGCTGGTTCAATGGTGACTTGAAGTCTATGGCAATCAGTGTTGGTTCATTGTTCTCACTGAATCTCTAAACAGATTTAGTTAGTTTTATCGTTTTTGCCATAGTCCACAAAATGTATATTACCAGGTACAGAATTAAGCAAGTGCAACTATGTAGGATGGAAGTTCAGATTATTTGCTTCATGGATAAGAAAAGTGGAGAGGATACAATTGAAGTTGAGGACAACTACTTTCAGAATGTACATTGAATAACTAAACTTCCCAATAGGGAATCTTTCTTATTTACTGTGTTATAGGTGTCTGTGGTTTCCCGTTGTGAGAACCTATTGCTGTTACTAGAATGTTTTTAAATATCAGTTCTTGCTAGATATTTTTGCTGGGATTTATCTGAACAGGCCCTACCATGCGTCGAGGACAAAAGACCTATTGGATTGCTATTTGTTAAATATGTGTAGTGTTCTCTCAAGAATGTAAGTTCATGTGGTGGATTCAGTGGTTCGTAGTAACAGATATAAAATAGTGACAAATGTCATAAGATTAGAGGAGATATGAAACTATATTCTTGCATCAAGGGAAACTTTGACTCTATCACTTTGATTTAGTTATATATGAACTCATTAGCTACATTCAGGATTATGTTCCTTGGTATGTGGGGGAACCATTTTAAGTGATGGTCAAGAAGTACCCATGAAGGTTTTCTTTATTTTGGATAAATCATTCATTTGATGGTAAATTTGGGGAGGACGACGTTCATGGAATCAAAATTCAGGATGTTTGAACTGGAATATCAAAATTCAGTTCTTTACATACCATGGGAAATTCAGGATGTTTGAACTGGAATATCATCATAAATCCTTCATCCGCTGCACTCCTAATTATATTGCCATCATGTTCAGACATGTCCTACACATTTGGCACATTGTCCTGCCCAGCTATAGGTAGAGTTGTCCTGTATACACTTAGTGAAGTCACCTAGGTTAAATGAAGTTCATTCACTGCACTCGAATGGCATTATACTTTATGACCTGCATCGTGGTCCATTTATCATCTGTCCACCTCTCTGTGAACAGACCCAACATCATCTGGTTCACTCTGATACATACATGTATCAGAGCTTGTATAATATCACTACATTCCCAAGGTTTCACAGCATTGCTTTCATATTCAGATATGAACACGATATATCTGCCCCACATTGAAACCAAACCCTCATGTATCAGAACACATTGATATCCTAACCTTTGGAAATAATATCCTGCATTCTAATTTACATGTCCTGCATCTTTTATTCACTGTACATGTTTAGTTGTCCTACATCCCATTGTTCCCTGCATTGATTTGAGTCTTCAAATCCTTCTTAGTTCACTGCCTACATATTCAACACTGCATATTGATACCTGTCCTGCATACATGTCTAACCATTGCCTTACCTATCCACATGATGTTATCCACATGATGTTAACCACAAAGTGGCATTTTCTAATTCAGTACTGTAGTAGGCCCAGCCCCCTCCCTAACAAAGTGGCATTTTCTAATTCCAAGAAAGCAAAAGAAAGAAAAAAGCTCAGGAATAGGCCATGGAGACTAGTATTGTACCAGTAGATATGTCATCAACAAAGCGGGAAGGGATATCATTCAAATCTGGATGATGAATAGGAAAAAGAAATTATCGATACCAGTAGGCAGGCAGTAGGGGAATCCCGAGGACACTGGAAAAAAAAACTCTTTTTTCTTCTTCCACTGCCACCAGTAGACTACATATTGTACACAACGTTGAGAGTTTCATGCATCAACAGAACAATCTTAATTTCTTTGATTAGAGGATTATATATATATGGATGACTATATTTCTCAGTTCTTACAGAATTACTGATTGTCGTTTCTCGCGGGTAGCAGTGTCCAAGACTCTCAGTGCTCCACCTTCATCAAGGCCTTCATTCTTTTTCGACCCTGCATTGGAACAAGCCAAAGGAACCATCATTGAAAATTAAATAGGAAAAAGAGTCAGCAATGTTAAGATAACAAGTGATTCTACATATACCGATATAAAACAGTTTCCTGGGGGCCAGTTTGGCTAGCCCAGGGCAGATGTCCATTTGTGCAAATGATCATTTAGATGCTTCCTTGAGTTACATAAACAGTAATATATACAAAAAGGATAAAATGAGGGGTTAGGCTAATATTAAGACCACATGGCTCCTTGATAGCCCAGGGCAGATGTCCATTTGTGCAAATGATCATTTAGATGCTTCCTTGATAACCCATTTTCCTTCGTATAGACTACTTGTTTTAGAAATAGGCTTTTAGCTACATCCCTTTTGTCCTACATATCTATATTGGTTCATTCCTTGTTTAGCTTGGCAACAATCCAATTGTATACTTAATGTGCAGCCCCATCTTGAGTGTTCAGTCCAGTTTTAGGGGGGAACATTAATGTTTCAAACCTTGTTATACTGTTCAGTATCTTAAATGTCCAGTTCCTTGTTTAGGTATCAGAAGTAGGATGCCTGTATTCAGTCCCATTGTGCAGACTAAAACCCCTGGGTTAACACTCAAATCTAAGTCCTTTAGCCTTACACACAAGTCCAGTTCATCTGTTGGGTTCAGTTTTTACTGAACATAGGGAGTTGAGAGTGTACATACAATCGTCTGAGTGTGTGTATACTGGGGAAACCTGGGCATTGTATTCATGGGACATTCAGTAGAGTTTGAGGGAAATTGAGTGTTTGTTTAACAGTGTGTGTGTGTGTACAGCCAGTCAGGGAAAATTCAAGTATAATGCATACTAGTGTGTATGTGTGCAGTCACTGAACTAGCTCTGTAGTGCACTGTGGCAGACCTGTTTGCAACACTATCTATTCATGTATGCAGCAGTGAGTACCTGTGTGTATATGTTAAGTAACAGTATGTGGATCCTAATATCATGGGGTAGATAAATCAGGATAAAACAAGTATATGTTAAGTAACAGTTTCTTTAAGTAACAGGTTCTTTATTTTTTTTCTCGATGAAAAAATTAATTGTTAAGTAAATAGGTTCTTTATTTTTTTCCCAAGTAGTAGTTGAGGTACCAACTTGTAAACCTGCCCCATGATATAAAGTTTGGGAAATGGAAGACATTCATGAAATGAAGTATGCCTCTATTTGATTTTATTGTCCATAATTTTAATGTGATATAGGCAATATATTATACATATTTATTTGTAAATGATTAATGTTGTCTTACTTATAAATTTTTTTCAATACTTGTAGAACCATGACTAGAGAATGGATATATAATCCAAACAGATTCACTGCTGAATATTTGAACGGAGTTGCATCAT
The DNA here is from genome assembly GCA_029216955.1 of Iris pallida. Classification (NCBI taxonomy): domain Eukaryota; kingdom Viridiplantae; phylum Streptophyta; class Magnoliopsida; order Asparagales; family Iridaceae; genus Iris; species Iris pallida. The sequence continues at coordinate 7,846,299 of JANAVB010006795.1, read as the reverse complement.
TTTTGGATGTAGCAAAACAACATGTTAACGATAAGGGCCTTACTAAGTGCCCATGTCGTAAATGTCATAACGGATATTCAGTTTCAGTGTCAGAAGTCGGCAAACACTTATGTATTCATGGGATGTCCCTAGACTACAATGTATGGATTTATCATGGGGAACGAAGAGGAGAAAGTAGCACTACTAATCCGAGTTCTCATCAAACTGTACTTAGTGAAAACAATGATGTTGATAAAATAATTGCAGATGCCTTCCCTCATGCATCTTTCAATTTTGACGATGATGATGCCACTGATGATTATGTAGCGGAAGATAATGACAATCATGGCATCGATCAACTGAATTTGAGAGATTGTTGGAAGAGTCTCAACGCGAATTATATCCTGGTTGTACTGAGTTTTCTGTATTATCTTTTACAGTAGAGCTGATGCAATGTAAGGTTAATAATTTGTGGTCAAATAAATCACTCAATGACGTGTTAGGGATAATGAAGCGGTTGATACCCAGATCTGATCATCACATGCCAGATTCACACTATACTGCAAGTAAGATTCTAAAGGACCTTGGCTTAGGGTATGAAAAAATCCATGCATGCAAGAATGATTGTGTTTTGTTTTACAAAGAGAATGCAGGAAAGGATAAATGTCCAGTTTGTAATGAGCCTCGATATGTGACCAGTCAGCATGATCCAAAAAGAAAGATTCCTAATAAAGTTTTGCGTTATTTTCCCCTAACGCCTAGGCTACAGAGGTTGTACATGTCTAGACATACTGCCGGAGATATGTTGTGGCATACAAATGGAAATGGAAATGATGAATCTGTAATGAGACATCCTGCTGATAGCCTTGCTTGGAAAGAATTTGACAAGCTGTATCCTGATTTTGCGATGGAGCCACGAAATATCAGATTAGGGCTTGCAACCGATGGTTTTAATCCATTTGGTAATATGAGCCAATCTTACAGCATGTGGCCAGTGGTGGTGGTTCCTTATAACTTGCCACCATGGAAGTGCATGAAGAAAGAATATACCATGATGCCCTTGTTAATTCCTGGTCGTTCAGCACCTGGTAGGGAAATTGATGTTTATCTAAGACCGTTGATTGATGAGCTTAAATTGCTATGGGAGAAAGGCGTGGCAACTTATGACAAAGCAACAAATTCTATATTTAATCTCCGCGTAGCAGTTATGTGGATAATTAATGACTTTCCGGCATATGGGAACTTATCTGGTTGGGTCACTCATGGTTACAAGGCATGTCCAGTATGTAACATGGATATAACGTCTGAGCCCTTAAAACATAAGATTTGTTTCATGGGAGCTCGTCGAGGCTTGCCAAGAAACCATGTATGGAGGAGAAGTCCAAAAGAGTTTAATGGAAAAGTGGAAAGGCGACCAAAACCAAGGGACTTCTCAGGTGATGACTTATTGTCTCAATTGGATAGTATCAATTTTGAGCCAATGGGTAAACATCCTAACAACAAAAAGAGAAAGCGGAGAGATGATGAATTAAATTGGAATAAGAAAAGTATCTTTTTTGAATTGGAATATTGGTCAAAATTGAAAATTAGGCATAACTTAGATGTCATGCACATAGAGAAGAACATATGTGATAGTATTTTGGGGACCCTTTTGGATTTGGATAATAAATCTAAGGACACATGGAAGGCTCGTTTAGATCTACAAAAAATGGGTATAAGGGAGAAGCTCTGATTAAAGCCAAAAGGAGATAAATATGAGAAGCCCCCAGCAGAGTACACACTAACGCCAAATGACAGAAAAGAATTTTTAAGGTTTTTGAGATCGTTAAAGCTTCCAGATGGTTACGCATCCAATATTGCAAAAAAAGTGAACATTGACACAGGAAAAATATCAGGCTTGAAGAGTCATGATCTTCATATCTTGCTGCAACGAATCATTCCGATTGGTATTCGGAGATATCTAAAAAAGGATGTCTACACTCCAATTGTTCAACTTTCGAGGTTTTTTCAGCAGTTATGTGCGAGAACACTGAATGTCGCCGACTTGGATAAGATGGAAGATGAGATTGTCTACATACTATGTAGGCTTGAGAGGATATTCCTACCGACATTTTTCGATATTATGGTGCATTTAACTGTTCACTTACCAAGGGAGGCAAAGCTTGCTGGACCTGTTGGTTATCGTTGGATGTACCCCATAGAAAGGTATATTATTCTTTCCGGTTCTTAAGCTATTTTTATCTAATTTAGTACGAATGTATACATATGTTATTGTATTCTGAAGGATATACCTGCATTACATGTTTTAGGTTATTAGGAACATACAAGAAATATGTTCGAAACACAGCTCGACCAGAGGGGTCAATTGTAGAGGCATACATTATTAATGAAGCACTCACATTTTGTTCAATGTACTTACACAATGTTGAGACAACTTTCAATAAGCCTGACAGATACCAAGATGGTGGTGAACGTAATGAAAAACTATCAGTATTTTCATAAGTTGCTCGTCCGTATCAAGGTAGAGTATCTCAGGAATGGACCCAAGCTGATCGTAATATTGCTCATTGGTACATACTGACCAATTGCGATGAGGTGTCTTCATTTCTACAGTAAGGTAATGTGTTGTATTATTAAATTTATATTTGGTGGCAGTAATTTATATATTTTTATTTTACTTTATTTTATTTTATTTTATTGTTTCAATAAATCATGTAGTGAACATTACCAAATCTTGGAAGAGGAAACTGCTGTAGATATTGAAAAAAGGCAAAAGCAAATGTTTCCTAGTTGGTTCCGCTATAAGGTAAATACAATTAAATAATTAGTGTCAAATTGGTCATTTTTTATAATATATTCTGAAGCAATGTGTTTTGGTAATTTTAGATGTCGAAGCTGAAAAAGGAGAACTCACCACTATACAATGAAGAGCTGTATGAGTTGTCAAGAGGCCCCGAGTCTAAAGTCCACTCTTTTGATTGTTGTATTGTTAATGGAATTCGATTTATTTGTGTGGAACGTGATACTAGGCTCTCGACTCAGAATAGCGGGGTATATGCCATCGGAGACATAGATTACTATGGACAATTAACCAAAGTGGTAGTCTTGGAGTATAGAAAAGGCTATCAAGTTGTGTTGTTCAAATGTCAGTGGTTTGATTCTCGAAGCAGTGGTGCAAGAGCAAAACTTCGTCATGAATTCCATCTGACATCCATTAATGTTAATACTCGGTGGTATGAAAGCGAGCCATTTATATTAGCAATTCAAGCTAAGCAAGTTTTTTATGTGGATGACCCAAAGTTGGGCTTTGGTTGGAAAGTTATTTAGAAGATGCATCATAGACACATATGGGATATTCCAGAAAATGAAATCAGTGAGGGTGATGAAATGGAGAATGACATAGCATACCAAGAAAACTCCACATCTGATATTCCTTGGGTGGTTGAAGATAATGAACCGAGTTTTCTTACATTGCATAGAAATGATGTTCCTCCTATAGCTATTGATGCAATAGTTATTGATTTGGCAATTAATAATGATGATAATGATGCACATGATGAGATAGAGGATGGAATATCTTCAGATAATGGTGACGAAATTGCTGTACACGTTAATAATGAAGATAGTGATCTAGATTAGTAAGTTTTTCTGTAGCTATATTGGTGGTGGTTATATCAACTGTACTTTTGTATTTTATGATTACTGAACTTATTTTATTTGTATTTCATGATATATACAGATCATGGTTCAGTCTGTACAACGTGGTGGTAAGAGGACTCAGCTTACTCGGAAAGATGTTGCAAATGGCTCTGAATCAAGTGTTGGAAACGATGTGGTGGACAGAGTGGTGCCTCATAAGAAGCGGTTGACATCATTGGGTATGACTAAACTAAAATATTTTATTTTCATAAGATGCATCATCCTGATACTCATTGGGTTCCATATGTTGTATGATTTGAGTTGTATTCCACCTCCAACAGATTGTATTGGACTATGGTTACTTTTAAACCGCATAAATTATCGTCTTTGCAGAGAACTTCAATCTTTTAAACCGCATAAATTATCGACTATGGCTATAAACAATAAAAACAACTCCACAGAAAATACCACGAAAAGCACATGTCCACAGAAAATCTTTTTATACGATTGATTTTCTAAAGTTTTTGCTATATCATTTATTCTTAAGTAGGCTTCTAGGTCCCTTGTGCCTTTATACACCAGATTTAGTAAACCTACCTATATTACCAATACTCCATACACAAATAACCTATGTTTGCCTCTCATATTATTTTGGTATGGAACCTGCTCATCGAGACAATCCCCAACTGACTCTAAGTCCAATTGAGTGTGCTATTCTCTAGGAAACAAGAGATACTTAAGTTACAGAATATTTCGAAAGGAATCAATAAATACCTGACAAAGTAGGTCCTCATATTAGCAAATAGTATCATTGATTTACTTGGGTCATGGGAACTTCTATACGGGACTTGGTAAATTCCAGCGACTATAATTTGGGAACCTGTAACTATCTTAGGACCATATTTTCAGTTTAGGCCTCCAATCGTATATACTACATTTCCTCAAAACGATTACTTTATTACCCTTACTGTCGCTTGCCTATAATTACTCTGTCCTCCATGTGAGTCCTGGGGTTTCGGGATTACTACCCTGTCAACCTGTCCTCTCCTTCATGTAGACATGACCTGGGCAGCTTGGATGTCCCATTTGGTAGCCCTGGTGTTCATTTGGGTTTCAGGATGTGAGATAGGATCCCACCTAGACATCAAGTTTTTCAGGCTAACCCTGGATAACAGTTCACCAATACTTAATTTGATTTCTCTGACCTGTGTACATAGCTGATACACATAGGTCTTCTCTTATGTACCCCGACCCCAATATACATCTGCTGCTATTGGGATATTACACAAGTATAGGTGCTCTATTACTGCCATTAAGAACTTACATAAACACTGTGGTCCTTTCATGTACACACCGCATTTCTACTTGAAGTTCATAAGCAAACAACAAGCATTCACATTCTAAGCTTCTCCCTGTCGTCAAATGGCTGCATCACAGGCACCTCTCCATTGGAAGAGGGAAGAGAATATATAGAATTGAGAATACAGGATATTGGAAATGAACATGAAAATGAGCAGCATTTGACAACAAAGCAACACACGAGCACAACTCAGCACCATAAAATCTAACACTTTAATTCCAAGGTTCACATGAATGGCACCAAATTCTGAATTTATGTGAACTGGTATATGGGTACCCTGGTAATCCGATACATGAAAATCATCTCTAGTTAACTGATACACACATAGGTATATGCAGATTTGCTATACCCAATCCCTCCACTGCACATCCCTACACGGACAAACGTAACCCAATGTCTGATACTCTCCCCTGCTTCTTTCCCACACATGGGTTTACCCAAAACTGTATTCAGTTTGGTTTTGCATAGGCTGTGCGCACCCCCTACCTAATTTCTGATACACAAGTCCACCTATACTCCAACACATCGTATCCGTATACCCACTTGTTTTACCTTTGCTGTACCATTCACATTTACCTGTTATGAGGAGAATCTCTATACCCGAGCACATAGGCTAACTGTCATGGCTCCCCTGCATATTGTTATACCCACACAGAACTAATTGGTCGAGTGATATGGGTCACCTGCCAGTTAGGAATCTGGTAATAGAGAGGGGTTTGATACTCCTCCTTGACTCTGGTACCCTGTATGTATACTGATTACTCTATGGTACAAGGACAACCCTCTGGAATCTGTAGGTATCTGCCAATCTATCAAATCTAACGGGTACCAAGGGGATGTCTGACCGTATCAGTTGAAAGTAACGGATGGTTCACATGTTAGCATCAATGTGATACACTGAAGGTTCATAACAGAAACTTAATACTTCGGTATCCATTGGATACAAATTAAGACCCAACCTAACATACTAGTCTATTCGTGATACTCCAAGTGCCATTCTCACATGGTCTATTACATCAATCCTTTGTCTGCTATAGGTATTTCAATCTGATACTAAATAGCAACAACCTGAAAAATGGACAAGTCTGGCCTACATAATCTGTTAGACTACTACAATGTATGCCAAAATCGTTGTGTAATAATACTCTCCAAACAACTCCAAGATGCATATGCAAACAGGAACAAAATAATACAACAGAAGAATTACTTGATTGCAAGTACAGGGTCAGGAAAATTTGGTAAGGTTAGAACTGGCTCCATTAGGAGATTGAAGCTTACTCTACTCTACTCACTTGCCTCGTCGGACAGGGGCTCTCTAACCTACTTACAAATACAGCATGGTACACTGGCTTCTTCCTCGAAACCATCATATTTTTGTTGATGCTAACAAGGCTCCTGCATCTACATGTCAACTCGATCCTTAAATACCTGTTCCCTATACATGGCATACTCCATTGCCTAGTACCTTTCACAAATTCCCAGATGTTCCTATGTTTATGGTATCATCGAAACCCTAGCATCCTCAAACCTACTCCATAGCATAGAAGCCTGAAGACCTCTCTCGTATCCGACACCACCCCCTCGTGTCAACTACCGTATCAACTGCGAACAGGTATTCCACTTAACCTCCTCTCCATGTTGTACATTGTGATGCTTTCATCACCAATGACCAAGTCAATTTCGCAAGAGAAAACTTGGTATTTCAAGTTTAACTTCTATCCCTCTCCATGTCTTTAATACGTGGAAGAGAGCAAAAAGTGCCTAGAAAATGGAACAACTTGCCATACAAGGGATACCATGATATTTAGTAGGTAAGATATGAACCAGTTAGAAACAACCAACATTACCTACCCACAAAGAATATGTTAGTCTTTCAACCTAAAGCCTAATGCCATTGCATCATGTGTAACCAAGATCGAGAAGAAGATATCGTTATGATCGGTCCCTATCATGTTGATGTCTCGCTATTTGTTTATTTTTGTAGGCTCTTAGATTAACCATATGAAAAGAAATGCAGATATCTAATCTCAACATGCACTTGTATTTTCGTTAGGACCTACCTCTGTGAAGTTAGATTCTGTGGGGTACCTCCATTGTGCATATAATCAAACAGATAGTACCACCTTAGGAAGAAGAACTCAAGTTTGTTGTCTTGAATGAGAGTCCAAGGAAATTCATCACCTTTTAAGAGCTTACTGCTAATCACTTTCAAACTTGGTGCCAAGACTCTGGAGAAGGCTGAATAAGAACGCATGGGGATTAGGAAAACACGTTTTCTTTGTTCTTAGAGTTAAAAATTACTTAAATAAATATGTCTATGAGATATTCAAGAGACGTGTATGATGTAAGCCAAAAAAAAGGCAAAATTATGATCACTTTCACAAAACATGGCCGCTACTAATTCAACAGAGCACAATATTGTGGCAGGAGAGCTTAGAACAAATCCTAAATGATGTTGTCTGCTTTATTTTGGTGGACATGCAGGGCATGGACTTGCAATAATTATTATTAATATATCATAGTATCTAGCATCACTACTATATCATATATATGCCTAGGCTGAAGAAAAACTAAATTGCAAAAGGGTAAAACGAAAGGTTTACAGATGTAAAGAAAATTGATGCCAACTGATAAATGAATTTAGTACATATTAAAGTAAAAGTTGCTTATGTACACTCGAGGATTGAAGGAAGCTCACATAAGGAACCAAGAAATTAGATGAAGCTATATCCAGTACATGTAAAATTATAAGATTGATATCTGATATGGGTTGTTTTCTAATTTTATGTTTTATGCCCTCATTAATGAAACAAAGTTGAAGATGCTGCATTTCTGAAAGAAAAAAGAAACAAATGATCAGGAAATGTCATGCTGGATATAATAACATCACAGCTATAAAGCTTCATGCCATTGCAGCATATGTGTAAATGAAGAATATATTGTTTAAATTAGTTGCTCCCTTTCATGTCAATTGGCTACCTACATCTTTATCTTTGAAATGATCTCAAATTTGATTAAATGCATGTCCTGACCTAGATTGGTTTTAGATCTTGTGTATCATATATGCCATTCAAGGACCAGTATTTGACTACAGACATTGAACATCTTAGAAAGAATAATTAACTGGAGTTAATTGTCCAATCTGTTTCCATCTCTAAGTTATGAAAAAAATAATACTGAAAGGAGGGACATGTAGGGTACGGATACAAGTAACATGTACATAGCATAACATGTACACAGCCTTTACCCCCATAGGTAGTATCTGTTTCCAATCTGTTTCCATTTCTCGAACTTATATCCAGTCTGGGAGCATAACGTGTACACAGCATAACATGTACACAGCCTTTACCCCCATAGGTAGTATCTGTTTATTTACTGAAAGGAGGGACATGTAGGGTACGGATACAAGTAAAATCATATCAAAAAATAATACTACCATGTATAAGAGATCAAAAGATACGAAAAATGATTTTGTACTAAAAGATGCACCAACCCAAATGTAAAATACAAGTAAAATTAGAACCACAGAGTGTCATCCCATTCTAATCATACTAAATGCAATGAAGTCTACTTTTTCGAGTGAGTTCCTAATTTTAGAGCCTGTCTATAAGTTAAATCTAATTTTAGAGCATGTCGATAAGTTAAAATCTATCTGATTGGCTTCAAATGTTATCAAATACAGAGCCTCCATCGCCATTAGCTGTTCCTCTATCATATGTTGGCTTGTGATGGTATTTCTATTCCTCTATCAAATACAGAGCCTCTATCATATATTTGATTGGTAGTAGCAGGTAGTAGTATCTACAACAGTTAGCAATCTAATATTTTATTCAAAAAATTTATTCCCTGATTTGTGTATCAAATTAATTAGATTGTTATGTGACAATAAAATATTTTAATATTTGTGTATCAAATATTAGATAAAATACTATAAATTTATTATTTGTAGTATGATTTAGTTAGCAATCTAGTTAATAAAATATTTTATTCCCTGATTAGTATATACTGATTTAGTAGCAGTATCTAATATTTGAATAATATCATATTAGATTGTTAGTAGCAGGTAGCAGTATCTACAGCAGTTAGCTCGTGCCCCAAATTTATATAGATTGTGTATCAATTAGTTGTAGTATGTAGCAGGTAGCAGTATCATGGAATTTGGTGTATCAATTAGATTGTTAGTAGCAATATCTACAGCAGATGGCAACAAGTGGAGATGTGCAAGTATCACAGGTAAAAGTTTTGTGTGTGTGTGCGCGTTAAGAGATATGGTGTATCAATGAGTGGGTGTCAAGAAGAAGAAGAGGGGTTTCTTGGGAGACTCAATGAGTGGGTATCAATGTGTAATTATATTCTCAGTTAATTTGCGTTAAATTTACTTTAATCTTCCTAGCTATTTTTAACGTCATTGGCTTTCTATGATCTTTATGTTAATGTAAAATATTGTATTAATTTTCAGTTTGTACAGACACAAATATTGACAAAAATCTTTTTTTCCCAGGTGGTGGAACATGTTTACCGCCAACTATTCCCTCAAAGACCTTGGGTATGACAACAAGGTTAGCAACAACTTTGGGTATGAATGACAATTCTTTTGGTGGTGGAATAGGTTCGAACCCTAGTAGGTCTTCGTCAAACTTGAATGTGAGTACAGGAGTAGCACCTACTCCATCATTGGGAATGAATCTCAATTCTTCTGAACCATTGCAAAGGTCTAGTACTTGTGATGATACCTCTCATAATTTCGTTGAAGCTCCAAGAGGCTCTACTAACTCTCATGGTAAATAATCTATCCAATTAGCAAAAATAAATAAACTATGCTCGTAAAAAACTATGCTCCTTAGTGATGTTGCTTGTATTTGTTTTTTTTTAATATTAGCATCAGATGCAAGAAACTCTGCTCCAAAGAAAACAAGAGGGTTTTCTAGGGCAATTAAGACCTCCACCATCATGTTGACCTCAGGTAAGAGGATTGAAATTCATCTTGATGAGGATTTGGGGGTGCCTATGGGTCAAGTTCGAAACATATCCAGCCTACTATCTCACGAGTGTGGTTACCAAGTTCGGACCCATGCCCCGCTACTTCAGGCACACTGGGACGACATTGATGAAGATACTAAACAGAAACTAATAGATGGAGTCATGGTAAGTGTGGAATATTATTCATTTATAACTCAATTCTATTATAATGAGTAATAACTTATAATTTATGTTGTGATTTAGACAAATTTTGATATAGATACGAAGGAGCCAAAATGGTACAAGTACATTTGTGATAATATGAGAAATAGGTACAATGACTATAAGCACAAACTAGCTAAGTATTATAAGAGCTGCGAGTCGGATGAGGTAGCTCGGGAAAATCCTCCTATAAAGCTTCTAAGGGAGAGAGATCTATCAGAGTGGGAGTGGTTATGTGACCATTTCATGAGTGAAAAGTACCAGGTAATAATTGCTTCTAAACAGTTCATAAGAAGTTTTGAGTTTTCTTATATTGATGTGTTGAGTTGTCTTATACTTTTTGAAGTTCTTGATTATATATAGGCTTAATTTTAACTTAATTATACTGATATGTTAGAACACCCCTATGTTCAGTTATGAGTTTTATTATATTGATGCGTTGATATTTTTCAACTTAATTATACTGATATGTCTATATATTCAATTATGAGTTTTAAGTACTATTGCTTTTGCAATTAAGTACTATTTTAACCTGTCTTTGTTTACTGCAGAAAAGATCTGAAACTAATTCAATTAACCGATCAAAGAAACGATGGGAGCATTGTGGTGGTTCACGACCATTCTCATTGTATTACCATGATCACATTGAGGTAATCAAATAATTATTTTCATTTATAAAGTTCGTGAATATCAATATTAGCATTTGTATCAATTTTGTGTATGTTGTTATTATTAGGGTGGCTCGCAATTTCCTGATATCGATACATGGGGTACAACTCATATGTCAAAAAAAAGAAGAATTGGGTCAATGATGCAGCAAAGGATGCACATGTAAATATATATTTTAGTTGTTTAAAGAAACTGTTTCTATTGTATACTAAAGTAATATCATTTCGCTTTTAACTAATCAAATAATGGTTTTACAGGATGAGATGATAAAAAAGAAGAATGAATATCTTGAGAATATCACTAATGAGGGAACCTCGATGGACGAGATTGTTGTAGCACCAAATGTAGGCACTGAGATTATGGAAGATGTGATTGGACGTGGTTGTGGTAGGACGATCCGTGGAGCTGGAAAGGGACGAGTTCGGGAAACTAGTTCGTCATCTTCATCTAATACATCTTCAATTGCCTTAACTAAAGAAGTGCAAGAGTTGCAGGCACAGCTTCAGATGGAGAAGAAAGCTCGAATGAAAGTTGTTGCTGAACACGAGGAACAAAAGGCCCAATGGGGTTTTGTGATGCAACAACTACAAGTTCTTGTCCCCGGATTTTCAATTCCTGAACCCGCTCCTTTATCTCATGAAGATTTTGAAGATGGTGATGAGAGCGATCACAGCCAATCTTTTACTTAGATTAGATCTTTTATAGTTGTAGTTTACTAAATACTTTTGTTCATAGTTAGTTTAATTTTGTGCACTCTACATTGGTTGTTTTGAGTTATGATGAACTAATAGTATAATAATATTCATGTTTGGTTTTGTTTTGTTTACTTTTAATTATCGATAATAAGATCGCGTGGTACCTGATACGACTTTTAGGACTAATTTGGGTTGCCTCAAATATGGCACGCACATTTTGCAGCCATGTAAAATCTTTTACCACAATAAACTAATTACAAAAGATTACCTAAGGTAACAAAAATTAGTGCCTCAGACGATTAATAATACTCGTCACAGACTACCTTTGGTGACCAATAATAGTCTTCACATACTGCATATTACTACCATTAATAGTCGCCAGAGCGTGTCTTAGACGACCAATAATAGTCATCACAGACTACCTTTGGCAGTTAATAGTAGTCTCTATACACTACCTATTATGACCAATCATAGTTGACATAGAGTGTCTTAGGCAACCAACAATAATCGTCACATGCTACCTTTGGCGGTCAATAGTAGTCTTTACATACTAACTATTACGACCAATCATAGTCGCCATAGAGTATCTTAGGCAACCAATGATAGTCGTCACATACTACCTTTGGCGGTCAATTGTTATCTCCACACACTACCTATTGCGACTAATTATAGTAACTACAAGGTGTCTTAGGCACCCAATGATACTCGTCACAGACTACCTTTGACGGTCAATAGTAGTCTCTACATACTACCTATTGCAACCAAGCAGTCACCACAAAGTGTCTTAGGTGATAAATGGTAGTCGCCACACAATATTTATTACGACCAAGCATAGTCACCACATACAACCTTGGGGGACCAATGATAGTCTCCACATACTATCTATTGCAACCAAAGTAGTCACCATAGACTACATATGCTAACTGTTTTAGTCGCCAAAAGTATTGGTGCGTCCTTCCCTCTAAAAAATCCAAACACCTATGGTGACGAAACATTCTTGGCCAAAATTTTGGGACGACAAAGACATTTTCTCACAACAGTGTAGTAGCCAAAGATCTTTTACAACTAAAATGCTTAATTAGTCGTCCCTGACTTTGGGCCAGGAGCCTGAGGCGACGATGCTTGTGACAAATAAATTTGGTGGCGAAAAACCTAAGGCAACTAATTTTACATTTAAGCGACAAAAAACCGTTGGTCGCCTAAAGCCTTTATCCTAGTAGTATAATTAGTCTACATGTACGTGTGTGGCCGCATGAGTTCTCGGCCACACTCATGCGGCCACACACGTACATGTAGACTAATAATATACAATAGAAAAGTTGAGACTTCACCGTGAAAGTTTTTGTTCCAAAAATGTCCTTACATTATGTTTACTAATTAAAATATTTGACATGGGTAGTTAGGTAATTACATGTAGAAAGAAAAATAATGGGACTGTTGTTTACTCTTCCCAAGTAGTAAAAAAATTAAAAATTAAGGGGCTGATATTTGCTTTCTCAAGTAGTTAAAAAAGGGGGTCCATTGTTTGCTCTTTCCAATAGTATAAAATACGTGCAACCCACATGCATTATAATAGTGAACAAATAATTGAGAAAGTTATATGAAGTGACAAGATGATGAAGTTGAAGATGATAGTTCTAATGTGGAGTTTATTTTGTGAAAATAATATTTTAAAGTAGTGATAACATTGAATAATTTTTTGTGGGATCAGTTTCGTGAAGAGAATATCTTAACTCACACAAGAATTTCTTACCATATTAAGAACTAATATCAAATGTGCATCAATTTAAAAAACAAACAAACAAACCAACCTTGACTAAGTCATATTTTAGAAAAAAAAGTGTCATATTCAAATCTCACAAAATTATTATTTTATATATTATATGTAAATGTATCATCTTATATAGCAAATTTAGCATATTATACCAAAGTCCGAATCGATCACAAATATTATTTAACCGGGTCTTTTGTTTATTGAATATTAATTTGATTTTGGGCCACGTTTTCGTCCTATTTTTTCGATCCGACCTAAATATTGTTGCAGTCGACTATTTGTAGCCAAATGGAGCCCTATCTGGATTCACACATTTTGGACTTCTTGCTATCAAAGCAAGTCCTTAGGTTTGATTTGGAATTGAGGTTGCTTTAAAAAAAAAAAATCAGAAAATTGTAACAACATGTGGATGTGGAAGGTTGCTGTCATTTTTTTTATATATCAAAATTGAACTAATTTTTTTATATATCAAAATTGAACTAATTTTTAATGAGTTCTTGTTACCAAAAGCATAAACATCCTCCAATAATCAAATCCAAATCCAGTCATAGAGCACTCAGCGAAATCCCAATCATGAACATAGGTTTGTCAAATGGTAATTGATATCCCGATCCAATTAATTTAGAATTCTAAAATTTAAATTTTAAATTAAACTCAAAATCTTTAGTGATTAGTGCTTAGATATTTTGTAGACCCTTGTCGAGTTATATAAAGTTTAATAATATATTTGATTGAAAAGTTTAAATGCAACTAATAATATATTATAAATATGTATTATATGTGAAAATTATCTAAACTATTGTTGAATAAATAAAATTTTAAGACTATTTTGAATTAAATAATAGTTTAAACTTGCCAATATGGAAACTCAAACCAACCAATTGGAAGGAAATTTGACCACCTGTATCCGAACACGAAGGCTTATAACTAATAAGGTTCTGGTTCAGATCTTAGGTAAATTTGACATGAGCCTGACTCATTGACAATGAAAGAGTATTATATACTTCTATCACATTGCTTATTTTTTGAAACTTTCTCTTCCGCTTCCGCTTCCGCTTCTGCTTCTGCTTCTGCTTCTGCTAGACATGAACCCGATTCGAACATCCAAAAGGTATGCCGGAACATGCAAAAGGTTTGCCGGAGTGTTGCTCTTTAGGCCTAGTTTGATTCGCGGAAAGGAATGGAAAAGAAATCAATTCTTGTTATTTTCTTTCTTTTGAAAAATAATAAATTTTTATTGATTTTTTTTTTTCGATGTTTGAAAATATCAAGAAATTTGGAAAGGAAAATGAATACTTCAAGGTGGAAAACTAATTCCTTACTTGGATGGATGAAATCATTCCCCCTCCTCTAATTTTCCTTCCATTGTAAATCAGTTTCCTGTTCTCCTCTATTCCTTTGACATCCAAACACAGGAAAATAATCACTTTCCTTTCTCACTCCCATAATTCCGCAAGCCAAACGAGGCCTTAATGTAAACTAGATAGAGTGACATCTGCAACGATTGTAGAATATTTTCACACACACACATATATATATATATATATATATATATATATATATATATATATATATACATATATATATATATATATATATATATATATATACAACTCTAGCATGTATACATAAATTTAAAACATAAATTTTTTTAGGGTCTGTTCGGTAGTTTATGAAATTTTTGGTTCTTAAATTTTTGAGGCACTGGTTTTGGGGTCAAAATTCCTCCCCCTAAATCGATGTAATGCAATTTTAGGTGACTTTATAAACATCCCAAATCGATAGATTTTGAGAAAATTTATTATTTATATCATTTATATCCTCAATAATTATAATTACTAATATCTTATCATATTTTTTTCTTTATCATATGTGTTTCTCTTCTACTTCTTCCAGAATATTACTACCTTAATTTATCGGTAAGTTTTGAAAATCTTTCTCTCCTACTTTCAACTAGAAGTTTATATTATTTTATGTGTTTCTATTATTTTGATCAAATATGGACTTCTACATTCGAGTCGTGGACTGGACGGGTGGCAGTTCCCGCGCTCGGGACCATTTTGTTTATATATGGACATATATGTAATTTTATTCGTGTAAACAACTTTCATAACCGCTCGTTAGTGAATTACCAAGCATGGATTCCACTGGTTTAAAAGTTGCTACTTAAAACCACATTATAACCACTCATAACCGGTACTCTAGAAACACATCATAACTGATATTCCTACAATTGCCAAGCAGACCCTTCTACTTGGATTGAGGATTAAAAGAGAGAAGTGTGAAAAAAAGAAGAAGCTATTCTTGGTTTGAGAGTAGAGATTTGGGAGGGGAGACTATAGAGGGTTAAGTGATGGTTTGTTTAACCCTCTTATCTATTTTTCAACCCTCAGGAGGGTTAACGAATCATGTATTTTTTTCTTCTAATTTTAACATGATTCTCCGTAGCTTCCTCATTTCTGAAGATATTTTGACAAGTTCAAATTAAAATTATAATCAAATTTAATTTTATGACATATGTAATAAGAATATTTTGTAACTATTGTATTTTTATTAATCCCTTCTCACTCAAAACCTTCAATCCAAGGAAAAGTTATTATACACATCCCACTTAACTCTCTATAATACAAGTAATGTTGTATGTATTGATTCTACTCTCCCTCACTTATTTTTTTTTTAACTTAACCCCATCTAACTCCGCTTATTTTGTTTCCTCTCAATCCAAGCATGCCCCTAGATTTTTTTTAGAACTCTGTGAAATTTTTACGAAATGACAACAACTTGAGAGCTGTTATAAGTTAACTAATAAACTATTTTGTTTGGCAAGTTTCAAATTATCCTAAACTCGTAATTAGAAATTCCGTACACTTGGTTCATATCGTGCAAAACATCTACTTAGAACACGTTTTTTCGTGTCAACTCTATGACTCTAATCTACTCTAACCTGATTTAGGAGAAAGGAACAAATCATATTTGAATCTAAAAAAAGGGATTTTGTTTTCCTTCAAATAGTTAATTTCCTACTACTTTTATATATATATATATATATATATATATATATATATATATATATATATATATATATGGAAGAAGGTAATTATATTAATAAAGAACCGAGAACAAGTACATCCTAACCCACTTAATGGGGGTTATATTTTTCCATCATACAACTTACATCAAACTCAATATTGTTACTAATCCCTACAAGAGGAGTATCAAGGCCTTCGAAGATACGCTTGTTGCATTCCTTCCAGATATGCCAGACTGATGCGGAAAGACGGATTTGTGCTTCTCTGAACCACTCCGGACCACGCCTCTAGCATCCCGAATAAGAGTGAATACCCATCCAAGTCCCTAGTCATTCCCATTGGCAGACCCATCCTCCTTCCCTGTTCCAGTAGAATCTGCTCCGCGTATGCACAAATGAAGTACAAATGACTAAGAGATTCATTGCTTCGACGACAAAGCACACACCCCTGATTGACAATTTGTACCCCAAACCTTGCTAATCTGTCCAATGTCAAGAGATGACCCATTCGAACACGGTACACGCAAAGTTGCATTTTACGAGCTGCACCCTTCACCTATATAAAGTTCGAGTCCGCCATGATCGGATGCTGTTCGCGAATGCTAGCATATGCCCGCCGATGCTCAAAGACCCCGTTAGGGGAAGAGTCCCACACTCACATGTCTGCCTCCAAGTTGGCATCCACATGTTGCTCCAAGATCGTTTGTTCGGCAAGTCTAGCCCATCGGTTTTAGTACGACTGCCACTCCCCTTGCTGCAATATGCAACTGACTTGCTGTATCTCCATAGCTTGAGGACTCACCCTGTCGCCGCATATATCCAACAGGCTTTTGTGCCCGATCTATGGGTCATACCATAAGCAGGGGGTCTTCCCATCTCTGAACCTTCTCGAGATTTCCTTTTTCACCTCCGTCATATAGAACAACATGTCTTGAAAGTCATCGAGTCATTACTATTCATGCGATGCACCCAAAAGTTTTTACCCTTCAGATACCTTCTCGACATCCATGTTGCCTATAAGGACCTTTGTGGAATAAATTTCTATGTCAATTTTATACCTGCTATAGTACGAAGATCACCCAATGATTGTAAGCCAACTCCCCCTTCCTGCTTCGGTCGACCTAGATCCTCCTATTTAATAGCTTGGATACCCTCGTGCCATTTGAAGTCAGCACAAATCCGTTTAATCCTCATAATCATTGTGGTTGGCAATATAATAGCCTATAGACAAAAGCCGACAATGGCTGAAATGACAGATCTGACTAGCTCAATACGACCTCCAAATGACAGAATCTGTGCCTGCTATCCCTCCACCCGTGTTTGAGCGTATTTGATCAGGCTCTGATAGTTGCTATCTCTCGTGTAGTTGACGGAGAGTAGGATCCCTAAATACTTTACTGGGAGCTCACCTTTTTCCACTTCCAGTATGCTCGTTCGTTCCTCTTTATCAGGACAATGTACATCGAAATATGATGTACTTTTGTCTCTATTTAAATGTAAGCCCAAGTACTCTGCAAACTTCTTCAAAACACCTAACAGAGCATTAAGGCCAACAGTATTGGGGATAAAAACACCAGTAGGTCGTCCGCGTAAATCAGGTGAGAGATATGAGAAAGGATCCTCTTGTAAAGAGGGGCTATCTGCCGACCATGTACCGCCAAATCTATAAGATATGTGAATTACTCCATCACCAGTGTAAAAAGATATGGAGAGATAGGACCCCCCTTAACGAAGTCCACAACTGCTATGAAAGAACCCATGTGGCTTACCTTTGATCAGGACCGAGAAAGTAGGGGTTGTAATATACTGTCTCACCATAGCCACCCATCTAACCATAGCCACCCATCTCTAATCAAATCCTATGGAGAACATGATGTGACACAAAAAATCTCTATTCACCGTGTCGTATGCCTTCCTTAGATCCAGCTTGACACACGCCTTCATGGCACCAGTTTTACTGAATTCTCTAATCAGTTCATGTGCTAACAAATTATTGTTCGCAATTGCCCTCCCCTTGATAAATGCAGCTTGATTGTAGGAGACCAATTTCTGCATAATATGTAACCTCTGCTAATCTATTTCTTGGATTTTTTAAAATTTTTGTATTTTTCAAATCTCTGAATTTTCTGAATCTTTGAAAATCGTGCAATTCTAATATTGAGAAATTTTTTTCGACCGTAATTGCAATCGGTGCTTGTTGGTCTTTGGTTTTGTAAAAACTACCTTTATGTGAGATGTTTACGCTAATTGAACTGTCCACTTCGAGAAAAGATATAAGTTATAAATATTTATTTTCTTATAAAAGAATATTTGTAAGATAATGTTTTGTAAATAAAAATATTTATTTACTAATTATTTTAGTTAAATGTTTTGATAATTGTAGGATATTAGATTTCTCCATCGTATCGGCCTAAGACCATTTTGGTCCTAGTCCTAGCCTACCAAGTTGGTCTTGGATCGTGGGCTAGCTTCTTGAGTTTATATAGGGATTTATAGTTATAGCTAAATTGTAATTAACTGATTCTAATAACTAAATTATTCTTAGCTAGTAATTATTTAAAAATTATTAATTGATCGATTACTAATATCTATAATTAAGTTAGTAATTTATTAGTATTAATTAACTAATTATTAAATAGATAACAAATTATTAGTAGTTAGCCGTTAGTGATTAGTGTTAGTTTTCTACTAATTTTTTCCTAATTCTATTACATGTACATAATTTTTAGGATTCCCTTCCCATCCTATAAATATGCACTCTTTCCAATGCTACATGGAAACCTAATCCCAAACCGTACACACACACATCCCTAGACTAAGGAAACAGCCGCTACCCCATTTCCATCAACCAAAGCCAGCCACCATTATTGGCCCCGTCTCCGGCCAGAGTTCCGACCACCTCCTCTAGGTAAGCACCATTGCTGCCATTACAGCCATTGCTCACACACTTAGCCGACCACAGCTCCCCCAAGCCTGGCCGACATCTCCTACGAAGCCGCCGAGGAGCACTGTGAGCATCTTCACTCTTCCTTTGCCTTCGTTTTGTATTTGGAAATTTGGAATGTGAGATTAGTTGAACCCCTTTATTTTGGGGGTGAGCAGAAACCAACGTTCGTTAATATAATGTATTAATTAGTTATTAAGTTTATTATTATTTTGTATTAATGGGTTAAGGATTTGGTTAATTAAAATTATTAGAGTACTGATTTTGGGCTGTGGTTGCCCCATACCCAATTAATGGGTTCAAATATTTTAGGGTTATGTGTTAATTTACACACACACACACACACACACACACACACACACACACACACACATACATATAATTGGTGGTTTGCTATTAGCAGCGGGTTGATAAGTTGAGCCACCTTTTAGATTGTGCTTGAGCCCACTAGTAATATTTTTTTCTTCTATAA
Source organism: Iris pallida (assembly GCA_029216955.1). Taxonomy (NCBI): domain Eukaryota; kingdom Viridiplantae; phylum Streptophyta; class Magnoliopsida; order Asparagales; family Iridaceae; genus Iris; species Iris pallida. The sequence continues at coordinate 7,826,558 of JANAVB010006795.1, read as the reverse complement.
CTCTGTTAATGTTATGTGAGTAAGAGTATACGTGTACATTTTTAATTATTTAATTATTTTCTTCAGACTGGAATGATTGATGGGTTTCAACTATTATCTAAGGGTATTTTATAAATAAAATATATTTCCAAATATTATAGGTGATTTTCTAGGTTTTGAAGATTATCTTAAGAATTGTGATTTCATGAATATAGTTTCTAAAAATATTATAAAAAATTATATATATATATATATATATATATATATATATATATATATATATATATATATATATATATATATATATATATATAGCATTTCTTTTTCTCTTAAAATCATAAATCGCGACTATTTAAGTCCTTTCCTATTCTGATTAGTTTATCGTACCGAACCCTGACTTAGGGCTTCTAATACCAAACTAGGCTATTTGGACTATTCTGGACTCAATGGAACTGCCTGTGCCATCGTTTGGAACCATCTTGTGGAGTATAGCATCGTACCTATCCCGTGTCGACATGTTCATGTCATGCACATCGACTCCAACCAAATTTAGGCGAGTACATTCTCTGATCGTTTTTATCATGATAATATCTATATTGCCTGCTCTAGACTACTTTACTTGATGCTGACATATTGTTATCACGGACCAGTACTATATGGATCATGTCATGAGATGTTATCCCCTTATCGGGTGCATCGGGTATTTCATGTTCATGTATTCCATCATATACATCGTGTACTCCTTGTATTCGTGTTATTCATGTATTCTCGTATGCTCTCATATACTCTCATGTTCTCACATGTGCTTCATGTATAAACAACAATTATGTACGTTGCGTAACGTGATTGGATTCTTGTGTATTGATCGGGGCGGAAGAGTAGAAGTGGTTATGTAATTAAATCTCTTTAGTGTAATCATGTATATGTCGATTATGCCTTCATGTATAATCGAGTTACCATAGAATAATCATGTACAACCTAAACCGATCACATAACCATCTTATGCTCTGAAATACTTATATTTATTACAGTCCATAGAATCTCTATTCTATTTTCATGTACTCAGTTTACTTATCTATATCTCATGTATTTCTGTACTTCCTTTACAACATGTCATATATGTTATTCTATTACTAGTTCTATATTTCCTACTATATTTTGGAACTGCTTTCAAAGTTATGTATTCGCTCAAATCCTGACGGGATAACCACATTTTTAGGAATTGTTATGCTCCACATTATTGGACTACATGATGACGCTAGCTGAGACGGATCTTGATGTTCTATTCACCGTGAGTTGTCTCCTGGGAGTTTTAGGCATTTGTATTATGATTCATGTTTTGTTATCGGATTTGTCTTCGATACATTCTGGACTTGTATATTCATTTGTAGACTTTAGTTGTTTCAGAGTTATATATCTTTCTATTTCATATCTTCCTTAGCTGTTGTGATGTGATTTGAGTACATTTTTTTATCATGGATCACCTAGATGTTGTAGATATTTATTGGGTAATTGACAGCGTTCTACCGCCGATACTGCAGCGTAGACTGGGTGCGAGTCGTGACACATTTTTATGGTAGCCCATACAGGTCCGTATTTGCTATTAATGTGAAGTCGTTGTAATACTTAGGCTTAGCCATACTACTGCGAGCCCGCCCTCGGATTAGGATTTGAGTCATGGAATATTTTAGGATTTTGGTACTCAATCACATATTAGGAACTCTTGATAGATTCCAAGGATGACCCCTGAGAATCTTACTTTGAAACTATTTCGAGTTTATTCCCACTTGCTTTTGCCCATCCTGATTTTGTCCGTTATCGAACTTTATTCTTGCATTAGGATGAGTTTTATGGAATCCAGAGAGAACTAAAAGGTAGAAGTTGAATCTATAACCATTTAGGTTGAGAAGAGAACATGATTAGCCAACCTTATATAGGAAGATTAAGAATTATTTTAGACTATATTCGAGGAATTTCTAATCTTGACCAAGATAATCTCTATCAGTATGTTGCTCGTGCTTGGACTACGATTAAATTCTTCATCATGTCTAAATATTGTTGACCAAGGTTAGACAGACCTTATCTATGATCGTGTCAAACTTCGATTATGATCATGTTTGGATTTTAACACTCGTGCCTAAACTCTTTTTTGACCATGATTTGATTTCCTGATTATATCAGAAATTCTCATATTTAGTCGTACCTAGATGACCGACACGATTAGACGACTTTGAATCCCATGGTCGTGGTTTGATCGTGATTTTAACGATCATGACTATATGTATTAATTTTTGCCTCTGAATCATGCCTGAAAAATTTGATTCTTGATCGCGACAATCCGATCTGATTATGAACTTAGTTGCGTCAGAAATTAATTGATCGTGTCTGAATAATTTTTCTGTCATGCCTAATTTCGATTCTCTAGTCACTCGTACTAGGATTTCATTCCTAATCGTGACTAGATTTAAATTTTTTGTCGCTCTATCCTAAATCGTACCTAAGTGATTCTAGTCATTCCAAAATTCTTAAGCCTTGATCTTGCTCGTGATCAAGTGGTTGTGATCCTTAGTCATTGATCGTGTCAAAGGTTTCATTAGTCCTAGCGATGCCCAACCGCGTCGTTTTCGTATTGGAACGTGCCTATATAACCATAAATCTAATCTTATCGAGCCTAGATCATATTGATCATTCTATACTTAGACCTGATTCTAACCTTATTGTAACTGAACGATTTTAATTTTTCTAGTCGCGACTTCGTACTTAATAACTTGGAATTATTTCTAAATGTGCCTACAAAACTGTGACTTCGAATCTCAATCATGCCAACCCTTTATTTTGGTCACGGTTAACTTTTCATTTTAATCGGGCTTGTGCGACCCTGAGACTGATTTTCATCAAACCTAAGCGCTACAGATCACCCCGTACTCGAACTTCGATTATATCTTCGATTCTCCTAGTCGTCACTGGGATCGAGCCTCAGTAACTTGAGTTATTTCAAAATCTTGCCTATATAATTTCTTTCATACTATGATCCTATCGTGCCAAATCATAGTCGTACCTAAGTAATTTTGAATTGATTATCTTAATCGTACCAAGTCGTCATTCTTTGATCGTGCCTAAGGCACTGGCTAAACTCTCTATCATGTTTTGATCCCTCCGTCAATCTTAATTTCAAGGACGAAATTTCTTTAAGGATGGTGGATTTGTAACCTCCGTTAATCAATTTCTTGGATTTTTCAATTTTTTTGTATTTTCAATTCTCTGAATTTTATGAATCTTTGGAAATCGTGCAATTCTATATTAAGAAATATTTTCGACCGTAATTACAATCGGTGCTTGTTGGTCTTTGGTTTTGTAAAAACTACCTTTATGTGAGATGTTTACACTAATTGATCTGTCCACTTCGAGAAAAGGTATAAGTTATAAATATTTATTTTCTTATAAAAGAATATTAGTGAGATAATGTTTTGTAAATAAAAATATTTATTTACTAATTATTTTAGTTAAAGGTTTTGATAATTGTAAGATATTAGATTTCTCCATCGTATCAGCCTAAGACCATTTTAGTCCTAGTCATAGCCTACCAAGTTGAACTTGGATCGTGGGCTAGCTTCTTGAGTTTACATAGGGATTTATAGTGATAGCTAAATTGTGATTAGCTGATTGTAATAACTAAATTATTCTTAGCTAATGATTATTTAAAAATAATTGATTGACCGGTTACTATAATATCTATAATTAAGCTAGTGATTTATGAGTATTAATTAGCTAATTATTAAACATATAACAAATTGTTAGTAGTTAGCAGTTAGTGATTAGTGTTAGTTTTTTAATAATTTTTTCCTAATTCTATTACATGTACATAATTTTTATGGTTTCCTTCCCATCCTATAAATATGCACTCTTCCCAATGCTACATGGAAACCGAATCCCAAACCCGACACACAAACACATTCCTAGACTAAGGAAGCAGCCGCCATCCCATTTCCATCAGCCGAAGCCAGCCACCATGATTGGCCCCGTCTCTGGCCAGAGTTTCGACCACCTCCTCCAGGCAAGCACCATTGCTGCCATCACAGCCATTGCTCACACACTTAGCCGACCACAGCCCCCCAATCCTGGCCGACATCTCCTCCGGAGCCGCTGAGGATACTGTGAGCATCTTCACTCTTCTTTCGCCTTCGTTTTTTAGAAATTTGGAATGTGAGATTAGTTGAACCCCTTTATTTTATGGGTGAGCAGCAGCCAACGTTTATTAATATAATGTATTAATTAGTTATTAAGTTTATTATTATTTTGTATCAATGGGTTAAGGATTTGGTTAATTAAGATTTTCAGAGTACTGATTTTAGGCTGTGGTTGGCCCAAACCCATTTAATGGGTTCAAATATTTTAGGGTTATGTGTTAATTTATATATATATATATATATATATATATATATATATATATATATATATATATATATATATATAATTGGTGGTTTTTTTATTAGCAGTGGGTTGATAAGTTGAGCCACCTTTTCGATAGGGCTTGAGCCCACTAGTAATATTTTTCTTCTATAAATCTGTTAATGTTATATTAGTAAGAGAATACGTGTACATTTTCAATTATTTAATTATTTTCTTCGGACTGGAATGATTTATGGGTTTCAACTATTATCTAAGGGTATTTTATAAATAAAATATATTTCCAAATATTATAGGTGATTTTCTAGGTTTCGAAATATTATCTTAAGAATTGTGATTTCATGAATATAGTTTCTAAAAATATTACAAACAATTTTCAAGTATATATATATATATATCAAACAATTTTCAAGTATATATATATAGCATTTCTTTTTCCCTTAAAACCATAAATCGCGACTATTTAAGTCCTTACCTATTCTGATTCGTTTATCATACCGAACCCTGACTTAGGGCTTCTATAAACAAAACTAGACTATTTGGACTATTCTGGACTCAATAGAATCTATAGTAGCTGTCCATGTACAAAGAAGTCCTGCATCACTTCGAGAACCTGCTCCTTTACCAATACCCAGTACAATTTAAAAAATTTGTTGTCGAATCCGTCAGGACCAGGAGCCTTATTAAGGTCTGCATTGAGCACTATGGCTTCCAAATCTTCTAATCGCACAGGTTCCAATAGATTCCCATTTCCAGCATTTGTGACCAGCTTCTTCCACACAATATGAGGAAAAGTAATTCTATAATTATGTTGATTATATAAGTCAGTATAATACCTGACTGGCTCCGCATGTATAGTCTCCTTACCATCCGAACCAATAAGTTTGCTAATATGATTACGGTGTTGCCTCATACGAACCACATCATGGAAGAATTTGTTGGCCCAATGATTATATTGTGTTTTTGAATATGGCTAATCAGTTAAGTTTAACATAATGATGTCACTAATATTCATATACTCACTATCATGTTGCTACTTAAACTTAGCATTGTCCTAATTGTCCTATATTATACTGCTATGCTTGTATCGTACTGCAACATATTTTGTTGGCCTAACATGCTATCATGTTCTTACTTAAACTTAGCAATGTCCTAATTGTCCTATATTGTATTGCTATGCTTGTATCATACTGCAACATATTTTGCTGGCCTAACATGTATTTTGTAGACATGCAGTAAGCATGATCTAACATGATCAAACAGGACATAGGCAATGAAGAATTAATGTTGGACCAAAGACGGCGTCATATAAAGGGATTTCTCTGAACCGCCTAACGACCTATCCGGGACCTCGCATCGGGGGTTCCGCTGCCCGGTCAGCGGACAGGGGTCGAGGGGGCAGCGCCCCCCGTCGGGGGTTCGGGGGCGAAGCTCCCGAAAGGTATTCAGATTTTCAGATCTGTATATCTTTGGACGACTGCTGTCAGGGAAAAAGATGTCTTCATGGCTGCTCAAATATCAGAAGAAAGGCATCATCAAAGGGCTCTTGGTTTTCCTGTTTGTTCCATGTCTGTAATCTTCAATTTATTGAGTCTAGGAGAATGTGTACGTTGAGTCGCACTGAGTCATCTCAACCCCTAGACATATCTCTCCAAGATCTACCATACAAACAGACCAATTCCTGAACCAAGCCCAAGCTCCACAAAGCCCAAAAGCCCAATGGACCAATTCTGTCTTCTGGAGACAGAGTTCGGGCCGAACTCTGCCTCCACACAGAGTTCGGGCCGAACTCTGTCCCCTGATTTCCAGCATCCTGATTTTTAGGGCCTGCTTGCTGCCAGCTGTCCAACGGCCAAAAATTTGAATTATCCATACCGAATTCTGGCCGAATTCTGCTTGTCCCGAACCTATAAATAGGCCTTGGTTTCTCTCATTTGAAACCATCCACTCTTCTATTCTTCTTCTCTTACATAGCCTATATAGTCAAGAGCTTTACTCTTCCAATCTACTAGCCACAAAACTTCCTAAGTCCCAAGGTGCTCAAGTGCGATTCAGCTAGAAGTTTTTGTGCAAGAGTTGAAAAGAAAAGTCACTTGGACAATTCCAAGTCGCTTGGAAAAATCCAAGCAAATCGCCACTGCGATCCTCTGTAAGAAGTTGACGTGCTCTTCTGAAGAAAAGGCACGGGTTGTAAACTACTTTTCACAAATAGTGGATTTGAATCCTGAGCTAGAGTTCTCAGGCTTGGACTAGTCCTCCACGAGGGAAACCAGGTTAAAACTGCTGTGTTTGCGTATGCTCTTCTGATCTTTATTTACTTCCGTATTTCCTTCTGATTTATTTACTATCTTGATAGTTATTTTGTGGAGGTGATATAGAGTTAACTTTTTATTTGGTGATTATCGACACAAACTCTATTCACCCCCCTCTAGAGTTGCCTACACTTGTGTTTTCAGAATTTAGTGCTTTGTGTCACGACCCACACCCAGTGTAAGGGGCAGGAGAAGTGGGTATGTCCAGCCTACGTCCCAGTGTCGACGGTAGAACGCTATTCTAGGTCACAATCACAACTATCACAATATGATATACTCTCCAAACAGAGGACAATCACAGGAGGATACAATCTCAATCACTAAACTAAAGGTAGATAATCAATACGATGAAATAGATAAGAATCCACAAAAGGGATACAACCAGAAGTGAAATAAGTCAATTGTTTAACAACACAAAATCTCAATATCTAAAATAAAATACATCACCAAGACAACAAGAAATAAGATAAACAAAACTCTAGACCTCTACTAGTGTCCTCTAGGCTAGTTGTGATCCACCAAGTTACCTGTAAAATTTTATCAACAGGTCCAGTCAGGACAGGAATGAGCACAATATATCTCACGTAGTTCATATCATGACAGAAAATATAAAGCATACGATAGAATAAGATACATAAAATGCTGTAAGAAATAAACATGAAGAGAAAGAGAGAATCTGATAAACAGAAGATATCTATATATGGTAATAGAGAATTGTAAGTGACTATGTGATTTAGAATATAAGATAGACATGTGAACGATTTGATTTATACATGATTACACTACAGAGTTTATACATGATTACACTACTTTAGAATTGTTCACATGACTACTTCTACTCCTCCGTACCCCAATCAATACACAAGGATCTATACAGGTTATGTTATTGTACATGAAAGTTTATACATGAAGCTCATGAGCTTATGAGAGTACATGAGAGCACATGAGTGTACATAAAAATACAAGATGTTCGTGAAAAGCACATGACATGATGTATTTGATGCACCCGAGGGGGATACATCTCACGTAAAGATCCATATAGTACTAATCCGTGATAACATCGTGTTAGCATCAAGCAAATTAGTCTATAACAAGAATATAATTCCTAGCAAGTATAAAACGGTCAGAGAATGTACTCGCCTGATATCCCAAATGTCTGATAAGAATATGAGTCCGAATCGGAGTATCTGAGTCCTATTTAGAGCAACCACGGGTTACAAAGTGTCTAAAATGAAATAAAAGTAATCTACAATGCATTCTAAATGATTCTAAATCTTTCTAGAGTAAAGTCAACCCTTGGTCAACTCTGGTCAACCCTGGTCAACCATCCTGGTCAAACTTGGTCAAGCCTAAGTCAACTAGTCCATTATCCCAAATTTAGGTCACACGTAAGCTATCTAGTCATTTCAAGTCCATTTGAGTCAATTTAGATCAAGTTTGACCCAAAGTTGACTTTTGTCAACTTGGTCAACTTGCTAGTCAAACATAACAAGTTAAGCCTATTTAGGTTAAATCTATATGGAACTCAACCTCACAAGCCTCAATCAACTACAACTATACATACAAATACATCTATATGCAACTATAGACTCACTACCATAGACTATCTATATAGTATAACCTATCTATAAGCCCTAACTCAGTAAACTGAGCTAACCGAACTCAGTTCTCAGATTCTGAGAACTCAACCTCAACTCTAAACTCAGAAAATTTCATCAAAGTCTATATAACCTATATAGGTAAACCTATACAATAGTCTATATCATATATTAACATATAAGCTATACTAGGTTATAACTTTATATATATATATATATATATATATATATTTTATATATATATATATATATATATATATATATATATATATATATATTTTTATATATATATATATATATATATATATATATATATATATATATATATATATATATATATATATATATATATATATATATATATATATATACCCACACAAATATATAACCGTCTAAAAAAACAAACCAAACCGAACAAAACTAAACTGCTGCAAACATCTCAGCTCTAGAATCAAAACCCAATTCAAAATCTATCTATATACATATACAATATATATATATATATATATATATATATATATATATATATATATATATATATATATATATATATATATATATATATATATTATAGTCTATATAACATATATCCCTATATTAGATACCAACATATATATACAATCTAACTAAACAATCCCAAATCCAATCCCAAGTAACATGTAAACCTACCATATGTTCCATCTCAGGAAAACTGATATATATATATATATATATATATATATATATATATATATATATATATATATATATATATATATATATATATATATATATATATATATATATATATATAACAAATAGATTTATATAGAATGAAAGTAAACCATTAGTCTAACCACAAAACCAACTCATAATCTAAACTAAACCTACTCTAAACTCAGAAGTTTGAGTTAAAAGTCAGAAATTCGATTCTCAACCTAAAAATCAATTCAAAACAATTCAACCAATACTTGAAACCCAACTCGATACCCAAATTCTAAAATACACAACCAAAACTCGCAAAGCTTGGCAAACACGAAGGTTTATACGTGTGTGACATGCTCGGGTACTCAGAGGGTCAAACCCGTGTCCGTATCGTGTCCAGTCAGTGCGTATCGCACGGGTACGTGCATGCGTGTATAGATAAGTGCTTGTGGGTACGTGCCATACTCAATAGAACACAACACGCAACACGAAGAGCCTCGTACTCGAGCACATAGCTAGGTGGGGTCTAGGTCTAGGTGTGACACACGTCCACGTGGTGTCCACACGTCGCACGAGACGCATATCGGGGCGGCTGTGAGCACGTGCATGGTATCAGCCGAATCAGTGCAGACACAATAACTTCGCGCATACTCAACAAAATCTTGTAAAATTTTATGAGCACGTGGGTAGAGGTTGCCCCTATGTGTTCATAAAATTTCATGCCAAACCGTGTCGTATCCATCGAGTTATGACAATCAGACTGCAGGAGCTGTACGTACGCGCGTGCGCGACCTCATGGGCGCGTGTCGACATCCGTAGCTTGCGACACGAGCCACGTCGTGCCATATGGTCAAGTCTAGGGCTAGCCTAGGTCTAGGGCTACATGTCCATGATCTTGGTTCGTGTCCTCGTCGTGTCATGTCTGCGAATGAAGGCCGTGTCAGCGACGTTTTTCGCGCGTGTACGGTTCAGCCAAACCAGTAAGGCTTCGGTTTCTCCGTGCACGCTCCACGAAATATGGTAAAATTTTATGAGCACGTGGACAGAGGTTGCTCCCATGTGTCCACGAAATTTCACATGAAACCGTGCCCTGTGCGTCGAGTTATGACACTCGTACAGCAGGGCATGTACGGGGCTATGCACGGGCCTCGTGTACGCGTGTCCGTGTCTGATTCAGACACTGAAAATCAACCAAAACGAGATCCGTCTTCACGAAAGTTGTTTCAAATATACACAGCAACAAATTCGTGAAAATAGAATTGAAAAATATGAACTTTTAATTCTAAGCGGCATTTCGTTGAACACGTGTTCTAATAAACCGACACGTGCTCGATACGCCAATCAAACGGAAACGAAAACCTACCAAACTTCATGCACAGGTCCGGGGTACCTGTATAGATGTATCTACGAAGAATAATTGGAATTTACAAGTATTTAGAGGGGTTTACCTATTGAGAGTCAATATCTCAATGAAACGGGCCTCCAAACGCATCGATGCCGATTTCCTCTGGTCCAACGCCTCCGATTGCTTGCTAGCAAGTCTCCAGAAAGTTCCTCTCCTTCCAACAATCGTAACACACTTTGTTTGGAAGGATTTGGATGAGAATTGAGTAAAGTAGACTTTTGGAGGAAAATGATAATTCTAGGGTTTGCGAAACTTGACGGCTACAAGTTTTTCACATAAAAGAGGGGGAAAGGGCTGCTGTTTGGCCGGCCATAGGGGTTAGCTAGGGTTAGGTTAGGGTTTAGGATGGGCCACGATGCAATTAAAACCCATGTGAAGCCCATTAGCAAAAAGGCCAAAAAGCTACAAGTAAAAATAGCCAAAAATTGATTTAATTTGTTTCCTAATGTGGACTAAAGCTCTAAATTAAAATCTAATTAGCCAAATAGGATTCTAATCACATGGTTAGTTTTCTAATCAAGGTTGACTAAGGTTAAACCATTTGCTACTACCAAAAGCACTAATCAAGAACTACACACCAATCAATTTAATAATATAATAATAAAAATTCAAATTAGCACACAAAGACTAAAATACCCATAATCTAGAAAAGTGGGAGTGACACTTTTAGAAAAAAGACCAAAAAGTTAAATAACTTAAAACCCTAAAAATCAATTCAAAAAATTTCCTAATTAGGACTAAAAACATAAAATTCAAATCTAACTTGGTAATTAGGTTTCTAATGTCATGGTTAGTCACTAATCTAAGGTTAAACCGACTGCTAACACACCACCAATTAAAATATTATAAATGAATTCAAAAATTAAAAAAATCACATAATTACCAAAATATCCTTATTTTAGAAAAGTGATGGTTACAAATCTACCATCCTTAAAATAATTTCGTCATCGAAATTAAAGGTTGATAGTACTCCTTCTAGGTCAATCTCCCAACAATCAAGGTCTTAAGAAAATTTATTTAAATCATGCAATTTAAAATAATAGCATACAGGGTCATGGCGTACAGTAACAGTTGAGGGTCTTATCTAGGTATACTAGTCATACTAGATCAAAATAGTCATAGGGTATCAAAACATACAAGCAATCTGGGGTGTCAAACTGGAAAAGATAAAGAAACAACAAATCATCAAGGCTGTAAGGCAGTCTGCCATCCTATATAAAAACTGGTAATTATCAAAAAAACAACAACTAGGAATTAACTATAAAGGGTTACTATTCTAAAGATGATCAAAATCGAAAGTTTAAAGCACGACTGTCAATAGCATTTAAATCCAATCACGATATATATAAAAGAAAATTTACTCTCGACACGATCTAAGTTGATCAATCTCTAGGTAAATTAAGATTTGGGCAAGATGGGGAACAAAGTCATCGAAGTCTGAGCATGAGCATCCGAGGATGGAGATCTAGGTCATAATTTAATTCAATTGAGTACGACCCTGGATATTAATATGATAAGAAAAGATGGCCAAAGTCGATTGGTCGTGATCAAGGGAGTTAAGATTCAATGATATTGAAAACTTTTAAAGGATAATTCAAAGATATAGAATATGTCAATTTCCTCCTTTTGATAGGAAAAACAAAAGACAAGGTTTCATTGGGAAGTCAAGTTAATCATCACTCTCTGATACCATCAAGTTTATCTAATCATCATTTTCTAATCATATCTTTATCTGATAAGTCCAAATATAAAAACCAACCTTTATATGACTACCACCAAGAATTTATACCCTTTCGTTATGAAGATTGGACCTTGTCATGATCATCATAGGCACAATTCCTGAATTCCAAAACATTACTCATGAAGCATACCCTTTTATTTATTAGCACTCAATACTAACCACTTAATCATCTTTAAATCCAAATTCTTCCACTTTGTCCTAAATTAAATCTGAAACCTCTAAATCAAGTTTTATGAAATCCTTGAACTTGTTCAAATTACTCTCCTCGTGTTATTCAATCTAAAACCACTAGGCCTTACAAAACTTGTTCTCCATTATAAAATCAACTTTCATATTTCCTTCAACGTACACCTTCAAATATTATTCTTCTTAAATTTAAATTTTTTACAAAATCTCTAAATTTCTATAACTCAAAATTCTTGTGTTCTCTCTGTTCCTACCCATTTTCTTACAATATCTTGTTCAATTTCGTATCATCATCACATACAGTTAAAATCTTTTCTCCATTACTAAATCCCTAAATTTAACATCATAGCCTTAAAGTGAAACGTCTCAAGAATCAATAACAAAAAATTATCCAAGTTCTCAAAACTAAGTTGACATCGAATATACTCATCAGTTAGGAAATACATCTATGAATTATTTATATCCAAAATATTTCTCTATGTGTGATCGTTTCTAATTGATAATATTGATATCTTGATTTCATTCCTAATCTTTACCACATTTCCATCTCAAAATTCTATATCAAAGTCCGTCATATTATATTCCTACCAAGATTACCATATGATAACAAGTTACATCCTTTTCGAGCTAGATGATTTAAGTTACTTCCTTGACCTTTTCAAGGTAAAAAGATATGGAGATTCAAAGGTTTCAAAGTATAGATGACAGAATTAGATACGAGATAGGTGATTGATATAATTGGGACAGAGTTAACTAAGATAAGAAAAAATGGTAATACAAGAAAATAATAGCAATAAGGAAATAATGATAAAATCTGTTCTTGCTCATCTATTTAAAAGAAATGAACCAACTTAAAATATAATCTGATACCATACACGTCTTCCTGAAATCATATTGTCAGAATTTTGTCATGCTAGTAAGCATAGCTACAATAAACGATAGAGTCCGTAACTAAGGTATACACCCTGTAATCATGTTATCTAGAATTCTTACCACACCACCCGGTATGGCTGCAAGAAAATCTAGATTCCATAACTAGGATAAGTATATCTAAATTAGGCTCTACGTCCTTGTCATGCTAGCCAGTATGACTGCGATAAATTCTAACTCCACAAATAAAATAGACATTTACCTTTCTCACTGTCCTTATCAAGTATGTTATCAGGTTATATCCTAAATTCAAAAAAAAAGAAAATAAAAATAAAAATATATATATTTAAATACAAACTCAAAGTCAACAACTAATATCAATATTCAAAATTCAACAATGAATCCATCAAAATCAAATTCAATAACAAGGAGTATAGGTGAATTGAAACAAGAGAAAAAAGGATTTCAAATCAAAGTTAAAATAAGATTCTCAAGGGTCGTCCCATGAATCTCTCAGAAAATTCTAACAGTGATTGAGTATCCTCTCATTCTAACACTTTACTTCCTATACTCTATAGCAGGCTCGTAGTAGTACAACTAAGTCGCTGTACTACCACGACATCGCACTAATGCGAATCTTGACTTGCATGAGCCACCACTCTTTGACCCCCTACTTAAGCCAGATGTATTTTGCCCTCTGAGCCATCTCTAACTCCTCCTATAGCCGCAGTTGTCCCACTTTTGTGATCAATCTCTTTTCACTGTTCGCCAAATCTTGATTGGGGAGATCACCTTGGAGTGCCGCCTATACCGCCCACAATTTAGATTCCTCCTCCTCTAGTCTTTGTATAGGCTTTCCTTGATTCCAAGCCTTGATTCCCGCCTTTACTGCCTTGAGCCGTTGGACAAACCAGAATTGTGGGTTACCCCTGACTTCCTGCTTCAACCCCCAGTCCACAACCATCTCATACCCATCCAGTAACAACTGTTTATTATTATAGCAGAATGGTCGAGCTTTGGGTCTATCCGCGAGCTTGAACCGCACACAGACCAGGGAATGATTACTAGTACCAGCCGCCAAGCCCTCTGCGCATATATCTGGGAACCTATTGAACCACTCCCTATTTCCCAGTGCCCAATCCAGTTGACAAACCACCCGCTTTCGAACCGACTTATTATTCCATGTGCATATGTGACCAGCCTGCGACAAGGTCCGCAACCCCGCCCTCAAAACATAATTATGGGATCCTTGTAGGATGACATCATGGACCACATGACCCCCAATCTTCTCATGTCGAAACATTAGCGCATTGTAATCTCCCATAAGTACAAGTGGTAAGTTATATTGGACTTTCACCTCAGCACACAACCGAGTAATTTCTTGCCATAGAACAACCCACCTACGTCGATCGTTTTGCCCATATACGGCCCCAAATATGAATTTTAGGCCACCTTTATTTACCAATTCAAGAGCAATAGTTGATCAGACGAGTGAACCATACGTCCATCCTAAATGCTATTGTCACATCGAGGAGGGATCCTCTTATCCAGCACCCTTTTCGGTTTGATCTTGGACACAAAAAGAGCAACCATAGAACATTGCTCTCTCTTGAGCACCTCACTGACCTCCTTCCAACGTCCTAACGAGCACACCTCGTGCATGTTCCAGTCTAACACAGACATTAAATATCCGAAGAGTCTCCACCATGCCAATAAGACTGCCAATAGGGGAAGTGGCAGGCTCGTTCGATTCACCCTCCAACATTTCTTGAGCTACGTTAGCTCGCATCAGAGTCTCCCATACCGGATTATCGATGCATAGAAGTTCCTCTCCACCATGCTACCCAAGTTACTCTCGAGATTCATCCGCCTTTGTGGACAATGCGTGACGCTTATGACCTAAAGTGCCCCTCTTCGGGGATTACTGTCTGCCCCCATTATGCTTGACCGATTTGTCATGACTTCCGAAATGCCTCCCCCTCCCCTATAACCTTTAGCACCAGATCCACTTGGATCACCCGTTGTAGGTTGCGACGCCTGGAATATCACCAATGTATCCCCCGCCAACCCACATGTAGCCACAACATCTTCCAACTCCACCTGCCCGCCCATGTTTGTTGTGTCCACCAATCGATCCTTGTCCATTTGCGGACGCTGCTCCAACCCGATATCCACCTCAATCACCATGTCGCTAGGCTCAACTATACTACTAGGTAGTCGACTATAAGAAACAATGTCTGCCTCCTGATTCTCCGACGGAAGGCTTACATGAATGTCTCCAGATGAACCTACTTCACCAGCATTCCTGCTGCTTGCCATACCTGCTGTACAGTCCTTCGGGGGGTGAGTAAAGCAGTGGCACTTTTAGCCGACTGGGGAACCCATTCATACTCTACCTTCTGGTAGAACACCTTTCCAGATGAAACCTCATACTCTAGCATATCAAGAAGACTTCTTCCAGCCTTGACCTCTATGAAGACCCTCACGTATCCCATCTTCACTCGATGCATAGTCGCATCATCAGCTTTAATAGATCTTCCAATCAAGCTCTGTGAGGATCATGATTTTTAATTTTTTTTTAATTTTAGATTTTTTTCTTTATTAAAGTAGATTTTTATATTTAATTATGACTATAGGTATACTTTTCCATAGCATTAATTTTTGGAGATCCTTCGAAATGTCCTTCATGAGTTTTGAAGTAGACAAGTCCACATTCAATTTGATATATCATGTCTCACCCAAACTTGTTCCCTAACATTCTTTTGACTTCACGCAACTTCGGGTCAATTTAGGCCAATTGACCGTTTAACGTAATCCTAGACGTATCTTCCAACGTGAGTTTGGAACTCGACATCGATCAAAATTATTTGACCCAATATATGATTTTGACCTATTTTGAGCCTACGACACGCATGCTAAGGGTGTGCCACTCAATCGAGTTTTCATGTACTAATTATTTGCAAATGGCACCGAAGACTCATTGGTTGACTTTTCGAGTTCGATTTGACTAAAAAATATATTTGGACCTAACCTAGCCAATCCCACTAGGTGGAGCCATGATTAGTTGGCCATGACCTAGTAGAATTATTCTGAATTATTTTTATAGGATTTGGTACAGCCTAAATAGGTTTATACAATTTTGTATATATATATATGACTATATTTATAATAGCCTAATACTAAATAAATATTGCCTTAGTCATGGTTAAGGTTATGATGCATATCAACTAGGAATTATGGCACGGATAGTGTAACCGTGTGCTTTGACTAGTGTTTTAGCCATGGTAGGGAAGACCGAGCCATATGTGTGTTCTAACTAGGAAAACCAGTCAAAGTTGTGATTTAACCCCTATAGAAGTTTTTTGTTACTAATAAGATTATTTACTTTTTAGGAGACCTGGTTGTACCAATTTAGCCCGGACTTGACCTGAATCCAACCTAAACCTATGTAGTCATATAGTGTGCTTAAAGACGTCTATGTAGATATATAGATGTGTATATATTGGTAGTTCATGTTTATAGTCTCGTGAGTAATTTCTATAAATTGTATATTAAATATAATATATGCAATATTTGCTATTTAAATTTATATTTACCTTGGAAATATAATAACCTTCTCTTAGAACGATATTTGGGATTTATTTAGGCTATACATACTTGTGTATAATTATATTCATAATAGGTAGACAAAGTGCTATATATATATATATATACCCACAGATTTTATTTATAAATTTTATTAATTAGAATTAATAAGTATATATGTTAATTATCTTGTTTAGGTTATTTCACGTCC
Source organism: Iris pallida (assembly GCA_029216955.1). Classification (NCBI taxonomy): domain Eukaryota; kingdom Viridiplantae; phylum Streptophyta; class Magnoliopsida; order Asparagales; family Iridaceae; genus Iris; species Iris pallida. The sequence continues at coordinate 7,809,580 of JANAVB010006795.1, read as the reverse complement.
CACAACCAGAATATTGGATAGCGGAGGACAGACACAGCCAGCTACGTACATTGAAGTGAAATCCACCTCGCAATACGATCACGGTTGTTTAGATGTATGAGGGTTTATCTACAAGCCAACAGTCTCTTATGGTCAAGTACAAGCCCAGCGTCTCAATCTCAAGCAAGCAAGTAATTCTTACAAGATGGTAAATCATCAGACATACAAGTAAGGCGTCCCAAATGTTACATATTCAGATGATCATGAGTTTAAGTCATACATGATCAACCCTAGGATTTGTCAATCATGTTACAGCCCTTAGGCAGACAGGAATGTAAATTCAACACGAGCTAACACTTGCTCGACGACTAAACGCCTCAAAAAAATAATTTACAATAGAGTGGGAGAGCAAAATAAAAGCTACTCGTTGCCAGGGTTGTGTCTAGTGTTCACCATCTGGATGGAAGACTGGAAGATCCTCGGAAGCTACTCCAAAATCTGGCCATACAAAACTAGCTGGGTCAGACCCCAGAAAGAGCAAGTGCCACAAGGGAGGCTTCATTTAAGAACTAAAACCGGCATGTTATATCACAAGGCATAATAATAACAAGAAAACTTGGAGTTAAGAATTTATGGGATAAATGAGAAGATAACTAAGAACTACTCTGGTAACCAAGTTACAACTCGTAAACCAAATAAGGACCGGAGTTCTAACCCTTTACCTGAACAGAACTTAGACTCTGACCGATTATCGATAAAGTAAAGCATAAACAGTAACGTGCTGAAGTAACCATGTACTGGCCTTGTCTAGACAAGAATAGACCAGACGGGACTCCATCCATCAATCACGACCAAGCAATGAGTACGGCTTGATACTTTAACTAACTAGGGTTATCACAAGCCTAGTTACTAACAAGATGCATTGAGATGTTCCAACATCCACAAGCCCTGCAGACTTAATCCAGGTTATCCAGTTACAAGTTGAGAGAGTTGGATTAGGTGACTTGGGGGTGCAACACATGACAATATGCTAGAAATGTGCCCTACACGATGGCAGGCTACAAGTCCAATTAAATTGCCCAGATAACGGGACTGCCTGTAGCTGGGAAATCTCTTCATGAACTACTTGATCAATCTATTCATTATCCTAGTCAGATTCAGTATGATCCCTGACCGTAGAAAATTAGGTATTCATGTCCTAGACATGATACAAGACAAGACATGTAGCTTATACAAGCACAAACACCCACGGTGTCAAGATAAGAGTTACTTAGCAAGTCAAGATAGTCGTTGCAATAGCATATCAAGATTATCATGTTAGGTTACTTATCAAGATTACTGGTAAGAGTGCGCCTCGATGGGCCACTATGAAGTTATTTATGTCATGTTGCTTGTCAAGAGTGTACCACGACGGGTCACTATCAAGAGTTATCATGTAAAGTCATATTGTCATGTCGTGTTCATGTTAAGGGTACTTATATGCCAAGAATTTACTTGACCAAGAGTGCGCCATGGCGGACCACTATCAAGGATTTATCAGAGAGTATATGTGTAAAACCCCTAAATTTCTACTATAATTTTTTTTATTAATATTTGTACGGATTTAAAATTTCGTATTGTACGTCGCGTACTCGTATTGTACGTCGCGCACGAAATTATTTTTCTTGCTCGTCGAATGCGAATATGGACGAACGTATATATTTTTGAAAAACATTATTTTTATTATTTTTAATGTAGATAAAAATTATTTCTAGCTAATATTTTCAAGTTTATGACTTTTATGAAAAGCCTTTCATTTATATAATAAATAAATTTTTTCTATAAAATGGTAAATTAGAAAAGTATATCTATTTGTACAAACATATATTTTCGTAATTATTTATTTGTTTATTTTAAATAATAATGTATTTTCGAAATTAATTATTATAATATTTTTGGACAACATATTTTTGAAATATTTGTGACAATTTAAATTTTAATTTGATCCCATGGATACATTTAAATAGATTTAATTAGTATCCATATTTGGAATTTGATTTATCCTATTGATTTTAAACTAAAAATTTAATTTGATTTAATTAGATTTAATTGGATTTGGATTGGATTGGATTTGATTGATTTAATTTAAATAGATGATTTATCTAATTTGGGTTTAAACAATCCTAATCATTATCTAATTGGAAATTCCCACATCCTATATAAATAGGCAGGTACTCCTCCAACTTTTTATTCTTCCACAAAATTCCACCATCCACAAGTGCAGTGCCTCGTGTCCGTGTTCGTGTCCGTGTCCGCTTCCCATTCTTATTCCATGATATTTTTACATATACATTTATGTTCTTGTGTCGGACACTTCCTCGACACAATAAAAAATATCTAACCCTATCCCTAAACTCTAAGCCCGGTCTCCTGCCCCGACTCACCCCTCCTCTCGACGTAGGTCAACCCTTCCTCGACACCACCATCAGAGACCAAGCCCGACCACTGCTGCCAACACCAACTCCGTCCTACCGACCACCTCTCCCAGCACCTCCGAGTCTACAGCAACCCAATTCCGGCCAAAACCCCACACGACACCACCGCCACAGCCTATACCCCCTGCCACCGTCGCCACCGTCTTCATCACCACCTTCATCAACAGCCCGTCACCGCCTGTCCGTACCCCGACCAGCCCACCGGCTGCCTCTCCTTGGCCAACCATCGGACCACCGCCAAACCTGCCCATACCCAAACCATCACCACCCCCACGGCGATCGCCGGCGCCACCACGACAACAGAGGAGGAAATAAAAAAAATAATAAAAAGAAAACCCTAACCCTAACCTCACCTGAGTCACCACCGCCTGGCCTTGCCGGCGACGTCCCGTGCCGGTTGCCATCTCCTCCGCCGAAACCCCCGTGCTCCGACTCCGCCGCCTCCAGTCTTCCCGCAACCGCCGAGCACCGGCGCAGCCCTCACTTCTTCCACTTCCACCGCCGCCCGCCTCACTCTCCCCCTTCCGACCGTTCGTCGCCCGCCATCCACCGCGGATCCGCCGCTCACCGCCCTCTCTCGAGCCTGCACTCGCTCCTCTCTCTTCCCTTCTCCCTCTCTTCCCGGTTCCTCCCTCGCTCTCCTTCGCTCTCCCCCTCTCGAGTCCTTTCTCTTTCCTCCTTCGCTCTCTCTCCCACCTTTTCCTCTGCATTTTTTTTCTTTTCTATGGGTTTTTTGTTGCTTTCCTTTTGCTGACTTAGGGAACAGCAACCCTTCAGTGATTCCTTATTTTAATTTTTTTTATTTTATTTTGTTTATTGTTTTAGGTTATTGGTTATTAATTATTTCTGATTTTTTGTAATTATTTCCCCACAAAAGATTAGATATTATGTTATTAGTTATTATTTGTTTCTGATTTTTATCAAGTAATTATTTCCCACAAAAGATTTTACTTTATATTTTATGTATATTATATTTCTAGTATTTTATGAGTAGGCTACTGTCCTAAAAACTTATTTCTTCTAGTCTATATATAATTTCACATTTGGTTAATAAGGAGTAGTTATCATATTATCCAATAATTTCCTAATTTTGTAAACATTATTTCTGCCTAAAAATAAATAATAAGAATAATAGATATATTTACATAGCTTTTCTACCTCAAAACATACCTTTGACAACTTAGAGTTTTTGCTTAAAAGTGATTTTTATAAATATTTATCTAAAAGCTATTTTACTAATAATATAATATTTTCGAGTATTATTATTAGTTTTCTAAAAACGTATATTTCTAATTATTAAATTCCTTCGAATATCTTCCTCTTCGGCGATTTGTCCAATTCTCAATCCCTTGGCAAATCTGTACGTACCTTATGTCCACCCTCACTAATTTGACCCTTCTGAACCCAGTGGAACTGTCCGTGCCACCATCAGAGGTCCTCTTGTGTAGTTGTTACACTAAAGTCACAGTTCGTGCCACCGTGATATTCACAGCACACCAGGCGCTCTACCAGGCAAGACACCTTGCCATTTGCTGTTACTTATTTTAGCTCATATTTCATACATTATTTATTTTCTTTATGCACAATAAACTGTGATACATGGCATAACTGTTAGAACTTACTGTTCATTTATTTTTCCTGCTGTGTATTATTTACTTACAAATTAAACCTAGATTTAAGGGACCACCATGTGTGTTGCATTCATTGGCCTTGACACGTTGTAACACGAGGTTGTGTGTCGCATGTAGAACACGAAAGTGCGTGATTGGCTGGCCACCAGTATGTACAAGCCGTGCGGTAGGAATAACCGCTAATAGAGGTTGCATGCTAGTTTGACTTAGCGGTTATAGTAGTTTGTGTTGTGGATACAATACAGTAGGCATTGGGCGGAGAGGACAATTCCTTAGCGTATGGGCTTCGATGTACTTCCCTTGTGACCGGACTCTCCACAGGAGATACGGGGTTGATGACCCATGCTCTTCCTGCTGGGACCTCTGGTGCCCAAGGGGGGACTATGCCGATCCTATTTAGCCAGGGCCCATGCGTAGGAAGGATTGTTCTTAACTACATTACACTTAGAACGGTTAGGCTACCTTATCCATTAGGTACGAGTACTTTTGGTTTGGGTACTTGTATCTGACCGTGGCTTGGAACAATAACTTGTCGTGGATTAGTTCGTCACATCTTGTCCTTGTTTGGTTGTAGGTGTGACTTACTACTTCGATGAGAAGGTATTGAACCTGGTCGGGGTCCGGATACCATATTGGATTCATAGCATGGGAAGATACGTTATCGTAAATTAGTTTACCATCTCCTGTCCTTGTTTGGTTGGGGGGATGGTACGCTCGTTCAGTAGGTGCGTATTGGAACATGTTATAATTCGATTTACTTATTTATTTGAGCAGTATTTATTCAGTTTATATGGCATGCTATTATGTGTCGTGTTACGTCCCTCTGAGGACCTGGTTGTCTTGCTAGGTGTGTGCTATTGTCTTTCGTAGGTGTTCTAGCTCTAGCCGTGTCCATCGCCATTCCTTCGAGGATGATTGCATTTGGATCGTCTTCGCTTCGCTCGCCACTCATTTCATTTCCATGTATTTTATTTCCTTATTTTTGTTGGTAGTGGATTTGTCTCCGCCCAACATATTGTATCAAGACAAATTTATAGTTGATATATGATATCTTTTATTCTTTGAATTGTGGATGAGATTAATTAGTTATGGTTCTACTGCATTTTACAGCTTATGTATTTATACGAGGCTTCCATATATTGGAGTATACTTCGTATGAATACAGCTGGCATGTCTACGTTCCTAGTCCTACGTATTTTGAGACTGGGGCGTTACAGTATGTGTCATATGAAGATCGTGTTTATAGTTCAGAGTACATGTACAATCATGGAAAATAACATTGTAGGACCAGTCAAGTAAATAGTACAAGCAAAGTCACATCACACTAAGGACAATGGGGACAAACATGGATAATTTTAAGAGATGGCACAAGGGGTCAATGGGGGTGACATAGAGAGCATGCGCCCAGGGCCATGCACCCACATGCACGCGCCCATGGTCTATGTGCCCAAACGTATACGCCTACATGAGTGAGGCAGGGTGCATGGTCTATGCGCCTACATGCATGCGCCCACATGAGTGAGGTAGGGTACATTGGAAAGATAAATCATGAGACTATCTTTCATGGCAAGTGGGCATATAACAAAAGCTATGCGCCCACATGGTGGAGTCAGGGTGTACTTGGAAGATAAGTTTGGAAGCCATCTTTCATGACAAGTGGGCACATAAGGAAAACTATGTGCCCAAGCAGGGAACATGGGTGCACTTGGCCGCATATAGAGGCTATGCGCCCATAATCAAAGAACTGTGGGCGTATATAGAAGCTATACGCCCAAGCAGAAGAGGGCATAGAGCTTGGGCGCATATAAAGGGCTATATGCCCAAGGCTGAAGCTACCGTGGGTGCATAAAATGTCATTCTCCCACACTGTTCTTCTTCTCCAACCTGAGAAGATGAGTTCATGGAACCCATGAATTCTCCAAGTTTACAAATCACTCAAAACAAATCGAAATCCGGGTTTTCAAAGGTCTATTTTGAGTAAAATCAAATTTTCTACAACATGGAACAATCAAAACTTGAAAATAAAGAAATTTGATAGATCAAAACCCAATAAAACCAAGATTTGAGAAAAACTTAGATCTACAAGATTTAATCCACCAAAACCAAAAATGCTAAGTACTAAAGAGTCTTAGACGTTTGTAGAGAAGACAATAGAACAATTAAAATGGAGTTCCTCCATGAAGCAAGATGACACTTGCCTAAGGTTTTGGGAGAGAATTAATGAAGAAGAAAGTGGATGAGGGAAATAAATAAAGTAAAGGAGGAGAGAGAAAAAGGGGGTTGGGTTATAAAGGGGGTTTATCATGATGAACCACTTGGCCCAAACCAAGCCAAAATAAACCAAGCCGAGCTAAACCAAGACCAAACCAAGCCAAGCCATGCTAGACAAGTCAAAATACGGGTCGAACATCCGTATACGTATACTGGAAATACGTATAACGAAAAACGGGAGTGACAGGTGTTTACCATGAAACATAAAAGAGCAGAACAATTATCGGAGGACTGGACTTTTACTTCACAATACAAACTCGCTTGTACAAAGAAAGCCTAGGGACGAAAACCTAGGTACAGCAATCTAAGTACAATTATTTATTTTAGATTCTGGGGGGTGACGGTAGAGGCTCGGGAAAGCGACGGCAGCTCTGCCTTACTCCTTGGACTATCGGGTGCAGCCTTGGCTCTGTAGAAGAACTGCTTGGCGTTGCTGAAGAAATGCTCTCTTTTTAGGCTCTGTATATTCTCTCTCTGGCACTCTGGCTCTCTATGTATATGTCTTCTCTGTATCTCTCTCTGTGTATGTATATGTTCGCAAGGGAATGGCACCTTGCTATTTATAAGAGTAGGGGGGCTTCATTAGGGTTTGCAATGATTGCCCATTCTTAAAAGTCGGCGGCTAAGGATCACTGGATCTGGGCCGTTCATCGAGATTTGAGCAATAAATATGATTGCATCAAATCTTTTGTGGGTAATTTAATGATGATTGACATAAATCCTCATGATTTGTCATGCCAACCTCGGATTTTTCGATACGTGTCATTAATTTGCTTGTTTGCAAATGATCTGATTTGATCCTAATATTTTATTGGGATTTGTTGAGAGATTTCGATCAATTTGATGCCACGTGCCCTGCTATCATGCCACGTGTCTTAACCGTAAGCTACTGCAGAAATCTGAGCTGCAGGAAAGTTGCTCCTTATTGGGCCGCATAAGGCTGGCCACGTGTCAAGGCTGCTTGAAAGTGGCCCCCTGAACATTTGGACCGCATGGTAATGATTTGAGCCGTATGAGTGTGGATGACCGCATGATAAGTGCCTTCTTTGTGAACCGCATGAAGATAATCTTCATGAGCCGCATGGGGCTAGTCTTCGTGAGCCGCATGGGGCTAGTCTTCGTGAGCCGTATGGGGCTAGTCTTCGTGAGCCGCATGGGGCAGCCTCCGTTTGAACCGCATGGGATAGTCTCTACTTGAGCCGCATGCAACTGTCCACGTGTCAAGGCCGCATGACAGTTTCTGGATCTCGGGGGATCTTGTCAGAGATTTTCTTCGTTTCCTTATGAGTCTATATTATGAGGGATTCATAATTATATTTTTGTGTCAGGGCTGCCATGTGTCAGAGCTGTCAGCCGTCAAGGCATTTAATACAGTAAAGGACAAAAAAAGAGTTATTTGCAGGCCGCGTGGCTCCTCTCTGAGCCGTATAGAACTTGTTTGAGCCGTATAGACGTTCGAGCCGCATGAATACTTGAGCCGCATGAACTCTCTGAGCCGTATGGGGCTCTCTGGCCGCATGGATCTTTTTTTATTCTTTTCCATGCTTCTACAAGACCCCTTCAAAGTTTTCAATTTGCAAAATTGAAATACTTTGAATAAGAAGCATGGCGATGTATAAATTCTCCTGATCGCATATGATGTCTCGGCCGCATGGATGTCAATCAGCCGCAGGGACTTTCGGGCCGCATGAGCTCCTCGCCACGTCATCATGCCACGTGCGAAGATCTTTTGCATTAAATGCTGTTGATCTACTGTCAGTTTTAAGGCTACTTTTCGGGGGAGGATCCCAGAAGTTTGGCCTTCATTTTAGGCGGCTCGCCTCGATAACCGAAGGGTCGGTTTTTTGTGTTTACTCGAGAATCGAAACGCCCTGCTTTTGTTTATAAATAGGGACGAGTTCAGTAGAAAGGATTTCTTTACTTTCTTTTTTGTCCCCAACTCTTGCAGTCTCCACTTTCTTTCCTTATCTCCCTTCTCCGACCGTCAAAAATGGCCTCCAAGTCTTCCAAGGTCGCCTCTGCTGCTGCAAAGGGCAAAAAAATGGCTTCCTCGTCGGCCGCCGTGCCCGAAGTGCACCCTGATGTCCACCCTGCTTTCAAGGGTAAGAAATGGATTTGAATACTTTGAACCCCAAGGACCCATGGCTCTGTTGCATAACATATGCACAAGCCTTCATCCTTTATTTTTATTGAACCGTCCAAGCTCGACCATGATGGAGCCGCATATGTTGTATGGGCCGCATGACCCTCTCATATCCGAACCGCATAGGGCATGCCCTATGTTTGAGCCGCATGAGAAAGATTTGAGCCACAGGAGTACTTCTGGATTTGGACCGCATGGAACCTCCTTTGAGCGGAACCGCATATGTTCCTGACAAACTGGCCCACAGAGAATTTTGTTGAGTCGCACCGCATAAACTCTTCTGCGAGATAGAACCGCATAAGTTTTAATCTGAGCCGCATACGCTATCGAATCATTGTCACATGGAACTCCCAACTGAATTGGGCCGTATGAGGCTGTGTTGACCTGAGCCGCATAGGCTCTTTTGAAGCCGTGTCGCATGAAACACAGCTGAATTGGGCCGCATAAGGCTTCATTGATCCGAGCCGCATAGGCTCATAGAAACTTCTTTTTGAGAAACTTTAAGTGGTTTTGTTTTAACCTATCTTTTAATCTTGTTTCTTTTGTCCTTTTCTAGTGAACCTCCCAACCAACCCGGCAGAAGAGCTTCTGGTGGGTTCAGCTCAATTTGCCGTGGGTGTACGGCTTGATGGCCTAATTCGACATGTGACGGATCAGCTTCCCCCTAATGAGCCTTTGGAGAGGGTGGCTGCCATCAACAACCAGCCTTTCTACTTTGTTTGCACTATGATGAATTCGGGAAGATTGGACGAAGAATATCTGAAACCAGCTTTTCTCTTTGGAGATGCTTTATCCATAAAGAACTCCCGAATGCTGGACGTTTCTGAGAACTGGGACTTTACTGTGGACGGGGTGGAGATCCATGTTCCCGAGATGGAACGGCATTTTCTCCTCTCGTGGTTTAATATGGTGCCATTGAGCAGGAAAATGGTAGGCTCTCCGAATCCAACCCAACCGGGGATGTTCGTGGGCAACATCCACTATAATATGAGTATTAGGTCAGCATGTGCAAGTAGGGAGTCAGTCAGTCGGAGTGTGATGGGGCTGATTCCTGGTACTTTTATAAACGTGTCTGGTCCCAACTTCACTTTTACTCGAGCTGATACCTTCCTGAATCAGCTCGCTCGTAAGGGGTCTTATCCTATGGACAGGTTGTCGCTGCTGAATTGGATAAACCCCATTCCTATATGGGCCAATCTTTCCTCATGGATCCTGAGGAACTACGAGGAATTCCTTCGGGAGATTGACCTTTACTACGCTATCCGGGGCACCTGTTATGGATTGCCCATTAACAAGCCGCTGTTCATGGCCCTTTTGGAGATGTATAGCCGGCGTACGGGGACTTTCTTTACGCCCGGAGGGGAGTTGGGACTTGCTCTCCATGAAATGCATGCTGTTTCTAAGCTGCCGTGGGGGGCGAGGCCTTTGAAGTATACACCCCGAAGAACGAGGAATTCGATGATCTGGATCGACGATTCCCAGGTTTCGTCGCTGTGTACCGGGAACTGCTGTACCACCATAGCATCTGTCACCAGACTGCTATTAAGAAAAATAATAGTTCAGAAGGGAACGCCCCCCATACTACGGCCTGGGTCGCGTATCTTTTCAAATTACGTCCTTCTGGCCGGGTTTCTTCTCGAGGTCCTCAAACTCAGGCGGAGGTAAAGGACCTGATGTTGAATGCCAAAAGGTCGAGGTCCACCCACGATAGATTTGGGAGTCATACTGACTCCTTCAGTTATTTCTACTACGACACTCGGCAGATGTCTGAGAAAGCCATCTTGGCCGGGTTCTTGATGGTATGGCTACGGAATTGCGTAGTCTCGGGAGGGGCAGGTTCTACTGAAAGGATCAGCCGCCACTTCATTCTCCCGGCTGTGAAGCTGGTCTTCAAAGTCAGACTAGCCCTTCTTCCAGCTATGGTGTGTAGCATACACCACGGCCTCCGCGCCTTTTCGTCTAAAGTCATTGCTCGTGAGACGACGCTGGACTTTGAGCGGATAGAGCTACCATACCATTATCTCATGGGGTGGTTATTGATGCATTATCGGTCGTTGATGAGGCCCGGAATAGAGGATGATGTTACCGCTGATGACACCTTCCTTCTCCGATACCGTCATCAGTCTTGGGAGTACGACACCATGCCGGCTTGTCGGAGAGCGTTGGCGAGAGTTGACGGGCCCGACTTCTTTGTGTCTCTTCCTCAATTTACTCCTAGAGAAGTGAGGGGGTACACGTTGATGGCATTGAACCTCCCCAGCTCTTATCTGAGAAGATGCTTCTTTGGCTGTACAACATTCGCCCCGTACACCTAGTATATCGTTACCGAAATAACGTATACCTGGAGCCTTATTTGTCCAGCAGGTTTTCTCGTCAATTCGGGTATAGTCAGCTGTTTCTTGACTGCCCTAGTGCTTGCCTGGGCTTCGAGGGCAGTGTCCTTGACGGTATCCGGACGTGGCATTATTACAATACGGCTCATACCCGGGCTAGCTTCTCGGTCCCCGACGCTAATACGCAAGGGGATATTTTGTACATGGCGGCCCTTTATCATGTTGCGACGAGCAAATCTTCCGTGAATTTTGACATGAACACCAGCTTCATTGTCAGGACCGACTTGGCAGAGAAGCCCGAGGGTTCCAGAAAGAGAAAGAGAGGGACAAATAGGGTTCCTGTGCCGGACTTGGAGTCGACTGCGATGGACAAAGAGGATGACGAGCAGGACGCCGATGACTCGTCGCATTCTTCAGCCGAAGAGGTGGGGGACCAGCCTCCTACTGTACCAAACGAAGAGGTGGAGGATCATCCACCAGCCGTGCCTGGTGCTTCGCGCAAGCGAGGCAGGCGTCTGTCCACTGATGATGGCAGGACCTACTCCACGAAGAGGGCTGCAGTAAGACGTCGCAGGCTGTTTATTGATGATGTTGATGCTGTTTCTGAGGTGATTGGAATTTTAATTGCCTTTCCTTTCTTTTTCTAAGTTATGGCCTAATCATTTTTTCTTTTGCTCTTTGTAGGCGTCCGGGGAGTCTGCTTCTCGGGACTCGACTACTGAGGTCGATCCGGCCTTGTCCACTTTGATCAATGATATGTGCACCGCCATCACTTCTACTGGGGTTCTTCCGGAGGCGGCCGGGGAGTCTCACCTTGCTGAGACCTCAACCCATGGCGATGGGGGCTCTACTGCACCTGTTCCTGAGACAGCTGAATTTCAACGGTATGACACTGACCTGGCTGGCTCCCCTTCAGGGGTGGCTGGGGCAGAGAAACCAGTTGAATTTGAGTTGGAAACCGCGGGTAGGGAGACCATGACAGCTTCGAACGAGCTGCAGCTTCGTGCTCTTCTCCTGGTAAGATAAACCAGCTTCTTAACTTGTGAGGAGGCCTATTTGCTCTATCATCCCGTCCTTCGTGGATTAATGATTGCTTTGGACGTACAGGTCCCACCCCTTTATTGCCGGTGACGGACATTGCCGGGGCGAACTTTACCGGAGGGGATCTGATGGAAGCACGTGTGCCTCCTTCTTTTCCAACCTATACTGAGGGGCCTCCAGCTGGGTCAAGTTTGGGAGCCCTGGTGATAGCACAGCTGGGGCAAGGGACGACGCTTTCCGCGCCCTCTTCTGCGAATAGGGTTTCGGGAGTTAACCTTTCCGCTCTGCCAAGTATCCAGGCTTTTCGGGCGGCGGAAGAGGAGCTAGCTACCATTCATGCATCTTTTCGCACAGAATTCTTTTCCCTGGTGGCAGGGACGGCAATTTCTGAGGCTAATCCTTCGGTACTGCCTGCCACACTCCCTTTGACGCCGTCCTCTTCATAAGTTTTGGATGAAGTGTCCCAGGATGCGGTCGACAGTTTCCACCGCCACCTGAAGAGGGGGATTGAGGCAGCTGTGGAAAGGGGGCTCCCTTTGCTATGGCCCGTCAATGCGCCGGTGGCCAAATTAATATCCTTAGAACACTTCTCGGTGGGACGGGACTAGCGGTGCTTCTGGAGCCTAAGTTGTTAGAGGCCGATCGTCTTGTGGCCCAGTTTTACGTACTACGACAAGCTGATCTATCAGTGGTAATAGATCAAGAGCATACTTTTCTCACAACTGCGGTAGAGAAGGTGAGGATTGCTCGGGAATCGCTCAAGCCAGCTATATTGAAGAATCGCCGGGATCTGACTCAGTTGTACGATCAATGGAGCCGTCGCACTGAAGATTGCGCGACTCGGGAAGGGACTGCCTCTCGCGGGGTAACTGACACCCGGGAGCAGATTCTCGAGATCCAGAGAAAGCTGGCCTTCCTGTAGTCTGAGCTCGAAGCTGCTCGTACTGAGAAAGAGGTTGCTATTCAGGAGGCTGACAAATTTAGTAGAGCTTCTGCCAATCTGGAACTTGCTTTGAAGAAGATAGAAAATGATTGGCAGGCATATATGTACTTGAATGATGCTAAGCAGTTGTCCCAGGAGGCCGAGCGTCAAGCTAGGCAGCGGCTTGAGCGAGGGACTACCTTGGTGAGAAACCGGCTTTTGGAGTTGTGTAATGCCGAACTATAGTCGGTCTTTTCTTCTTTTGTTCCTGTTTTCCTTTTCTTTTCTCTTTGAGAGGGACGTGGTCCCAAAACATGTAATGCTTTTTCGTCTTTCAAATAAAGAGCACTTTCCATTCTACCCTTATTTGTATTGCTTGTTGTGCCTGTGGTATTGTGGTGATGTATGCTCCGTATGGGGGACTTGTTTGTGGACCTGTTACCCCTGGCATACCTTGGTTTTAGGTACGGATAACAAGTTTGATTGGGGATACCTAGAATAGTTCCACAGTAAGGTGGTCGTGGGTGTTCGGGGTATCGGGAGATAGAATGCCGTAGAGCAGCTGGGCTCCCGGGGCATGATGAGAAATGGTGGACCTGTACTAACAGACTTAGCAAAGGACATTTGTGGGCCTATTATCCTTGGCGTACCCCGACTTAGGATACAGATAATAGGATGAAGGAAACCAACATACTTACTCAGAGGTAATGAGGACATGTCAAGTATGAGGGTTTTACCGTGGAGTCTTCCTACTCAGAGGTAATGAGGACATAGCAGGAGTGGACTCAATGGAGGATGTTTGTGGTCAACAGAGGACATTTGTGGTCAACAGAGGACATTTGTGGGCCTATTACCCTTGGCGTACCCTGGTTCAGGGTACGAATAATAAGACGAGAGAGAACCAACATACTTACTCAGAGGTAATGAGGACATGACAAGTACGGAGGTTTTACCGTAGAGTCTTTCTGCTCAGAGTTAATAAGGACATGGCAGGAGTGGACTCCGCGGAGGATATTTATGGACCTATTATCCTTGGCGTACTCCGGTTGTAGGTACAGATAATAAGTCGAAAGAGAATCATCATATTTACTCAGAGGTAATGAGGACATGGCAAGCATGAAGGTTTCTTTGACGGAGCCTTCCCATTCAGAGGTAATGAGGACATGATAGGAGTGGGCTCAATAAAGAAGGGTACATAGAACGACTCAGAGGTAATGAGGACATGGAAGTTCTATGTAAAGGGGTGATTTGTTTTTGGTGGAAGTAAAACGACTCAGAGGTAATGAGGACATGGCCGTTTTGGAAATTTGTGGATCTGTTACCCTTTTTGTGCACTGGGAGTGCGGGTAGTGGATCATGAGGGAGGATCTCTTTCAGGAAGAAAGTTCAGAGGTATGGTCATACATGACTTACTATCTGAAAGAGTGACCGGAATGTGAGTTCAGAGGCACCTGCGGGTACATGACTCGATAATCTGGAATTTAGAAATATGAGTTCAGCGGCACCAGCGGGTACATGACTCAATAATCTAAAATGTTGTGGATATGAGTTCAGCGGCACCAGCGGGTACATGACTCAGTGATCTGAAGTATGTCATTTAGACATAATATTTCTTCAGGAACTTGCCATTGACGGGCAACATGAGCAAGTCTCCATTTTGTTTTGCGAGGCGGTAAGCACCATTGGAGAATACAACCTCGATGATAAATGGACCTTCCCATTTTGGCTGGAACTTGCCGGCGGTCTTGTGAGTCATGACCATCGGCCTCCGGACTGCCAGAACGAGATCGCCCACTTGGAATGTTCTGATTTTAACCTTCTTATTGAATGCTCCGGAGATGCGTGCTTGGTATAGCTCAATTCGTTGTTGAGCCAGGAGGCGCTTTTCATCTAAGGCCCCCAACTCTTGTAGTCGACGACGGTAGTTATCATCCATCGTCAATTGATAAGTGAGCGCGACACGGAGCGAGGGTATCTGGGTCTCCAATGGGAGGACTGTCTCACTCCCGTACACCAGGGAGAATGGTGTATTCCCTGTGGCTGTTCGGACTGTGGTACGGTACGCCCATAAGCATTCACCAAGCTTCTCATTCCAGTCGCGTTTGTTGGACGACACAAACTTTTTGAGTAACTTGATGTTGGTTTTGTTGAATGCTTCTGCCAACCCATTCGCTGCAAGGTTGTATGGCGTCGAAGCAATATTCTGGATGCGATGCTTGTCGCAGAACCGATAGAAGGCGTGGCTTGCAAACTGTGGACCATTATCGTGGATGATCCTTCGGGACAGTCCAAAGCGATAGATGACGTGATGCTTGAGGAAGCTGATCACGTTTGAAGTCTTTACTTCTGGAAGCGGGACAGCTTCCGCCCATTTGGAGAAGTAATCTGTGATTGCGAGTATGAAGCGATGTCCTCGGGAGGAAGGTGGAGTAATCGGACCGATGATATCCATTCCCCATGCTTCGAACGGCCAGGACGCCACTGTCGGATGTAGAAATTCGGATGGTTGGTGGATGAAGTCCGCGTGGACTTGGCAGGCTTTGTACTTTCTTGCATAGTCTATTGCATCTGCTACCATCGTGGGCCAATAGTAGCCCATTCGGCGAAGACGGTCTTACAATTTAGGGCCAGGCTGATGGGCCCCGCAGACACCGTCATGAGCTTCTTGTATGGCTTCTTTGGCTTCTGCGTTTGACAGACACCGAAGCAATAACTCATCGTAGGATCGCCGATACAGCATTTTCGTCTCTGTATCGTAGAAGAATCTGAGAGAACGCCTTCTGATGGAAGTAGCCTCTTTTGGGTTCTCGGGCAGGATGTCGTAGACTATGAAGTCTATGAATGGTTGTCTCCAGTCTGGGACTTCATCGATCGTCTGAGCGGAATAACTCGCCATGAATTAAACTTTGTTCTTGGGGCAGACCAGTTCGTGGCCTATCACATCTACCGATTGATGAGTATGATTTGGCACTGCTAGGGAAGCGGCTAGGCCTGCTAAGGTATCGGCTTCGATATTTCAAAATCTGGGAACATGTTCGATGAAGAACCCCTCGAACGATGAGATGATGTCGATCTCTATTTGGTGATAGGGAATCATATCTTCATGGCGGACTTCGTATGAGCCCCAGATCTGATTGACGATTAACTGAGAATCGCAGTATGCTTCAAGATATTCTACCCCCAGCTCTCTTGCAAGTTGGAGGCCAATGACCAAAGCGTTGTTCTCGGCCACATTGTTAGAGCAGGGTTCTGCAAGAGAGTAAGCGCGATTGATCACCAATCCGAAAGGAGAAACCAGCACCACCCCAACTCCGACGACGATGTTGCCCTTAGGTGTGGTCCTTGAAGCACCGTCGAAGAACATTCGCCATATATCATCGTGAGAGGTTGCATGCGAGTCGGCGACTTCATCTGGGATTTCTTCATATATTCTGGACGACTTCGAGCCTGGGTGGACTGCTAAAAAGTCTGTCAGAGCTTGACCTTTAACAGCCTTTTGCGGGACGAAGATCATATGATAGGGGGACAACAATATTGCCTATGTAGGGAGGCGAGAGCTGAGTGCCCCTGGTTTAGTCATGAGGACCCTGAGAGGGTTGACTCGTGAGATCACATGTATGGTTTGTCCCGTGACATAGTGCCGCGTCTTTTGAATGGCGAACACCAGGGCGAGGCATTCCTTTTCCACGGTGGTGTATCGGTGCTCTGGTCCAATCATCATTCGACTGAGGTAATATATGGCTTGTTCATGGCCTGCATCGTTGTTTTGTGCTAGTAGGGTGCCAAGGGAATGCTCCATTGTGCGTACATAGAGCAGGAATGGTTTTCCAGCAACCGGGGCCACTAGGACTGGAGGGTTCGACAAATATTCTTTGATGTTGTCGAAGGCACATTGGCATTCTTCATCCCATACGAACGAGACGCCCTTCTTTATTAGATGGGTGAATGGCAGACAACGCCCGGAGAGGTTGGAAATGAACCTCCTAATGTAAGCTAGCCTCCCTTGGAGGCCTCGAAGTTCTAGGAGATTTCTCGGAGAACCCATCTCCATGATTTCCTTCGTCTTCTCAGGGTCTACATGGATACCCTGGGCGGTGATGATGAAACCCAAGAACTTTCTACTGGATACGCCCAAGAAAGATTTTGTAGGATTCATTTTCAGGTTGTGTGCTCGCATCAGGTCGAATACTGTCCTTAGATCCTGCAGTTGGTCTCCCTTACAGCGACTCTTGACGACGATGTCATCAACATAGCACTCCACCGTCTTGCGTAAGTGGTCTCTGAAGATGATACTCATGGCTCTTTGATATGTGGCGCCAGAATTCTTTAAACCGAAAGGCATGACTGTGTAGCAATATGTGCCAATCGGTGTTCGGAATAATGTATGCTTCTCGTCGTCAGGAGACATCTTAATTTGGTTATACCTCGAGAAGCCATCCATGAATGACATACGTTCGAAGTCGCAGGTGTTGTCAATCATGATGTCTGTGATAGAGAGGGGAAATTCATCTTTGGGATATGCCTCGTTCAGATTGTGGAAGTCGATGCAGATTCGAATCTTTCCATTCTTCTTGAGGACGGGTACTATGTTAGAGACCCAGTCTGGATGTCGCTCTTCACGTATGAAGCCGCTGGCTATTAGTTTGTTGACTTCGGCTTCGATCACATCCATGATGCCTGGACGAAAGCGTCGTTGTTGTTGTTTGACCGACTTTGCATCTGGCCGAATGTTGAGCTTGTGAAGAGCAACCTCGGGGTTTAGTCCTGGCATGTCTTCATAGCTCCAGGTGAACACATCGATATATTCTTTGACAAGCTCCAGTAGCGATTCTCGCTCTTCGTCTGTCAAGCTTTTACTGAAGAAGATTGGTTTTGGAGAAGATTTGCTGTCGAGGTCGACCTGTATAACCTCATCTTCAGTAGGAGGTTCTCTCTGTTCAAACCACTTTTTCTATTGTGCATCCAACTGTTGGGCCCACGGTTCTAGCTCGAGGATTTCAGGAATGTCTTCATCTTCTTCATAAGCGTCGGTGAATGCCATGTTGACTGACAGAACTTGTCTGAATACGTCTTCGATGCTGGTATCCGAGTCAGAAGTTGGTGACCCGGTTGAATGTGAATGCCAGTCATATTCTTCATCTGAACTCTCAGGGGTCATCGTGGGTGTAACATATCCTAATCCACATCGAGTCTTGCTATAGTAGTCCCGTGGTTTGCCAGCCGGGACTGGTGGCTTCAAAGGTAATCGTCGTTCAGTGCCGTAGTTCAATCCTGGCGTCGTCTCCAGATCATACCCCTATTTTTGCATAAGATATTTGGATTGGGGGCTATAAAGATACAGAGGCAGTCTCCCGGCATCTGATTCAAGGTCAGCTTCTTCTATGGTGAAGGGCTGCGGATCGTCCTTCCGGCCGAAGATGATTGGATGGTCCCCTCCCTCGATTATGCGGTAAGCACCATCTACTGGAGTAAGCTGGTTTGCGGTGTACACATTTATCACCTGTGTGTGTAGGTGAGTGCCTATACCGTGTTCCATAGCATACATTGTACAAAGCTTATTAAGCTCGAGGTAGTTCAAAGATAGCCCTTTATTGATGAAGTAAGGTACCTTTTCTAGCAGGATTACATCATCTGTGGAGGGAACATCAGTGTGGACAGCCACATACTTGGCTAGCTCCGGTTCCTCTTCGGCTACCCCCTGTATAAACGAAGACTGGGAGGACGACCTGGGCAGTTTGATTGTCAGGGGTTCAGCTGGTGGAGCAGAGCGTGGAGTTGTTGGTAGACTAGTGACCCCCAGTTTGGTACTCGATGCTGGGTAGGGAGTGGTTAATTTGCTAGAAGTCCCAGGCCTTGCATCGGGGTGACGACTCTTCTTGGGAAGGCGTATCGTCGTTGGCTTGTCGGAGGGATTGAACTTCTCCGTTTGCGGCTGGCCAACTCTCGGCAGCCTGATTGTCAATGGCTCCGTTGTGGGTCTTGGTACTTGGCCATACCTTGGCAGCCGGATTATCATTTGTACTTCTTGTGTCGAGAGGCTGATTGTATCCTTACGCAGAGTGGCGATAAGGGGTACGAACTTGCCAGGTTTGCGAGCTTGAAGGTGGATCGTTAGGGGTTCTTCTGATCCTGTGGCTGCCTCGGTACGAGCTTGCACATCTCCTTCATCAAGGTGCTTCTTTGACTTTTTGTACATGCAGGAGTCTGAGTAGTAGGATTCGACCCCTTTGAAGGGATTGATGTCGGCAAATTCTGTCCTCACGAAGCCGTATTTGTCGACATACTTGAAGCATTGGTGCAGCGTGGATGGCACGATCATATAATCGTGTATCCAAGGGCACCCCAAGAGGATGTTGTAAGAAGTGTCTGTATCTATGACGTAACAGGTAACTTCCGACTGGAGATCGCCAATCTGACACTTCAGACGAATCTTCCCAATTGGGTAGCTCCTGCCCGAATTGAATCCGCTGATGGCGGTGCTTGTAGGCGTCAGGCGATTCATAGGGATACGGAGATAATATAACAGACCCTTCGGGATAACGCTTATGGAAGAGCCAGGATCAATGTGCATTCGATCCACCTTTACGTCGCCGATGTATCCAGTGTAGTATAACGGGTGATCGTGCAGGTTGGTTTTGATGAGCATATCCTACGGAGTGAAGACAATATTGGGCATCGCTCCCGTGCAAGCGCTGTCTTGGAGATCTGCAGGCGGGTTCTCTCCCGTGAGGTTGACTGAGCCAGGTACGCGTCGGCATTTTGGAGTGCATCGCTCAAAGCCGTACGAACATCCTTTGAGAGTCTCAGAAGCTCGTATAATGATAACTTGGCCGGTGTGTTGGCCAATTGTGCCAAGATGTCGAAGTTGTAGGGCTTTTTCCAGCCCCTATGGTGTCTCTTTTCGGAGGGATTTGTCAAAGCGAGTCTCCTTCGGCCTAGGCTTGTCGGTCGTCGGAGGCGGAGCCGGTCCCGGAGCGTCAGTTGTAGCGGGCTGATGATCGTCAGCTGAGTTATCAGCCACGGGTTGGGATTGTACCCCAGATCGAGTGACGACGGCTGTAGCTTCTTCGATATCTGTCGAGATTGTGTGGCAGGACCTGACTTTTCCACTCTTCTTCTTGTAAATAGAAGATGGTGTAGGCTGAGTCACTTCTGATACCAAGTCTGGATGGACCCACATGACCTCCCCTCGCGATGTGGTGAGGGGCACTAGACCAGCAGCCTGATCTCGGGGAGGTGGAAGATTAGCAATCTCCATTGTCGCCAGAGGGATGGAGACCATACCGTCTTGAGTTTCTGCTGGAGGGAAGCTGTCGAATTGTACCGATACCATATTGGCTGCCACGGTTACCTCTTCGAAATTGATGGCCAGAGCGTTTGAATCGATGAGGTTTTGGATGTACCATTTTAGCTGGTAGCAGTTATGTGTAGCATGGTGGACGTAGCGGTGGTAATAGCAGTACTTTGGGTTCTCCATTTCTGCCGACTGAGGTTCCCGTCTTGGTGGAAGAAGCTGAATTCTGTCTCCTTGTATGAGCATGTCCAAGATGGGCTTGACGTGACCGTCTTCGAAGGAGTAAGTGATTTGCGGCCATTGTTTGTCTGTCGGTTTTGACTCAAGTTTTTGGGCTGTATCGGCCACTATAGCCTGCTTACCCCTGCTGTCCTGATTGTTGGAGGGGCTACCCCCATTGTCGTTGTTGGTGTTAGGACGCTTGCCCTTGTTCTCTCCGTCTGAGATATGCAATCCCAATTGGCGAGCCTTCTTCAATTGTTTTTTGGCGCTTGTGGTACTGATGATAAACGTCTTCCAGTCCTTGAATTGACTTTCCTCCATCCAGAGACTGATTGTTGGAAGCAATCTCTTTTGGCAAATTTCAATCAGGGAGGAATCCAGATTTCCAGACGGCAGCTTCATTGGGGTTTGGCGAAACCGCTCAATATAGTTCCTTGTCAGCTCTTTCTCCCCTTGGACGACGTCCATGAGGGTGGACATTGTGATGTCCTGCCCTACTTCGTAGA
Source organism: Iris pallida (assembly GCA_029216955.1). Classification (NCBI taxonomy): domain Eukaryota; kingdom Viridiplantae; phylum Streptophyta; class Magnoliopsida; order Asparagales; family Iridaceae; genus Iris; species Iris pallida. The sequence continues at coordinate 7,788,764 of JANAVB010006795.1, read as the reverse complement.
ATCTCTCCAAGAACATGCGCTTGAAGCCGGCGAAGGAGTGGATACAGTTGTCTGGCAGGTTGCGATACCAGTCGAAGGCGACTCCTTCCAATGCCCTAATGAATAATCGTGTGAGGATGGCATTGTCATGGGGCAGATGGTCGGTGGTGACCTCGAAGTAAGTGATGTACCGACTTGCGGAGGTCTTGCCATCATATGGGTTGATGTTGAACGGCTTATATCTTGGCGGAAAGGGGACATCCCTTCATGCAGCAGGGTACGGTTACCGTATTCTGAGGTCTTGAGAGTTTTCTCGAGCGTAAAACATGGCTCGGAGCTCCTGACCTCTCTTCTCGCTTCTCGGGCCTCATCCACAGCGGTGGAGGCCGTTACTTCAGGAGGATTGTTGCCCGGATTTGGTGCCGCTGAATTCGAGTCCACATTGATCGCGGGACCCGTGCTTGTTTGGCCAGGCGTCCCTCCTTGCAGAGTTGGAAGGGCCGCTTTGATCTCGTCCACAGACTTGACCAAGGCATGCAGTATGGCCTCCAGAGTGTCGATGCATTGGCGATCACTGGAACCACCTTGGCTGCTGTCCGTCATGAATATCGTCTTTACATGAGGAGAGATGGATGGAGCGGTGAAGGAAGCGCCCTCCGAATCATACCCCTATAGTGAGAAGTCATCGGGCTATGTGGGAATATCTTCCTCTGGTTCGGACTCAGAAGGAACGGTACCCCTAGTTTCCGAGTTCGCCTCATCTTGGGAGTTGTGGACGTCCTCGGGGACGTCGGGGTTTGCTGCATCGGATGGGAGAGTTGTTTCCCCCAGGTCGTCTTCTTGGAATATTGGATTATCGTGGAGGTTCGGAGGAGTGCTACCCCCAGTCCCAGCAACCTCCAGTAGTATGGGCGACGAATCTCCCACTGTAGCAGATTTTATCTTAGAATGGGTACCTTGGAAAACTCCGGTGGTGGGCACCCGCTTAGACGACAATCTCTTAGTCATAGTGGTTGAAATCTTCGGGCTGGGAACATTTGTCTTCTTCTCTCTCCCGTCGATGGGGACTTTCTGAGCAGAGTTGCAGGAGACGACGGGAAATGCTTCATCCTCTGAACATGGTTGTTGCAGTCTTTGGAAGACGGACTGCCGGTCTTCTCGTATCGTCGCGTTATTGCAACAGCAGTTGACGATGACTTGGGTGCAGTACCGTCCGTGGGAGGACTCTTTGCACCCCGATGTACCTTCTCTTTCTTTGCGTTTATGGAGGATGGCCTCACGCAAGTCAGATGGGTCTGGATCGACCATGTTTGTACCCTGGATTTTGGGAGACTTATGCGAACCTCTCTGTCCGTTTGCCACCGGGGGCTGGACTCGAGTGGTTCTGTACAACTTCCTATCTGAGGCCCGCATAACAGTATGTGGGACGCTCGGATGGTTAGAGATCGGGTCAGCGGATCGAGCTTGCCAAGCTCGTGCTGCCCTAGACTTCTTCGCTCTAGTACGTAAGGACACATAGTAGGAAGAGTCTAAGTGATGCTGGAGAGAGTCATACATATCTTCTTGGGAGCACAAGAGATCAGGACCATAGGAGAGGCGGTCGAAGACAGAGCCACGTGGAGTAGGCACCATGCGGCTGTCATCAATAATCTTCATGCGGCTGGATGATCTGGCCGCATAGGCTTTCTTCATGCGGCTGAAAGTATCAGCTGTATAGGTCTTCTTCATGCGGCTGAAAATCCTGGCCGCATGAGTATTGCGCCTTTGGTTAGTAGTCTCAGCCGTATGGTCCTCATTCATGCGGCTGGCAATCTTGGCCGCATGAGTCTTCGTCTTGCAGCTAGTGCCCTTGTTCGATTTCTTCCTGGAGTACATAGGATCGCTCTTTGCCCCTGCAAGTCCAGCATCGTAGTGCTTTCCTCAGCCAGACTTGGGGACAGCAGAGTCCTCTATGGCTCGAAGTGGGGCCGTGCGAGAGTCGTCTTCGCCGTCTTGGGCAGCAGAGAGTACTCCGTCCAGTGCTTGGGGAGGAGCAAATGATTTTGGCCTCCACTCGCAGCGAGCTTTCTTTGTGCGAGTTCGCTTCTGGATTGGGCCAGCACTTCCTTCAGAGAGCATTTCTTCAAACGCCTGTTGGTCGAAGCGGACGACCATCTTCTGTTGCGTAGAGCCAAGTTTGGCTGCATCCGATTGCGTCACCAACTCCTCAGCCGTGGAGAAGTTTGTCCCCAGCAGAGTCGCCATCGTGTTTGCCATGAAATATAAAAGAGCAGAACAATTATCGGAGGACTGGACTTTTACTTCACAATACAAACTCGCTTGTATAAAGAAAGCCTAGGGACAAAAACCTAGGTACAGCAATCTAAGTACAATTGTTTATTTTAGATTCTGGGGGGTGATGGTAGAGGCTCGGGAAAGCGATGGTAGCTCTGCCTTATTTCTTGGACGATCGGGTGCAGCCTTGGCTCTGTAGAAGAACTGCTTGGCGTTGCTGAAGAAATGCTCTCTTTTCAGGCTCTGTATATTCTCTCTCTGGCACTCTGGCTCTCTATGTATATGTCTTCTCTGTATCTCTCTCTGTGTATGTATATGTTCGCAAGGGAATGATACCTTGCTATTTATAAGAGTAGGAGGGCTTCATTAGGTTTTGCAATGATTGCCCATTCTTAAAAGTCGGCGGCTAAGGATCACTGGATCTGGGCCGTTCATCGAGATTTGAGTAATAAATGTGATTGTATAAAATCTTTTGTGGGTAATTTAATGACGATTGACATAAATCCTCCTGATTTATCATGCCAACCTCGGATTTCTCGACACGTGTCATTAATTTGCTTGTTTGCAATTGATCTGATTTGATCCCAATATTTTATTAGGATTTGTTGAGGGATTTCGATCAATTTGATGCCACGTGCCCTGCTATCATGCCACGTGGCTTAACCGCAAGCCACTGCAGAAATCTGAGCCACAAAAAAGTTACTCCTTATTGGGCCGCATAAGGCTGGCCACGTGTCAAGGCTGCTTGAGAGTGGACCCTTGAACATTTGGACCGCATGGTAATGATTTGAGCCGCATGAGTGTGGATGACCGCATGATGAGTGCCTTCTTTGTGAACCGCATGAAGATAATCTTCATGAGCCGTATGGGGCAGCCTCCGTGAGCTGCATGGGGCAGCCTCCGGTTGAACCGCATGGGGTAGTCTCTACTTGAGCCACATGCGACTGTCCACGTGTCAAGGCCGCATGACAGTTTCTGGATCTCGGAGGATCTTGTCAGAGATTTTCTTCATTTTCCTAGGAGTCTGTCATTATGAGGGATTCATAATTGTATTTTTGTGTCAGGGCTGCCATGTGTCGGAGCTGTCAGCCGTCAAGGCATTTAATGCAGTAAAGGACAAAAAAAGAGCTGTTTGCAGGCCACGTGGCTCCTCTCTGAGCCGCATAGAACTTGTTTGAGCCGCATAGACGCTCGAGCCGCATGAATACTTGAGCCGCATGAACTCTTTGAGCCGCATGGGGCTCTCTGGCCGCATGGATCTTTCTTTACTCTTTTCCATGCTTCTACAACAGGTTATTATCTAAATCTTGCTTTTATACATATTATATGGTGTATATATATTTATCATACATATATATATATGTAGCTATATATGTACATACAAGGAGATAGTTATATATAGTATTATATTGATGTATAGCTATAAAGAAGAGAAGTAAAAAAAAACATAATGAACTGTGTACTGTTTATCTCCCAACTGGGAGCGAACCCGAGCGTGGAGAAGAAAAAGGGTTCAATTTGAATCCTATTCAAAATCTTGGTGAATCTTTACCAGATTTTTCCTACGTAAACCTTATTTAATTATCCACTGGATTGACCTAAATATAATTCAAAATCGAATCCAAATTCGATTCAAATTTGATTGGTGAAATCTCGAGAAATTGTTTAGCATATATACATCGATAGTCTTTAAAATTTTCGAAACTCCACCCGCAGCAAATCCAGAACCTCAACCACGCACCCCCGACGTTCTCCTAGCCTTGGTGCACCTGTCCCTGTACCTTTGCAGCAGTGAAATGCCATCGGTCATCGGCGAACGCACGACAGAGGCAGCCGTGAGCAGCAGTCGCAACAGCAGTAGCAGCTGCGAAGTCCCAACTTCGTAGCGTGATTCCGGCTTCATTGAACAGTCATTGTTCGAATCGTTTCTTCAGGTATAATCACAATCCTACCACCTTTTACATCTTTCAAGTAGATTCAATTAAATTTCATTGTATCGCTCAGGAAATTTCCTAAAAATCAACAAAAATATGTCCAAATTGGACAGAAAACCCCATCAAAATATCTATTTTGGAAGGCGACAAACCGCCGATCCATCAATAATCTTGGAAAACTACCTAAATATGTTTGAACACAACCTATACGGCTTCTAAATCTATTTACAGATTTTGATTTCATCTATTACACAAAAAGATAGAGTTGTTTAAAAATTACTAAAAACTTGTTTAAAACAGTTTTGAAATCTAGAAAAACTATCGATACGGCATCCGTCACGACAAACAGGATGACTTGGTCACAACCCGAAGGAATCAAAAGATGTGTACGGATGTTGCGGACATGTGGGCTTTGACGAAACTCGAATTGGTTGCGTGTGCGCGACGAATTTGACGCTTGTCCGTCAGAAATCACCATATCGGCCTCTTTGCAAACTAGCCTATAACTTTGTGCACGTTCATCATATCGAGACAAAACTTGTGCCAATAGGAACATTTCATTTTTTGGTCCCGTATGCCAAGTTTGGTCCGATTCTGAGAAGGTCGACCGGAATGCTACTTTGGCGGGCCCGCGACCCGATCCAACGGACGAATTTGTGCATGACCCATCAGAATCCAACTTTGGATATATGGTTGGGTTCATATCATCAAACCAGACCCGTAGATATATAGTTTGATGACTTTAGAGACCGTAGGTATTGGCACGTTTTTCGGTGCAAAGCGGGTCCAACGGTGGACATCGTTTTGACCCGAAATTACCTTTTTGCTCCCGTGTCCAAAATTGGACTTATGGGTAGGCTATTCTAGCTAATTTGACTATTCTGGATACGTTGGTGATGTCTGTTTCATTATCTGATGACTTCTATTAGATTTTTCCTTCTGTAGTATTATTAAATTATAGTTAATTTATATTATGTTCGTATTTCGAAATCTGTGTGTCAAAACTGAGATCAGTCGATTCCAGTGATCTCATTTCGCTAAAATTGATAAATTGATTATATGGATCGCCAAGATAAGATTGTTAACCTTGTGGTTGATCACCTTGTCTTGATTTGTGTGTCGTAGGTTTTATTGTACGAATTACGAGATACAGACTTAATATTTAACCCTAGAGTTTGTAATCCATATTATTAATGACTAATAATCATAGAGATTAGTGTAACCTAGTTCTAGATGCTATGATTAATAAATGTCTTAGGTAACATAGGTATTATACGACTTAGAACGACCCAATCTCTCTAGGTAGAAGACTGATAGTCATATTTGTATTTAGTGAATAATACATATACGTTTGTGATTTGGGGTTGATAGATATTACACAGAGTATGATTCATTGGTTCATGGATAGTTCAGTTAGACTTTGGTACTGCAGTCTCAGCACAGATTGGACAAAATATCAGACAAGTATACCTTACCTACTTTTACAGTTTATTTTTATGCATTTTCTATATTGTTATTCTTTTCAGTCATATTTCATCACCTGCTATTTATGTTATGTTACTACTATTTTTTTAACTTGCATGCACGTTCCTTATTTGTTCTCCATGTGTTACTCTTTACTTCCTATGAGTGTCGTGACGATATTTGCTAGTCCTTAGTCTCCGTTCTCTTGAGTTGACTTGACCTGTAGCCGATCTTGAATGCTAGACATTTACCTTATTACCGCTAGACCGGGAGTGTCCCATGGAACTACGGTATAGAGAATCCTTATAGACTTGTTATTCCATCTTCAGGACTGGGAGCGTCCCATGGCATTACGGTGTTAGAGACTTGTTATCGACCGGTTATCCCGTCTCTAGAACCTGGTGATCTCTTCAGGTTATTGCTGGTTTTTCTTTCAGGTATTTGTTGAGACTGCTAGAATAGAAGGATAAATGGGTGGTCGATTGTATCTCGATGATTTAGGTATCGATAATGGTATTTTTATCATTCTTTCATCTTTAATATTTTATAATAACATTTTCGCTGATTAGCCTAGTTTTATAAGCTTTACTTTTTATCATGAGCATGTTCAGATAATTATATTAAGGACTAGTCAACCTTATTACTAATTATCTATTCTTGTATTTATATTCAAGTGGCATCAGTGTATTATTGTTTGATCAACATTAATACACTGGTCCCACTTGAGATTATTATCTGTGGATTGAGATATAGTTGTTAGACCCAATGTAGACAACTTATAAGTATTCGAGCTGGGCTAAAGTCTACTTGATATGTAGCTGGCATGTATACGTATCCTAGTCCTACATATTTTAGGATTGGAGCGTTACAAGCTCGCAAGACGAATCAACAGCGAAACACTCCAGTAGATGAGGGAGAGTTCAGGGAATTTGACCCAAATAGGGACTGTCACCTCCAGTTTTCAAAATTAAGGACAAATTTGTCATTTTTAATATTCTAATATTTTGTGATTATTTATTTATTAATATGGTATTTTGGGATTTTATTTGATCGGGTTTGAGTTTTGTCTCATTTCGACTTGTGTTAGTGACCCGGTTCAGTTTTAGACCTAATTGGACCCGACCAACTTGTCATGACCAAATCCAAATATTTATTTTTGACTAATCCTATTTGATTTTAGTGGGATTAGAGTTTAGAATTAGATTTAGAACTTGGAATTAGGAGTTTCCAATTTACCCTTTTGACCCCAACTCAAAACCATTCTATTCTTTGACTTGGAGGGCATTTTTGTAATGTGCCAAATGCCCCAAAACCTCCCTTGAAGTGGCTGGCCAGAATTTCACCCCCCATTCTTCTCATTTGCAAGAAAACACACTCTCTCTTTCTTTTCTCTTATTTCACAAAACCCCTCCTTTTCTCCTCTTTGATTTCAAGCTCCAAGTAAGTCAAATCTCTTCCATTTTTCTAGATATCTCTCTAATCATGGTGCTAATCCTTATTTATCTATCATTTGTGGTTTGGATCTAGGTAGACCTAGCTTGGTGGTGTGAGCATAGATCTTGTGCTTAGACCTAAAAAGAAAGTAAATTTAGGACTTTTCCTTGGGATTTCAACTCCCAAGAGGTAAACTCTCACTCTAACCTTTGTACTTGCTTCTAATTAGTGTCATTTGCATATTAGAGAATGCCCGAGGTGTAGGATAATCCATTAGGAGAGATTTGGAACCCATTGGACCCGTTTTAGGACTTTTGGCCTAGGTTTAGTGCCAAATTTAAGAAAAACCCTAAATTGACTTATTTGGGTGTTGACCCTAACCTAATTAGACCTAATTAGGTTATTTTGGGTGAGATGAGGATAGGTATGTGTTCATATTTGGATACGTGGGGTCATTTCGCAAGAAATCATGAAAATAGACTTTTCGGGATTTTCGGGTTCCAACACACGGGTGACTTTTTGCACCGACACTAGAATCGACAAGTTAGCACTTAGAATATATTCTAATCATTATTTAGGACTTATGGATAGAATTTAGGTCAAATTCGGATAGGTTTGGTGTCCGTATTGTGCGGTATCACGAATCGAACACTCCGGAGTCGCCAAAAAGGCCATTGGCCATTCGGACCTCGTTTCTTGTTTTCGCTCGCGTGCGCGAGTTGGATTGCTTGTCTATATATACATACTCAGTTATATATACATGTATATATATACATACTCACTCATATATATATATATATATATATATATATATATATATATATATTTATATTTATATTTATATATATATATATAAAATATATATATATATATAAAATATATATATATATATATATATATATATATATGAGGAAAATGTACCTAAGGTCGACCTTAGGTAAGTTACCTAAGGTCGACCTCATTTTCCTCACTTTACAACATTTCTTTCTTCAATTTTTTTATGGGATTCATCTACACCTTATTGATTGGCAACATACCAAATTTCAAGTGATTATAATATTGTTTAGCCCCCTATCTATCCCTTGCAAAATCGACGGTCTAAAACTTTGCTGCTACACCGTCGATTTTGCAAGGGATAGATAGGGGGCTAAACAATATTTTTTTTTCTTGAAATTTGGTATGTTGCCAATCAATAAGGTGTAGATGAATCCCATAAAAAAATTGAAGAAAAAAAATGTTGTAAAGTGAGGAAAATGAGGTCGACCTTAGGTAACTTACCTAAGGTCGACCTTAGGTACATTTTCCTCTCTCTCTCTCTCTCTCTCTCTCTCTCTCTCTATATATATATATATATATATATATATATATATATTTTTTTACATACTCACTCATATATATATGTATATATATATATACATACTCACTCATATATATATATATATATATATATATATATATATATATATATATATATATATGAGTGAGTATATATATATATATATATATATATATATATATATATATATATATATATTTATATATATATATATATATATATATATATATATATATATATATATATATATATATATATATATATATATTTATACTCACTCATATATAAGTTTATGTCATTTTCAATTTCCATGGCTAAATTCTCGCAGATCTAAGTTTATGTCATTTTCGGATTTCTTGGGTTTTGACCTATTTAACATTGTTATTTTCAAGTTTTGATGGTTCCATGTTGTAGAGGATTTCATTCTGCCCTAATTTGACCTATGGAAGTTCGAATTTGGACTCTAGATAAAAGATTTATGGAGCCTGGGAGTCATGGCTTGAAGGGTTCTTCTCCTCGGAAGGATGGAGAAGAAGCACAGTTCATAGCCGCATGGACTTAGCCGTATAGCTTTTATGCGACAAGATCCCTCAGCCGCATAAGCCTTGCCGCGTTCTTGGCTGCATGGCCTATGCTGCTGGGACTTAACTCCCTGGCCGCATGAAGATTTGATTTAGAGCCGCATAAGCTGTTCGTTCCCCAGCCGCATGAAGACAATTTTGCTGCCGCATATGAGTTGCATCCCCGCGAGCCGTAAGATTCGTCCCCTGCTAGCTGCATAGGACTCCACTTGATCCAGCCGCATAAGTGCATGTCCCTTCCTGGCCGCATGAGGGTTCTTACTCAGCCGCATCAGGCCTTGCCTCCCGCGAGCCGCATAGGAACTAACCCATTCTCAGCCGCATAAGCGCATGTCCGTCCGACCGCATGGACTTCTTCTCCCACTGCCGCATGCGCCCATCCATTCCCAGCCGTATGAGGCCCTCCCCTTCCGCCGGCCGCATGAGGTCCGACTTCTTGAGCCGTATGCGCCCTTGCCTCCCTGGCCGCATGTCCCTGCCCCTCCTGAGCCGCATGCGCTCTCCTTTAATGGCCGTATGGGGATCTAGTGATCCTGATGCCGCATATACCCGAACCGCATGGTTCTCCATAACCTTGTATTTTATGGCTTAATTGTTATTTATCTAACTCATGTCTTGCAACACTCCCTGTAAGTTGGGTCCCCTGACGGAATGCTTGTTCTATGTTATTTTGTACATATATCCCTGAACACGACAGTGACCCATAGTGGTGCACTCTTGACAAGTAACATGACATGATAGTGGCCCGCCGTGGCACACTCCTGACAAGTAAACCTGACATGATATATTTTGATAAGCTGTTGCGATGGCTACTTGACATGACAAGTATGGATAACCTAGACACCGTGGGCGACTGTGCTTGTACAAATGAACTAGTCTTGTCTTGGATAATGCTTAGGATGGGACTCCTGGGTACCACGGTCAGGGGTACCCACTGAAATGGACTAAGGTTAATAACTAGAATAACAAAGTAGTCATGAAGAGATTTTCCAGCTACAGGCAATCCCGTTACCTGGACGCACCTGGGATCTGTAGACTGCCGTCGAGTAGGGCACATTTCCAGCACACTGTCATGTGTTGTACCCTTCAAGCTACTTAAGGGTACATACGTTTCCTGGACGATGTACCCACCTGAATTCAACCCTTAATATTCGACCTGGGTAACCTGGTTGGTCTGCAGGGCTTATGGCTGTGGAATAATCTCGCTGCATCTTGTTAGTAACTAGGCCTGTGATAACCCTAGTTAGTTAAAGTATCAAGCCGTACTTATTGCTTGGCCGTGATTGATTGGATGGAATAACCAGTCTAGTCTTGTCTTGGTCCCTGCACCAGATTGTTACATGTCCTGATTTCTTATATTATCTTGCCGATAAATGGTAGAAAACCAAGTTCCATTCGGATGAAGGGTTACAACCCCGGTCCTTGTTTGGTTTACGGGTTGTAACCTGGTTATTTGAATAGTTCTATGGTTATCTCGTCGTATATCATTCTGATTTTTTTGTAATTCCAGTTCTTACTATTTATATATACTCTTGTGCTAATTGCTAGTTTTAGTTCCTAAGTGAAGCTTCCTTTATGACATTTGGTCTTTCTGGGGTCTGATCCAGCTGGTTTTGTATGGCCAGATTTCGGAGCAGCTCCAGAGGATCTACCGACTTTCCAGCCCAATGGTGACCACCAGGCGTAACCAGGGCAACGAGTGGGTTATTTTTGGCTCTCCCACTTTATTATAAAAATATTCTTTTGAGACGTTTAGTCGACGAACACATGTTTAGCTCGATTGCATTTTACTTACTGTCTGCCTACGGACTGGAACATGATTGACAGATCCTGGGGTTGATCATGTATGACTAAACTCTTGCTAGTTCCGATATTTTGTAACGACTAGCTTCATGATCAACTAAATATGTAATGTTTGGGACACCTTACTATTGTATATTTGGTGATCTTGTATCTTGTAACATTTATTACTTGCTTGTGATTGAGATACTAGGCTTGTTCATGACCTTAAGAGACTGTTGGCTTGTAGTTAAACCCTCATGTATCTAGACAGCCGTGACCGTATAGTGAGGTGGGATGCACTTCAATATAAGTAGCTGGCTGTGTCTGCCCCCGCTCTCCAGTATTCTGGTTCTGGGGCGTGACATGGTTTAAGTGGTGGCCCATGCAGGTCTTGTAAATCAAGATATATGGGGGTTTATCTCAATCAGTACTCGCCCTTGATCTCTATTCATATTATCTGAATCCCTGAAATTCTTGTCCTGATCCCATGTTTGTATCGTTGATCTGTCTTGGTCCTTCCTTATTGTTCCCTATGTCGTCTTCTTCAGCGGCATTGTACCTGGCCCTGCCGATCAGCAAGGCGGAGCACCTACCGTGGACCAGCAGCAACCCGGAGTTCAAGCCCAGCATTCGGGAGTAGCCTCCAGTGTTGTACCTATTGGAGGAGAGTCACCAGTCCAGCCAGTTCAGCCTGCAGAACCTGATGAAGGTACTTTGGTAGGTCTCATCAGGACCTTGAAGCTTCTCAAGATCGTCTTGGAGATGCCTTGCACCTGGCAGTGACCGATGCTTTGACCCGAGGAGGTCATCTAGGTAACAGTGCGGCCAACAGCTTCAAGCGCTTGAACCCTCCATTCTTTGATGGTAGCGAAGATGCTATCACCGTAGATGCATGGCTTCAGGACACAGAGGTGATTCTAGAAGCAGCTAGGACTCCAGAGAACGAGAAGGTGGCTGTAGTGCGCTTGCAGTTGTTGGATCTTGCCCGTAGCTGGTGGGCGGTACAGGCCGTTGGATTAGTGGCACCTATTGCTTGGGTAATATTCAGAGAGAGATTCCAGACCAAGTTTTTTGATGCTGTAGCTCGATACGATCTACAAACCAGGTTCACCAATCTGAAGCAGATGGGCAGGATGGTCGATGGATATGTGGCCGAGTTCTCCAGGCTCAGTCGGTTTTCTCCTACTTTGGTGGCAAACGAGTTTGATAGAGCCGAACGGTTCCAGCAGGGGCTCCATCTCGAGATTTTATTGGCAGTAGAGCAGTTTGAGCATCAGACTTTTGATGCAGTCTTGAGAGCAGCCAGGGGGCATGAATATACATCCTAGAGGATCGTGGATAGGACCGGAGGTCGAAAGCGATCCCATAGCCAGATGAATCAGTCTTCAGCACCAGTCCCGGCAGCCAGGTGTTTGACTATTGGAGCTCCGAGGCAGGCGGCCTCAGTAACGTCTGTTCAACATTCAGCCCCGACGTACCCTCAGCAGCAGAAGCAGAAGTAGTCTTCCGCAGTGGGATGTTCTCATTACGGGAAGCCAGGACATGTGGTGGCAGAATGTCGCAGGGCACAGGGATTGTGCCTGGCTTGTGGAGCAGCAGATCATAAGGTTGGATCCTGTCCGAATAGGGGTAGTTCATCATCGTCCAACCTTTCTAGCTCTTCAATGAGAGGACCAGCTCCAGTCCAGCAGCAGCAGTATCAGCCTCAGAGGCCCTTGCCGTTTCAGTCCCAGGCATTCCAGCAACAGCACCCCCAGCAGTATGCACAAGCCCAAGTCCTGAGTCAGAACAGGCAGCGAGGATTTCAGCACCCCGAGGGCATGGTCAGGCTATGGTAATGACCGTAGAGGAAGGATTGACACCATGAGAGGTAGTGGCAGGTACTATTCTCGTTAACTCTTTTCCAGCTTCAGCTTTATTTGATTCTGGTGCATTACATTCATTTATGTCTGCACGATTCGCGACACGGGTAAGATTAGAGCCCGAGTCATTATCAGTAAGGCTCAATATACTTACTGGTAACAGACTTGTGGGAGTAGATAGAGTGTTTTCCTCATGTCGGATCGTAGTTAGCGGTAGTGAATTCCCCGCTAGATTGATAGAGTTCCCGATGGCCGATTATGATGTGGTCTTAAGGATGGATTGGTTGAGGAACCAGTATGCTAGAATAGACTTCCACATTGGCAGGGTTATTTTTAGCATTCCAGGCGAGCCAGAGTTTTCCTTCTCCCGAGGCGAAGTTGAACCTTTTCATCCAGTATTGCGGATGGCAGTAGCAGCAGTGCAGTTACCTCGGATAGTTGAAGAGTTTTCAGATGTTTTCCCAGAAGAGCTTCCAGGAATGCCACCAGAGCGGAAGATCGAGTTCACCATTGACTTGATCCTAAGAACAACCCTAGTGTCGAAGAGAGTCTATAGGATGGCGCCATCAGAATTAGAGATATTGTACAAGATGATTGAAGAACTCAGAACCAAGGGATTCATTCGTGCTAGTAGATCGCCTTGGGGAGCCCAGATGCTTCTTGTGAAAAAGAAGGATGGTACGTCCAGGTTATGTGTAGATTATCGTACCTTGAACTCACTGACAATCAAGAACAGATACCCTCTCCCATGGATAGATGACTTGTTTGATCAACTCAAGGGGACAGCAGTGTTTTTGAAGATCGACTTGCACTCAAGATATCATCAGATCAGAGTCAGAGAGCAGGACATCCCGAAGACAGCTTTCAGATCTAGGTATGGGCATTGGGAGTTCCTTATGATGCCATTTGGAGCAACCAATGTGCCGACTGTATTCATGGACCTCATGAATCGCATCTTCATGCCTTACTTGGATCAGTTCGTGATTGTGTTCCTAGACGACATCCTGGTCTATAACAAGAGTGAGGTGGAGCATGAGCAGCATCTCCGTGTGGTTCTTCAGATTCTTAGGAAGCACCAGTTATATGCTAAGTTCAGTAAATTCGAGTTCTGGCTCGATTGTATTTCATACTTGGGTCACTTTATCACCAGAGGAGGAGTAGAAGTGGATCCGCAGAAGATCGTGGCTATAGAGTCGTGGCCAGTGCGCAGCACAGTTGCAGAAGTTCGCAGTTTTCTTAGATTGGCCGGCTACTACCGGCGATTTATTTTAGACTTTGCTCAGATTTTAGCGCCCTTGACCCAGTTGACCCACAAGGATACACGGTTTGCTTGGACATCAGAGTGCCAGGATTCTTTTGTGAAGTTGAAGCAAGGCTTGATGACGGCACCCATTCTCACGCTTCTAGATGGGACCGGAGGATTCTCAGTGTATTGTGATACTTCAGGCAGAGGTTTGGGATGCATTTTGATGCAGCATGAAAAGGTAATAGCTTATACGTCACGTCAACTTCGTGATCATGAGAGGAATTATCTAACGCATGACTTGGAGCTGGCAGCGGTAGTGTTTGCACTTAAGTTGTGGAGGCACTACTTATATGGAGATAGGGTGGAGATTTTTACCGACCACAAGAGCCTGAAGTATGTTTTTACCCAGAAGGATCTTAACATGCGTCAGAGGAGATGGCTGGAGCTTCTTGTGGATTATGATGTCAACCTGCAGTATCATCCTGGGAAGGCCAACATTGTAGCAGATGCATTGAGCAGGAGAGCCGGAGTTTATTTCCTAATAGCACAACCAGAGCTGTTAGCAGATCTTCAGAAGATGGGTATCGAAGTTGTTCTTCCTTCCAGTATGGCATTGATGGCCAGCATGCAAGTTCAGTCCACTATAGTCGAGACGATTCGGATGGCGCAGTCAGCAGATTCCAAGCTTCAGCGACTCAGAGCAGAGTGTGAGGCAGGACGGAGACCAGAGTTATGCATTCATGAAGATGGTACACTTAGGCATGGTAAGCGTCTTTGTGTACCCAGTGGAGATATCAGGCAGGAGATCATGGCAGAAGCCCACAGTTCTCAGTATTCTATTCATCCCGGTGGTACGAAGATGTACCGTGATATCCGTCCGCACTTTTGGTGGAATGGTATGAAGAGGAAGATAGCCCGGTTTGTCTCTCGATGTTTGGTTTGCCAACAGGTTAAAGCTGAACATCAGAGGCCAGCTGGACTTCTTCAGCCCTTGCCAATACCAGAATGGAAGTAGGAGCATGTGACCATGGATTTTGTGACTAGATTAACTAGATCCCCAGCTGGTCGAGATGCTATTTGGGTTATAGTTGACCGGCTCACGAAGGTGGCTCACTTTCTTCCGTTCAGAGTTGGTCAGTCGATGGCTCAGCTGACAGAGATGTATCTCAGGCAGATTGTCAGGTTGTACGGTGTGCCAGTTAGTATCACCTCGGACAGAGATTTCAGATTTACGTCTCACTTTTGGTGCAGCTTGCAAGAGAGTTTGGAAACTCACCTCCAGTTCAGCTTAGCTTATCACCCGCAGACAGATGGCCAGTCGGAACGCACGATCCAGACTCTTGAAGATATGTTGCAGTCATGTACACTCGACTTCGATGGTTCGTGGGAAGATCACTTGCACCTGGTGGAGTTCTCGTACAACAACAGTTTCCAGGTCAGTATCCAGATGGCACCGTTCGAGGCACTATATGGCAGAAAGTTCAGATCCCCGCTAGCCTGGGTCGATGTTGGAGAGAGGCAGATGCTCGGTCCAGAAATGATTGCCCAGACAGTTGAAGTGGTCAGAAAGGTCAGGGATCATCTTCGTGTTGCCCAAGATCGCCAGCGCCATTGGGCCGATTCCCTTCGACGCCCTCTTGAGTTTTCTGTTGGCGACCATGTATTCCTGAGGATTTTGCATAACCGTGGCGTCATTCGTTTCGGCGTACGGGAAAAGCTTAGTCCTAGGTATATAGGACCGTTCGATATTCTGGAGCGAGTAGGTGATGTATCCAATCGTCTTGCTCTTCCGCCGTCGCTAAGCGAGGTGTATGACGTGTTCCATGTATCCCAATTACGACGGTATATCCCGGACCCGAGCCACATCCTGGATCATTCGGAACTTGTTGTTGGAACCAACCTTTCGTATGAAGAGAGGCCCGTGTCTATATTGGACCGGAGAGAGAAGAAACTCAAGAACAAGATTATCAAGTTAGTCCGAGTTGCTTGGGGTCATCACTCTTTAGGTGAGTCAACGTGGAAGCGTGAGGATGATATCCAATCGCGATATCCTGACCTGTTTGACTCTGAGGTATAATGTCTTCCTTATGCCTCATGCCTTCGATTCCTTGCTTGCATGATTGATTGCTTGATTTGATTGCCTAGTTATAACTTGCTTGTGATTAGTATAGCTTGCTCTTGTGTCACGCCCCAGAACCAGAATACTGGAGAGCGGGGGCGAACATAGCTAGCTACGTATATCGAAATGAAGTCTATCTCGCTATACGGTCACGGCTGTCTAGATATGAGGGTTTACTACAAGCCAACAGTCTCTTAAGGTCAAGCCTACTGTCTCAATCTCAAGCAAATAATATAATCACAAGATGTTTGACCACCAAATATACAATAAAAGGCATCCCAAATATTACATATCAGCTGATCATGAAGCTAGTCGTACAAAATGCAAGGACTAGCAAGAGTTGGGTCATAAATGATCAACCCTAGGATTTGTTAATCATATTTACAGCCCGTAGGCAGACAGTAAGTAAATGTGCATCGAGCTAACAGGTGCTCGTCGGCTAAACGCCTAAAAGAATAATTTACAATAGAGTGAGCGAAACAAAATAGAAAACCCACTCGTAGCCCGGGTTCCTTCTAGTCGCCACCATCGGGCTGGAGGTTCGGTAGATCCTCGGGTGCTGCTCCGAAATCTGGCCACACAAAACCAGCTGGGTCAAACCCCAGAAAGAGCAAGTGCCACAAAGGAGGCCACGAAATAAGAACAAAAGCCAGCATATCAGAACATAAGAAAAGAAATGGAAGAAGGTACAAGTAATAAAGAGTGCAACAGGACAATAAACGACTAGTGACGTGGGACCATTCCGGGAGCCAGGTTATAACCCTTAAACCAGACAAGGACCGAGGTTGTAACCATTCGCCTGAACAGCACTCTGTCTCTACCCATTTATTGTTAGAGATAAGTAAAACAAGCATGTACAAGAGTTCCAGGTACAGGGGCTAGACAAGACTTAGACAAGGCTGGACTCCATACATTCATAAT
This sequence comes from Iris pallida, assembly GCA_029216955.1. NCBI lineage: Eukaryota > Viridiplantae > Streptophyta > Magnoliopsida > Asparagales > Iridaceae > Iris > Iris pallida. Next base: position 7,771,832 of record JANAVB010006795.1, on the reverse strand, counting down.
GCGGCCAAGCAATTACTACGGCTTACTACTTAACTAACTAGGGTTATCACAAGCCTTAATTACTAACAAGATGCAATAAGAATTTCCCAGTCCCAAGCCCTGCAGACCATCCAGTTATCTTTCCGCGGGTTGAGAGTATGGTTGGGTACATCGCCCCGGAGACGATATACCCTTAGGTGACTTAGAGGGTGCAACACATGACAGTGCGCCGGAAATGTGCTCTACTCGTCGGCAAGCTACAAGTCCAATTAAGAGCGCCCAGATAACGAGATTGCCTGTGACTGGAAATTCTCCATGAACTATAGTTTGATCTAGTCATTAGCCTAATCTATATTCAGTATGAATCCCTGACCGTGGGAACCAGGGAGTCACGTCCTAGACATGATGCAAGACAAGACAAGTGGATTGCACAAACAAGCAAGCAGGAGCACTTACGGTGTCAAGTTGATTATACGAGTCAAGTTAGCCGTCGCAACAGCATCAAGATAAATCATGTCAGGGTACTTGTCAGGAGTGCGCCACGACGGGCCACTATCATGTCAGGTTGGTCATGTCAGGAGTGCACACTACGGGTCACTGTCGTGTTATGATAGTTCCTTGTCATACCATACCATGTACAATAGTCATTCCAAACATATTAAGTAAAATCAAGTTCATGACAAAAGGCGTAAGGATATAAAATGTGCGTAAAATATCTAATAAAATATCAATATACAAGGCTATAGAAGAGCCAAGCTTAAGGAAAAATAAAACCAATTCTCCATGATTGGACAGATTGCGCAAGGGTCCCTGGGGTCGGGTTGCGCAGGAGTGGATGGCGCAGGAATGGTTGGCGCAGGAATGGATGGCGCAGGGTTGAACTGCGCAGGGGTGAAGTACGCAGGGTCCAAACGCACAGGGTTAGATTGCACGGGGGGCCAACTGCGCAGGGGTGAGCTGCGCAGGGGTTAGATTGCGCATGAACAGACTGCGCAGGAGTGAACTGCACATGGGTGAAGTGCGCAGGAATGGTTGGCGCATGGGGCTGAGCGCAGTTCGCCAAGGGGCAATCAGCGCGGTCGGTGCTACGCTAAAGAGCGCATGCCGAGAGGGGATGCGCAGTCCAGCACTGCGCTAAAGAGCGCAGGCTGCAGTCTTCTTCTCCAGGCCGAGAGGAACACCTCAAGAACACCAAAATTCAAATCTTCATATCTTGGTCAAATCAAAACCAAATCTACATTTCCAAGGGTCTAACTTGAGTAAAATTGAATTTCTCTTCCACATGGAACCATCAAAACTCACAAAATCCAACCAAAATAGATCAAAACTATGTAAATCCGAAAATAGTTAAAACCTAGATCTAGAACAATGGAGTCTCCAAATCATAAAATGTCAAGCACTAATGTTGATCATCATGGCCTAATCTAGCTAATGAACAAATAAAATATGGTTCTCATGTGGTGGCAAGGTGCACTTGCCTATGGGTGGAGTGTTGTGTTAGAGGAAGGAAGAAGAAGAAGAAGAAATTAATGGAGGGAAGTAATGAGGAGAGAGAGTGTTAGGTAGGGATAATAAAGAGGGTGGGTTGTGGTGGAATGAGGGTTGAACATAGGCTAAGGTGTTCCAATACATGTTAAACCAAACTAAACCAAATCAAACCAATTCTCCTCCACAAAATAAACCAAGCCAGGTAAAACCTAATTACGAGAACCAAAATCTGCAAGTCAAGCCAATTATAAGTACATGCTAAAATCAGAAAAAATAAATACAGGTCTGAAATACATGCAAGCTTAACAAAAATACGTATTCAGAATATGGGTGTTACAACTCTACCCACCTTAAAAGAATTCCGTCCTCGAAATTTAATTAAGAGGCTAGAAAGACAAGGGCAAGCTATATTAATTATAGACAAGCTATAACCAGGCAAGCAATCAGACAATCATACATGCAAGCAAGGGATGGAAAACATAAGGCATAAGGAAGACATTATACCTTACGAGTCAAATAGGTAGGGATATCACGATCGGATATCATCCTCACGCTCCCACGTTGACTCACCTAGAGAGTGATGGCCCCAAGCAACACGGACTAAACTAATAGTCTTGTTCTTGAGTATCTTCTCTCTCCGGTCCAATATAGACACGGGCCTCTCCTCATACGAAAGGTTGGTACCAACAACCAGTTCCGAATGATCCAGGATATGGCTCGGGTCCGAGACGTACCGTCGTAATTGGGACACATGGAATACATCATGCACCTCACTTAGCAACGGCGGAAGAGCAAGACGATAGGATACATCTCCTACTCGCTCCAGGATATCGAACGGCCCTATATACCTAGGACTAAGCTTTCTCTGCACGCCAAAGCGAATGACGCCATGGTTAGGCGAGATCCTAAGGAATACATGGTCGCCGATAGCAAACTCTAAGGGACGCCGATGAGCATCGGCCCAATGCTGCTGGCGATCTTGGGCAACTCGAAGGCGATCTCTGATCCTTCTGACCACTTCAACTGTCTGGGCAATCATCTCTGGACCAAGCATCTGCCTCTCTCCGATATCATCCCATGCTAGCGGGGATCTGCACTTCCTACCATACAGAGCCTCGAATGGAGCCATCTGGATACTGGCCTGGAAACTATTGTTGTATGAGAATTCCACAAGATGCAAGTGATCTTCCCACGAACCACCAAAGTCAAGTGTACATGATCTCAACATGTCTTCAAGAGTCTAGATAGTGCGCTCTGACTGGCCATATGTTTGCGGATGATATGCCAAACTGAACTGGAGACGAGTTCCTAAACTTTTTTGCAAGCTACACCAAAAGTGCGATGTAAACCTTGAATCTCGGTCCGAGGTGATACTGACGGGCACACCATGAAGCCTGACAATCTGTCTGAGGTACATCTCTGCCAACCGAGCCGTTGACTGCCCAACTCTAAATGGAAGAAAATGAGCCACCTTCGTGAGCCGGTCAACTATAACCCAAATAGCATCTCGACCAGCTGGGGATCTAGGCAATCCAGTCACAAAATCCATGGTCACATGCTCCCACTTCCATTCTGAAATCGGCAAGGGCTGAAGAAGTCCAGCGGGCCTCTGATGTTCAGCTTTAACCTGCTGGCAAACCAAACACCGAGAGATAAACCGGGCTATCTCCCTCTTCATGCCATTCCACCAGAAGTGCTGACGGATATCACGGTACATCTTCGTGCCACCGGGATGAATAGAATACTGCGAACTGTGAGCTTCTGCCATGACTTCCTGTCTGATATCTCCACTGGGTACACAAAGACGAGAGCCGTGTCGAAGGGTACCATCTTCATAAATGCACAAATCTGGCCTTCTTCCTGCCTCACACTCTGCTCTGAGCCGCTGAAGCTTAGAATCTGTAGACTGTGCCATCCGGATCCTCTCAACTATGCTGGACTGAACTTGTAGGCTGGCCATCAACGCCACGTTGGTAGGAAGAACCACTTCAATTCCCATATTCTGAAAATCTGCCAATAACTCTGGTTGCGCCGTTAGGAAATAAACTCCGGCTCTCCGGCTCAACGCATCTGCTACTTTGTTGGCCTTTCCTGGGTGATACTGCAAATCCACATCGTAGTCCACCAATAGCTCAAGCCATCTCCTCTGCCGCATATTAAGGTCCTTCTGGGTAAAAACATACTTCAGGCTCTTATGATCAGTAAATATCTCCACTCTATCTCCGTACAAGTAGTGCCTCCACAACTGCTGCTAGCTCCAAGTCGTGGGTCGGATAATTCTTCTCATGATCACGAAGTTGACGTGATGCATAAGATATTACCTTCCCATGCTGCATCAAGACACACCCCAATCCTCTGCCTGATGCGTCGCAATAAACTGTGAATCCTCCGGTCCCATCTGGAAGTGTGAGAATGGGAGCCGTTATCAAGCCTCGCTTCACCTTCTCAAATGATTCCTGGCACTCTGTTGTCCAAGCAAACTGCACATCCTTACGAGTCAACTGGGTCATCGGCGCTGAAATCCTTGCAAAATTTGAAACTAATCGCCGGTAGTAGCCGGCCAATCCAAGGAAGCTGCGAACCTCTGCCACTGAACTAGGTACTGGCCAAGTTTCGATAGCCATAATCTTCTGGGGATCCACTTCCACTCCCCCTCGAGTAATGATGTGACCCAAGTACAAAATACGATCGAGCCAGAACTCGTATTTACTGAACTTGGCGTACAACTGATGCTCTCTAAGCGTCTTAAGGACGATTCTGAGATGCTGCTCATGCTCAGCTTCGCTCTTGCTGTAGACCAAGATATCATCTAGGAACACGATCATGAACTGATCCAGGTAAGGCATGAAAATGCGATTCATGAGGTCCATAAATACAGCTGGCACATTGGTTGCTCCAAAGGACATAACAAGGAACTCCCAATGCCCATATCTCGATCTAAATGCTATCTTCGGGATGTCCTGCTCTCTGACTCTGATCTGGTGGTATCCTGACCGCAAGTCTATCTTCGAGAACACTGAAGCCCCTTTAAGTTGATCAAACAAGTCATCTATCCTCGGGAGAGGGTATCTGTTCTTGATTGTCACTGAGTTCAAGGTACGATAATCTACACATAACCTGGACGTACCATCCTTCTTTTTCACAAGAAGCATCGGGGCTCCCCAAGGCGATCCACTTGCACGAATGAATCCCTTGGTCCTGAGTTCTTCAATCATCTTATACAAAATCTCCAACTCTGAAGGCGCCATTCTGTAGACTCGCTCTGATACTGGTACTGTTCCGGGGATTAAGTCTATTGTGAACTCGATCTTCCGCTCTGGCGGCATCCCTGAAAGTTCCTCTGGGAAGACATCTGGAAATTCTTCAACTATCCGGGGCAACTACACTGCTGCTAATGCCATCCGCAATACTGGGAAAGATGGCTCCACTGTTCCTCTGGAAAATGAGAACTCTGGCTCTCCTGGAATGCTGAAAACAACTCTGCCAACATGGCAGTCTATCCTAGCATACTGGTTCCTCAACCAATCCATGCCTAAGACTACATCATAGTCTGCTATAGGGAATTCTATAAATCTAGCGGGGAACTCTCTACCGCTAACTACGATCCGACACGAGGAAAACACTCGATCTACTCCCACAAGACCATTACCAGTAAGTATATTGAGCTTCACTGAAAATGACTCGGGCTCCAATCCTATCCGTGTCGCGAATCGTGCAGACATGAATGAATGCGATGCACCAGAATCAAATAATACTGAAGCTGAAAAGGAGTTGACGAGAATAGTACCTGCCACTACCTCACCTGGTGCAACTTCTTCTTCTCTAGTCATCATCATGGCCTGACCTCTAGCTATGGGTCCCCTCTACTGGAAACCTCTCTGCCTGCTCTGCACTGGAGCCTGGACACACTGCTGCTGGAATGCCGGGGCCTGAGGCAACAATGGCCTTGGGTACTGCTGCGGCTGCATGGGTGCTGGTCCCCTAACCGATGGACTGGTTAGGTTGGAAGAGGATGAACTACCCCTATTCAGGCAAGCTCCTATCTTGTGATCTGCCGCTCCATAAGCTAGGCACAATCCTTGCGCCCTACGACAATCTGCCACCACATGGCCCGGCTTCCCGCAATATGAACATCCCACTGCGGAAGTCTGCTTCTGCTTCTGCTGCTGCGGGTACGTCGGGGTCGAATGCTGAACCGACGTTGCTGAGGCCGCCCGCCTCGGAGTTCCAATGGTCAATCCCCTAGCTGCCGGGACTGGAGCTGATGATTGGTGCATCTGACTGTGGGACCGCTTCCTACCTCCGGTCCTATCCACGATCCTCTGGGAGGTGTACTCATGCCTCCTAGCTGCCCTCAATACTGCATCGAACATCTGGTGCTCGAACTACTCGACTGCCAACAAGATCTCCAAATGCAGTCCCTGCTGGAACCGCTGGGCCCTATCAAATTTGGTCGCCACCAAGGTGGGGGCAAACCTACTGAGCCTAGAAAACTCAGTCGCATAGCCATCGACCGTTCTACCTCCTTGCTTCAAGTTGGTAAATCTGGTCTGCTTGTCGTACCGAGCCACAACATCGAAATACTTTGTCTGGAATCTCTCTCTAAATACTGTCCAAGCAATGGCCACTAATCCCATGGCTTGCGCTGTCCACCAACTGCGAGCTAAGTCCAACAATTGCAGGCGTACCACCGCCACCTTCTCATTCTCAGGTGTCCTAGCTGCTTCCAGAATCACCTCGGTATCCTGAAGCCAAGCGTCCGCGGCAATTGCATCTTCACTGCCGTCGAAGAATGGAGGGTTCAGGCGCTTGAAGCTATTGGCCGCGCTGTTCCCTGGATGACCGCCTCTGGTCAAAGCATCTGCCATAGTCTGGTGCAAGGCGTCTCCTCGACGATCCTGGGAAGCTATCAAGGTCCTGATAAGACCTACCAAGGTGCCATCATCCGGCTCGGCAGGCTGAATGGGCTGAACTGGGGGCTCTCCTCCAGTAGGCACAACTCTGGAGGCTACTCCGGAATGCTGGGCTTGATCTCCGGGTTGCTGGTCCACATAAAGTGCTCCACCTTGCTGATCGGCGGGGTCAGGTACAGTTCTGCTGAAGAAGACGACACAGGGAAAATAATAAGGAAGGACCAGGACATATCAATGATACAAGCATGTGATCAAGTCAAGATTCTAGAGATTCAGAGGATATGAACGGAGATCAAGGATGAGTACTGATTGAGACATCTATTCGGTAAACCCTCACATTTCTTGATTGACAAGACCTGCATGGGCCACCACTTAAACTATGTCACGCCCCAGAACCAGAATACTGGAGAGCGGGGGCGAACATAGCCAGCTACGTATATCGAAATGAAGTCCATCTCGCTATACGGTCATGGCTGTCTAGATATGAGGGTTTACTACAAGCCAATAGTCTCTTAAGGTCAAGCCTACTGTCTCAATCTCAAGCAAATAATATAATCACAAGATGTTTGACCACCAAATATACAATAAAAGGCGTCCCAAATATTACATATCAGCTGATCATGAAGCTAGTCGTACAAAATGCAAGGACTAGCAAGAGTTGGGTCATACATGATCAACCCTAGGATTTGTTAATCATGTTTATAGCCCGTAGGCAGACAATAAGTAAATGTGCATCGAGCTAACAGGTGCTCGTCGGCTAAACGCCTCAAAGAATAATTTACAATAGAGTGAGTGAAAAAAAATAGAAAACCCACTCGTAGCCCGGGTTCCTTCTAGTCGCCACCATCGGGCTGGAGGTTCGGTAGATCCTCGGGTGCTGCTCCGAAATCTGGCCACACAAAACCAGCTGGGTCAAACCCCAGAAAGAGCAAGTGCCACAAAGGAGGCCACGAAATAAGAACAAAAGCCAGCATATCAGAACATAAGAAAAGAAATAGAAAAAGGTACAAGTAATAAAGAGTGCAACAGGACAATAAACGACTAGTGACGTGGGACCATTCCGGGAGCCAGGTTACAATCCTTAAACCAGACAAGGACCGAGGTTGTAACCATTCGCCTGAACAGCACTCTGTCTCTACCCATTTATTGTTAGAGATAAGTAAAACAAGCATGTACAAGAGTTCCAGGTACAGGGGCTAGACAAGACTTAGACAAGGCTGGACTCCATACATTCATAATGCGGCCAAGCAATTACTACGGCTTACTACTTAACTAACTAGGGTTATCACAAGCCTTAATTACTAACAAGATGGAATAAGAATTTCCCAGTCCCAAGCCCTGCAGACCATCCAGTTATCTTTTCGCGGGTTGAGAGTATGGTTGGGTACATCGCCCCGGAGACGATATACCCTTAGGTGACTTAGAGGGTGCAACACATGACAGTGCGCCGGAAATGTGCTCTACTCGTCGGCAAGCTACAAGTCCAATTAAGAGCGCCCAGATAACGAGATTGCCTGTGACTGGAAATTCTCCACGAACTATAGTTTGATCTAGTCATTAGCCTAATCTCCATGATTGGACAGATTGTGCAAGGGTCCCTGGGGTCGGGTTGCGCAGGAGTGGATGGCACAGAAATGGTTGGCGCAGGAATGGATGATGCAGGGTTGAACTACGCAGGGGTGAAGTACGCAGGGTCTAAACGCACAGGGTTAGATTGCGCGGGGAGCCAACTGCGCAGGGGTGAGCTGTACAGGGGTTAGATTACGCATGAGCAGACTGCGCAGGAGTGAACTGCACAGGGGTAAAGTATGCAGGAATGGTTGGCGCATGGGGCTGAGCGCAGTTCACCAAGGGGCAATCAGCACGGTCAGCGCTGCGCTAAAGAGCGCAGGCCGAGAGGGGATGCGCAGTCCAGCACTGCGCTAAAGAGCGCAGGCTCCAGTCTTCTTCTCCAGGCCGAGAGGAACACCTCAAGAACACCAAAATTTAAATCTTCATATCTTGGTCAAATCAAAACCAAATCTAGATTTCCAAGGGTCTAACTTGAGTAAAATTGAATTTTTCTTCCACATGGAAGCATCAAAACCCACAAAATCCAACCAAAATAGATCAAAACAATGTAAATCCGAAAATAGTTAAAACCTAGATCTAGAACAATGGAGTCTCCAAATTACAAAATGTCAAGCACTAATGTTGATCATCATGGCCTAATCTAGCTAATGAACAAATAAAATGTAGTTCTCATATGGTGTCAAGGTGTACTTGCCTATGGGTGGAGTGTTGTGTTAGAGGAAGGAAGAAGAAGAAGAAGAAATTAATGGAGAGAAGTAATGAGGAGAGAGAGTGTTAGGTGGGGATAATAAAGAGGGTGGGTTGTGGTGGAATGAGGGTTGAACATAGGCTATGGTGTTCCAATACATGTTAAACCAAACCAAACCAAATTAAACCAATTCTCCTCCACAAAATAAACCAAGCCAGGTAAAACCCAATTACGAGAACCAAAATCTGTAAGTCAAGCCAATTACAAGTACATGCCAAAATTCGAGAAAATAAATACAGGTCTGAAATACATACAAGCTTGACAAAAATACGTATTCAGAATATGGGTGTTACATCTTGTCCCTCTAACCTCTTAATTAAATTCGGAGGACGGAATTCTTTTAAGGTGGATAGAGTTGTAATACCTGTTGTTCGTATTACGTATTTTGGAATACGTGCACGTATTTTATCTTGTATTGCATGTCTTCTTGCTTGGTTTATTGGGTATTTCATTGTTTGGTTCATCTTGGTTTGGGTTGGCTTGGTTCGGTTTGGGGTTGCTTTTGGTTCAATATGGACCAAGGGGAGAACCCCTACCTACCACCACCATCTCCATTTATTAGCCCCCTTTCTTTTCTCTCTCCCTATTACTCTTCTCCTTCTCCTCCATTAACTCTCCACCTATCAGGAAGAGAGGTCTGGGCAAGTGCATCTTGCTTCATGGAGGAACTCGAGAATTATTGTTCTATTTTCTTCCTTGCAATATTCTAAGACTCTTTAGTGCTTGGCATTTTCAATTTCCATGGCTAAATTCTCGTAGATCTAAGTTTATATAATTTTTGAATTTCTTGGATTTTGACCTATTTAAAATTGTTATTTTCAAGTTTTGATGGTTCCATGTTGTAGAGGATTTTATTCTGCCCCAATTTGACCTATAGAAGTTCGAATTTGGACTCTAGATGAAAGATTTATGGAGCCTGAGAGTCATGGCTTGAAGGGTTCTTCTCCTCGGAAGGATGGAGAAGAAGCACAGTTCATAACCGCATGGACTTAGCCGTATAGCTTTTATGCGGCATGATCCCTCAACCGAATAAGCCTTGCCACATTCTTGGCCGCATGGCCTATGCCGCTGGGACTTAACTCCCTGGCCGCATGAAGATTTGATTTAGAGCTGCATAAGCTCATCGTTCCCCAGCCACATGAAGACAATTCCGCTGCCGCATATGAGTTGCATCCCCGCGAGCCGTATAAGATCCATCCCCTGTTAGCCGCATAGGACTCCACTTGATCCAGCCGCATAAGTGCATGTCCCTTCCTGGCCGCATGAGGGTTCTTACTCAGCCGCATAAGGCCTTGCCTCCCGCGAGCCGCATGGGAACTAACCCATTCTTAGCCGCATAAGCGCATGTCCATCCGGCCGCATGGACTTCTTTCCCCACTGCCGCATGCGCCCATCCATTCCCAGCCGTATGAGGCCCTCCCCTTCCGCCGGACGCATGAGGCCCGACTTCTTGAGCCGCATGCGCCCTTGCCTCCCTGGCCGCATGCCCCTGCCCCGCCTGAGCCGCATGCGCTCTTCTTTAATGGCCGCATGGGGATCCAGTGATCCTGATGCCGCATATACCCGAACCGCATGGCTCCTCCCTAACCTTGTATTTTATGGCTTAATTGTTATTTATCGGACTCAAGTCTTACAACCCTCCCTGTAAGTTGGGTCCCTTGACAGAATGCTTGTGCTATGTTATTTTGTACATATATTCCTGAACACGACAGTGGCCCGTAGTGGTACACTCTTGACAAGTAACATGACATGATAGTGGCCCGCTGTGGCGCACTTTTGACAAGTAAACCTGACATGATATATATTGATAAGCTGTTGCGACGGCTACTTGACATGACAAGTATGGATAACCTGGACACCGTGGGCGATTGTGTTTGTACAAATGAACCAGTCTTGTCTTGTATCATGCTTAGGATGGGACTCCTGAGTACCACGGTCAGGGATACCCACTGAAATGGACTAAGGTTAATAACTAAAATAACACAGTAGTCATGAAGAGATTTTCCAGCTACAGGCAATCCCGTTACCTGGGCGCGCCTGGGATTTGTAGCCTGCCGTCGAGTAGGGCACATTTCCAGCACACGGTCATGTGTTGCACCCTTCAAGCTACTTAAGGTACATACGTTTCCTGGACGATGTACCAACCTGAATTCAACCCTTAATATTCGACCTGGGTAACCTGGATGGTCTGCAGGGCTTATGGCTGTGGAATAATCTCGCTGCATCTTGTTAGTAACTAGGCCTGTGATAACCCTAGTTAGTTAAAGTATCAAGCCGTACTTATTGCTTGGCCGTGATTGATTGGATGGAATAACCAGTCTAGTCTTGTCTTGGTCCCTGCACCAGATTGTTACATGTCCTGATTTCTTATATTATCTTGCCGATAAATGGTAGAAAACCAAGTTCCTTCGGATGAAGGGTTACAACCCCGGTCCTTGTTTGGTTTACGGGTTGTAACCTGGTTATTTGAATAGTTCTATGGTTATCTCGTCGTATATCATTCTGATTTTTTTTTGTAATTCCAGTTCTTACTATTTATATATACTCTTGTGCTAATTGCTAGTTTTAGTTCCTAAGTGAAGCTTCCTTTATGACATTTGGTCTTTCTGGGGTCTGATCCAGCTGGTTTTGTATGGCCAGATTTCAGAGCAGCTCCAGAGGATCTACAGACTTTCCAGCCCAATGGTGACCACCAGGCGTAACCAGGGCAACGAGTTGGTTATTTTTGGCTCTCCCACTTTATTGTAAAAATATTCTTTTTAGGTATTTAGCCGATGAGCACATGTTTAGCTCGATTGCATTTTACTTACTGTCTGCTTACGGGCTATAACATGATTGACGGATCCTGGGGTTGATTATGTATGACTAAACTCTTGCTAGTCCTGACATTTTGTAACAACTAGCTTCATGATCAACTAAATATGTAATGTTTGGGATGCCTTACTATTGTATATTTGGTGATCTTGTATCTTGTAACATTTATTACTTGCTTGTGATTGAGACACTAGGCTTGTTCATGACCTTAAGAGACTGTTGGCTTGTATTTAAACCCTCATGTATCTTGACAGCCGTGACCGTATAGTGAGGTGGGATGCACTTCAATATACGTAGCTGGCTATGTCTGCCCCTGCTCTCCAATATTCCGGTTCTGGGACGTGACATAGGTGTTATGTTTTCTAAGTTAAATTTTTTTGACCATTTGTGACTCAACTAATAAGGTATCTTTTACTTACTTTTATTCCCCACCTAAACATACTAATATCCATTTGTACATGTCCTATAGGAGTCTTCCCATTTGCAATATGTTAATATTGTATTAGGGTTCTAATATTGGTGCATACATGTACCTGTTATCATAGTCATTTGTTAAGTGTTGTCCCATGTATCCCATCATATGCATCTCTCTACCCTGGTTGTTCCAAAATCCCCTTTTCATTCCAGATTCAAGTTGAATCATACTCTGTTCTAGTATACCCCTGCCAAGACTTGCATTGCCAGGGACTGATACAAGTTTCATAACCATTTCACAGGTTTGCCTAACATGTGTATGTCCTGCTATTGGGTGACCCTATTTGTACAGTCACCCCCTCCCCTACGGTTACTGAAGACACCTGAACACTAGATGCACTCCTAGGCTTGTACCTGTACCCTGTTATCAGTATAAATCAGGGTCTATATCACTGACAGTTGGTGTTAGAGGTTATGTTAGATAGTACGTTGTAGTTAGATATGTAACGTAGATGTTATAATTTGTTAAGGTATGCTAGATTGGCTAGTTTTGAGTTAGTATCTTGGTATCTTAGATACCAATGTTAGTACCTTAGGATATCTCTAGTTTACCTTTTACTTGCAAGGTAGTGAGGTTTACCTTAGTATAGGGTAAGATATTGTGATACACTCAAGGTATTGGATAAACTTAGAGTCTAAGGGTAGATAATGGTTAGATAAGTTAGTGTCTTGGTATCTTAGGATACTAAGAGTCGTATATTAAGATACCAATGCGTATCTTAGGATACTAGCTAGTATCTTAAGGTAAATGTTATTTACCTTGGTATAGGCAAGGTAATGAGGATTACCTTGTCATGGGGTAAGGTATTGGGATACCTTGGTAGGGTAAGGTATTAGTTTACCTTGTCATATGATAGATAACTAGGATGGTTATTGGATGCCTAGGTAAGGGGTTTACCTTGCTAAGGTAAGGGTTTACCTTAGGCTAAGGTAATTGTGCTAAACCAAGATATTGGTATCGGGATACCAATAGGGCCAAGATATGTGGTATCTTGGTAGGTAAATGCTAGGAATAGAATACCTAGGCTAGAGTTGACCACGTTTGACCATAGTTGACTATTTTGACTCAAAGCCAACTAAAAGTCAATATTGGACCTAGAATTGACTAGAACTTGACCAGAATTGACCAGTTGACCAAAAGTCAACTGTGAGTCAACCATTAGCCTAGTTTGACCTAGATTGGACTAAGAGTTGACCAGTTGACTAGTTGACCAAAAGTTAACTGTAAGTCAATCTTTGACCTAGTTTGACTTTGTGTGACCTAGTTTGACTTAGTTTGACTGAGCTTGACCTAGATTTGCATATCATATACTAGAAATCATGCCAAACACTATTAAACCCTAATTAACTCTTGTATATCTCATATTTAGGTCTGTGACTATCCTCTGAGCCTCGATTCCCATTGACTGCTCAGTACCGCAGGCAAGTACATTCTCTGATAGTTTTCATTGTCATAATATCTGTGTAACGTTCCAGTCCCAAAATACATAGGACTAGGATACGTATACATGCCAGCTACGCATCGAGAGGACTCCAGTCTAACTTGAATACGTATAAGCTGTCTGGTTTTCTAAAGCAATCTATCCATTCAACTACAAATATCTCAATCTACTGAAGATAAACTCTTGTACAAACCAAGTAAACTAATGTTGGTCAGAAATTAGCAAATCGGTTACTACAAGTAACAAAAAAAGATAATATACAATAAAGTGGACCAAACTCTAATGCAATTATCTTGAACAAGCTTCTAATGAAAGATAAAGCTTGTAAAACTAGGCTATACAGCAGCAATGTCAAAGTAATAAAATATTGGACGAGTGTGAAAATATATGAACTAAATATACCTGAAATTCCTGAGAAACAATCAATTCTCCAATGAATTCTATCTCGATCACTTCAGCTAATACCTGGAGAGATCACCAGGTCCTCAGAGGACTAGCAAGACACATAATATACATGCCTACTTTAACAGTTTTAACATGCAAGAAAGGATAGGAAATAGTTCAAGAGATAAAAACTGCAGAGTAGTATAAGAATAAAATATAAGGAAATGACATGTCGTCGAGAATCGTGCTGATAAACATGACTAAGAATAAATTGGAGTAATCCGCAGCTCAGTGGGGACTCACGGCCCTATAGATCACAGCTCAGTGGGGGCTCAAAACCTATAGTAAGTGTCTATCGTAGCTCAGTAGGGGCTTACAACAGAGAGTAGTCAAGTATAGTCATCGTCTATCACAAGGTCCTCGCCTAGAACTACGAGTCAAGTCAAGGAAAGTCAAGTCAAGATGTCAACAAGTCAAGTCCATCTCAATTATGTCAAAGGGATACGACAGAGGCTAAGCAATACTATCACTAGACATGAACACGAAAGAATAATATGGCGAGTAACATGAGAAAAGAAAGAGCAACCATGTACGTGCACGTAGAACTAAAAAGTATCCATGATATGAAGTAGGAGAGAAATATGTACCAAGTGAGACATAAAAGAATGGCAGTATAGAAAAGAATATAAGTACTGTAAAGTTTGGCAAGGAGTACTTGCCTGAGGGTTGTACGGAGAGCCAACAATATATCGCCAATCAACAAGTCAGAAAGTCCAAGTCTCACAACTGCCTCTGGAAGCTGTAATAGATGTTACCAATGTTTCCAGATTAGTCAAATTAGCTACGATTGCCTGTCCTTAAGTCCAATTCTGGACACAGGGGCAAACCGGTAATTTTGGGTCAAAACGGTGTCCGTCGTTGGACCCACTTTGCAACGAAAAGCATGCCAGAGTCAACTGTCTATAAAGTCGTAAAACTATGTCTACAAATTTATTTTGACAAGACGAACCCAACGGTATGTCCAATTTTGGATTTCGGTGGACCGTACACGAAATCGCCCGTTGAATCGGATCGTGGGGCCTGCAAAATGGCGATCCGATCAACTGTCTCAGAATCGGACCAAACTTGGCATACAAGACCAAAAAAATGATATGGTCCTGTTGGCGCAAGTTTCGTCTCGATCTGACGAACGTGCACAAAGTAATTGGAAAATTTACAAAGAGGCCGATACGGTGAATTTCGACAGATATGCATCAAATTCGTCGCGCACACGCAACCAATTTGAATTCCGTCAAAGCCTACAAGTCCATGAAGCCGATACACACCTTTCGATGCTTTCGATTCAAGACCACGTCGCCCGGATTGGCGGAACGGACGTCGTATCATAATAATTATTATTATTTTAAAGACTATTTTTTAGAGATTTTCTAGGTAATTTATCAACGATTTTAATACAGAATAGAGCAAAATATTTACTGGGTTTTCTAGATGGTTACTTAGTCTACTGTTAAAATGAATTAATTCGCAGATCGATCAACTGTGCAAGGAATTACGATTCTTCAAACAGGGGATCATGATTGATCAAGGTTCTATTTTTCGAACAAAATTTTCCCTCGACTTTGAGTCGATTTTCTCGATAATTTAAAGCGGCAAAGCTAAATCTATTTGAAGGGACTTAGAGTCATATAGGTTGTGTCCATAACTAAAGAGGTAGACCGAAAAATGATCAACCATGCATTGCGAAAACTCGTCACAAAGTTGGCTTCGCAAAGCTACTGCTGACGCGGACTACTGTTGATGTTTATCGGCCTGTGGCGGCTCTGTCACCGGCTGACTGCTGCCCACGGCGGTGCTGGCACGTGCGCGGGGCAGGGGCGCCTGGTAGCCGTCAGGAGGGGGAGAGTTTCGGCTAGGGTTTGGGGTTCGATCGATATCCCTCTTTCCCTCTCGTATATAAGCGCGGGTGGCTCGGGTTGGAAGCTTTACTGTTCCCGCAAGGGAACAGTAAAGATTTCCCCTTTTTTTTTTAAATCTTTTCCAAATCTATATAAATATGTATTTATATATTTATATATATGTATATATCTATATATACACACCTATAAATCTCCAAAAAAATTTAAAATCAAATCTTAATATTATCTATCTATATATATATAATGTATTTAAATATATGTACATATATGTAAATTTACTTGACAATAAAAAGGACTACCAATAATAATAATATCTAATAGTAATAAATATATTTATTTAATCACCACAAAATAATAAAGTAATATAAAATAATTAAATGGTGGTTTGGTGAATCCATACTACTCACCTTTATCCGGGTCCAAAAAATTGTACAAATATTTTAAAATAATATTTAATAATAAAAATACCAATTTTTGTACAAATATTCAAATAATTAAAAAATGTACATCAATACCTAAATTAATTTAGAAAATATTTACACACACATAAAATATGCCTATATGGTCATCTTTCGTCACACCACATACATGCATAGGCTTGGACTTGGATCGGGTCCAATCCGGGCTAAATTGGTACAATCGGGTCATCTAAAAATCAATATATCTAATTAATAAATAAATAATTCATTGGTGGGGGTTAAGTCGCAACTTGGCCTGGTTTTCCTAGTTCGGACATCACTATGACTAGGCCTCCCCTAGTATGGCTAATACACTCGTCAAGGCACACCGCTAAAACTTCCATGCAAAAATTTCTAGTCGTCTTGTACTCCAAAACTCAATCATGGCTAAGGTCATCTATAATACTAACTATTTAATTTAAAGTACTTATAAATTCCAAAAATCCCTATTTAAGTCGAATAATAATAAAAAAATAATTCTAAATATTCAGGGGTGTTACAATATGCTATATCCGATTCAGTTATAGTGTTTTACTTGATTCCCGACACGATGGTACACGGACTAGTATACGTTGGATCTCGTCATGAGAGGTTATTCTTGGTTTACCTGGTATATGAGTACATTGTTCGATCTTGTTTCCTGTACTTGTATAGACTCCAATTTGGGAGTGGGCTGGCCCCCTGCTCTTTAAATCCCGTGTCATGACGTGTCATCGTTGGATCCATTATACTACTCGGGGATGGAGAGTTATTAGAGGTTATGTGATCAATACCCCTCCTGTATTTATGTTACTACTTGCATCATGGCTTTACCCTCGCGTCACGTAGGGTAAAGCCTGACCTGTGTTATTACTTGCCTTATAGTTTTCCATTGTGGCCGGCCTGATTCTTATTTTCTTGTATTTTCTGACTCATAGCCGATCAAATGGAAGAGCCTGATCATGTGTCCCAAGCCGATCACATAACGCTCTAATATCTCAAGGCACCGTTTATGCTTATATTATACATCGGTTATTACTGTACTGCTCTACATTTTTAGTATTTCATACCCTGACATGATATCCAGATTTACATATTTTGTTTATACTCTAATGTTGATATTCTATCTTGTATTTCATTATAACTGTCTCTTATAGAATTTGTCAATTCACATGAAACTGCTATTAGCGTTTGTACTTGCTCATATCCTGACAGGATAACTTTGTTGTGTTTTACAGAGGATTCAGATACAGACTGCCCGACCTTCTACGGGTTTGGCATAGATACAATTTACCACTTGGATTTAGTGGAGCCGGTGCCTTTAGAGGACCTACCACCGGTAGGGATCTAGACTAGTAGATTTTACTGGACTGCATTGCACCTTATCATTTTGGCTTTAGTATATTATTATTTTGGGATATGTACATTGTGATATACTCTCTATCTCTGGTTGGACGTTGTGACTTGTATCTATTTCCACCTTTCCCATTTCCATCATATCTTTATCTTTTCGTGCGTATCTTCCTTAGATTTATGTGATTGAGTTATATATATATATATATATATATATATATATATATATATATATATATATATATATATATATATATATATATATATATATTCCTCCGTACGGAGATGACAGGTACATATATATTATTAATGCCAGATTTTATAGACGACCTATACAGCGTTCTACCGCCGACACTGCAGCGTAGGCTGGACTTACTTACGTGCTCGTGCCCCTAAACATGGTGCGGGTCATGACACGTTTTTGTGGTGGCCCATGCAGGTCCATGTCGCAACTAGTGCGATCTCGTAATGGTACTCGACTTAGAGTACTAATTACGAGCCTGTAGTTAGGATATAGGTTCTAGATTATTATAGGAGTTACTCAGTCACATTTTAGGAAAATTTTCGATCTTTTGATTATCATGACAACTCTTCTTGCATTTCAATTTAATTGTTCTTCTTTGATAATATCTATCTTGTGCCATATTGATCTTTTGCTCTTAGACACAATATTATTGCTGAATCTTTGGGTAGGACTTGCAAGATTATGACTGGGGGAGGTATTATCCTAGTCAATAATGTTTGCAAGGGACGGAGTGTTACACTGGGAGGCCGGGAATTAAGTGCGTATTTGCTCGTAATGCCACTTCCGAGCTATGATATAGTACTCGGTATGGATTGGTTGAGCAGACATCATGCTAGTATAGATTGCAGGGAGGTAGGGTTTTGTTTAGGCTGTCTAGAGAGCCAGAGTTTGAGTTCGCCAAGGAAGGAGCTGAGCCGGGAAATGGTTTCTGTGGAACCTTGATGGCAGGGCAGGATTTGCCACATCCATTGATAGCAGAGTTCTTGGATGTTTTCCCCGAGGAGTTGCCTGGGATGCCGTCCGACAGGGATGTTGAGTTCTCTATAGACTTGGTGCTGGGCGCTGAGCCTATCTCGCAACATGTCTATAGGATCAACAATGATTGGCAGAGCTGAATAAGCAAGACGATGAGCTGTAGGACAAAGGATTCATCAGATCCAGTTCTTCACCTTAGGGCGCTCCAGTTTTGTTGTACCGAGGAAGGATAGTATAGTATGCATGTGTATCGACTACAGAGCGCTCAACAACCTCACTATCAAGAATAAGTACCCGTTGCCGAGGATTAACGACTTGTTCGATCAGTTGAGCGGCATGACGGTATTCTCGAAGATAGACTTGAGGTCCGGTTACCATCAGCTGAAGGTGAAAAAGGAGGACATTCCAGAGACGACTTTTCAGACTCGGTACGGCCAATACGATTTCACTGTTATGCCATTTGGGTTGACCAATATCCCAGCAGTATTCATGAAGACATGGAGGCTATGAGCACACATGGAGACTATGAGCACCCATGAAGACTATTAGCACCCATGAAGATTATGAGCACCCACGAAGACTATGAGTACCCATGAAGACTATAAGCACCCGTGAAATGTTATGCGCCCACACAAACACTATGGGCCCACACAAAATACTATGAGCCCACATAAAATGTTATGCGTCCACACAAACACTATGAGCCCATACAAAACACTATGAGCCCACATAAAATGTTATGTGCCCAAACAAACACTATGAGCCCACACAAAACACTATGAGCCCACATAATATGTTATGCGCCCACACAAACACTATGAGACCATACAAAATACTATAAGCCCACATAAAATGTTATGCGCCCACGCAAATACTATGAGCCCACACAAAACACTATGAGCCCACATAAAACGTTATGCGCCCACACAAATACTATGAGCCCACACAAAACACTATGAGCCCACATAAAATGTTATGCGCCCACACGAACACCATGAGTCTAAGGGACGTTATGCGCCCAAAGGCTATGTGCCCACACTGCTTATGGGCGCATAGCATGCCCCCTCTTGAAAGGCATATGCGCCCAAAGGAAAAAGAACTGGTTTAAGGAAAACTGGTTTAGGCTATGAGCCCAAGGTCTATGCGCCCAAAGCTTATGTGCCCACACTACTTGTGGGCGCATAGCATGCACAAAAATGAAAGGCCTATGCTCCCACAGCAGTTTGCACTCAAGAGTGTGCAAACACTGTTCTTCTTCCCCAATTGGCCGAGGATGAACTCCAAGGAACCAAAGAACTTCAAATGTCCATAACTTGGCCAAAATAACTCCAAATTAGGACTTTCAAAGGTCAAAATGGGGTAGAACAAAATTTTCTACAACATAGAACAATCAAAACTTAAAAATAATGAAGTTTGATAGATCAAAACCCAAGAAATCCAAAAATGACATAAACTTAGATCTACAAGAAGTTATCCTCTAAAATCCAAAATAACAAGAACTAAAATGTTTTAGAATGTAGCAATAAAGAGAATGGAACAATTAAAATCACATTTGTTCAATATTTGGCAAGATGTACTTGCCTTAGGTTGGAGAAGAAAATGAAAGGAAGAAGAAAATGAAAAGTAAATGGAGGAGAGAGAGGGATGGGTTTTTATACGAAATTCTTTTTCATGTAAAACCAACCCAAACCAAACAAAGCAAGCTAGGTTGAATCAAACCAAATTAAACCAAGTCAAGATAAATCTATACCTTAGAAATTTTTTAAAATATTTTAAAACCCAAGAATTATGAAATACGGCTCAAAATACGTACCCATATATAAATACTGATACAATGAGATGGGGTCTCACATCTCTCCCATCCTTAGAAAAATTTTGTCCTCGAAATTTTCTAAAGCTAGTCGAGCAAGATAACCAAAAACGAAAGCTCAAGAAAACAGAATCATCTCAATAAAATGAAGCATGGCATATAAGTAAATGAAAGCAACTGTAATGTAAATAAATGCTTAAGCAACAACACAACCATAATCAAGAAGGATTGGAGGCATATGAATAAACAGGTCTCCTGAGTCAGTTGAGTAGGGACCAACATCCTTGCTGGTCTACGCTGACTCCAAAATGGATAAAGGTCAAGTCTCAAAGTAAGTCGGTACCAATGACTTAGTCTAAGACATGGCACTACCCAGGACGTATCATCGTAGTCGATACCAATGAATTTATCACATGCCTCGACTACGAAGACAGAAGAGTTGGGACGAGAAACTCGCCTTCACTCACCGAATAAGTCAAGCCGGCCATTGTACTCCTTACGTGGATAGAATACAAGGTCGCCTGCAAGAACCCAAGATATACCGCCACTACCTGGCCTGCTACTGAAACACAACCCCGAGGTCGTAACTGAAAGAAATCCATGAAGATGGTACCTGAGGTTCCCAAGGTATTACCCTCATACAGATACTAGGCCTGCTCCTGGTACTATACATTCATTTGTGCTATGGGCTGTCTGATCCTCTGAGCTCGCGATGGCGGTGGGTATTGTGCCAAGGGTTGAACATCTAGTATTGGCCCCAACTGCTTGTCCACTATTGGAGGTGATGACTGAGGTGACTGAAAGGACTACAGTGGTACATCTGGTGTAGCTGGTCGTCTTCGAGATGTCGGATATGGGCAAGTGCTAATTGAATGGTCCTCTGCTCCACAGCGGAAGCATCGCCTATTGGCCGTCCAACAAACTAATCTGAGATGTCCTATCTTCCCACAATAGGTGCATCCTACTTGTTCTGCCTGATACTGCTACTGGTTTCGCTGCCTCTGAGCTTGCTGCTGCTGAACCGACGCTGGTGCCCGCTGGTTGGAAGGCTGGAAGGATGATGATCCACCTTGACTCCTCCGAGGATAAATTCCTATCATGTGGTCTGGTGAACCGCATGATAAACATAAAAAGTTAGCCCTCCGACAAGTAAGATGAGTGTGCCCTTCCCTTTCACAGAAAGAACATATGGTTGGTAACTCCCGGTGCTGGTATGAACGTTGGTCTGCTGGTACTGGTGATGGACGTTGGAGGGAAAATTCAGATACGGATGAATGGTACATCTTACGACCCTCAGTTCTAGATTTGGTCCTTCTGGCTACATGTTCTTGCTCTCGTACTGCCTCCACGGTAGGTCGGGCTCGATATGCTGACTGGCTGGATGACTGGTACTATCTGGCTCCAATCTGTACTTTCTCTGGATGCAAGTCCTCGGCTTGAAATTCTTCGGGTATTCCTTGCTCACTTTAGTCTATCAACATCTGGATACTCTGCTGGAGAACGAGATCTCGTCGTTGTTGTGATTCCATCATTTCCTTGATGATCCCTATGAGTGCAGGTACATTAGACTGATCTGGAACTGCTGGTTGTACGGGCATAGGGAGATGATCGAGATGGACTGACATCTCTGCCCTCGAGTCAACTCTCGACTCTGCACCTGAATGCTGAGACTGATCCTCCACAATTGGCCTAACAAAAGATTGCTGACCTGCCATCGGCAGAACCCAAACAAGGTAATTGGAAGGATTAGGAACAGTGTCCCTGAAAGTTAAAGGACACAATGATCAAATCGAGGAAACAGAATAGATCAACGATTAAGGCAGATATCAGGTCAAATGATCGGGGGTAGAGAATAATACAAAGGATATCAATAAAGATAATCGTGATTGAGATATCTAAACATCAGTAACCCCCACATATCTAAAAAATCAGACACCTGCGTGGGCCACCACTAAAATTGTGTAACGCCCCAGAACCAGAATACTGGCAAGTAGGGACGGACAAGGCCAGCTACGTAAAACCAAAGTACGCCAGTACTCTGAAATTGCGTATAAGCTGTCAAGACATGGGGGTTACTTCTATAAGCCAATAGTCGATCCTAGGTCAAGCAATTCTAGGTATCTTAATCACAGTCAATTATACAAGTGGAAGAAGTATGATCATCAGACATACAATAGTAAAGTATCCCAAACCATATATACATGGATGATCATGAAGCTAGTAGTACAAGATAAAGAAACTAGCAAGAGTATTAGTCATACATGATAAGCTCTAGCTGCAGTCTAGAATACGTACATCACGTTTATGCCTGTAGGCTAAAGGTCAAGGAACAAAATATGAGCTAAACACGTGCTCAGAGGCTAAATGCCACAAAAGAATAATGTACATAACCAGTAGAAGAATAAAATGAGAAACCCACTTGGGTACTCTGGTGCTCTGATGGTCACCGTCGAGTAGATGGTACGAAAGATCCTCTGGGCTTCTCTATCAGATATGGCCAAACAAAACCAGTGGAGTCAGACCCCCAATAGCAAGTACCACAAAGGAAGCTAAATTATGAACTAAAACCCGCAATTACTAACATCAACAATTAGAGATACAAATGAGTAAGAGCAGATCGAGACTCGTGCACCACCAATGCACTTATTCCGAACATAGGAAGATAATAAGTAAGCATCTTGGAGCATAAAGTAATTATCATGCGACATAATGTAAAGTGTAGACATGTTAAGTAAATAGAAGCTTGAGAATATGTAAAAGAAATCGAACATGTGAACTTGTGAGATAGCCGGGTCATAAGAGCATGGTGACCCGGTATAGGGAGTCATGTATAGCTTGTGAGATGATTGAACATGTGAGCATATAAGAATTATATAAAAAGACAATGATAAGTGGACTTAGGAACTAATTTGGAAGTCAAGTTACAATCCTTAAACTAAACAAGGAACTGGGTTGTAACCATTCTCCTGAACAGAACTTAGTCTCTAATCATTGTGCAACATAAGGATCATGTAGAATATGTGAGTACTAAATAGGACAAAAAATGATAGGATAACTTAGGAACCATTCCGGAAGCTAAGTTACAACCCGTAAACCAAAAAAGGACCGGGGCTGTAATCCTTCTCCTGAATAGAACTTTGTCTCCGACCATTTATGAATAAAAGTAAAGCATAAACCATAAAGTACTGAAATAAATATACGGACACTGCCTAGATGAAACTAGACTGGACTGGACTGACTCCATCCATCAATCACGGCCAAAAAATGAGTACGGCTTGATATATTAACTAACTAGGGTTATCACAAGCCTAGTTACTAATAATATGCAACGAGATATTCCCATAGTCACAAGCCCTGCAGCTATCCAGTTATCATTCCGCAGGTTGAGAGTTGTATTAGGTGGATACATCACGCATGAGACAAATGTATCTCATGGTGACTTGGGGGTGCAACACTTGACAGTGTGCTGGAAATGTGCCCTACTCGATAGCAGGCTACAAGTCCAATTAAAGAGCCCATATAACGGAATTGTCGGTGACTGGAAAAATCTTTGTATGAGCTACCTGATCAATCTAGTCATTAACTTAATCAAATTCAGTATGAATTCCTGACCGTAGAAAATCAGGAATTCATGTCCTAGACATGATACAATACAGAACATGTAGCTTGTACAAACACACTCAAGAGAAACACCCACGATGTCCAGATCATTCATTACTTGTAAGCCAATAAAGTCGTTGCAACAGCATTCATGGTTCATGTCTTGTCATGTCATGTTACTTGTCTGGAGTGTACCACGACGGGTCACTATCATGTTAAGAGTACTTGTTAGGGGTGCGTCACGATGGGACATAATTATGATAAGAAAAAAAGTGACATATAACTTAAGTGCACCGCTCGGGTCACTATCGTGTTAAGCAAAGAAAGAAGACATAAATCTTAAGTGCACCACAACGGGCCACTATCTAGTTAAGCAAATCATAGGCGTAAGATAGCATGTAGAAAGATCTTGACGAAAGGCTTATTATAACATGTAAGAAGGAATAGATATAGTAACTACTTGGCATGAAACAATAATTGAATCTGTGCTAATGTTTGAGTGTATAAGGGTGTACAAATTATTCTCTAATCAAGCAAAACCTTCTAACCTTGATAAGAAATTATCGTTCTATTTAAGATAGGTCGTCGCAATTTAGGCCGAGTACAGAAAGCATGCTAAGAAAACCATATACATTTTTTCGTGAAATTAAACTATCAAATCACATGAAAATCTCCAGTTAAAGTGAGACAAGTAGATTCTTGAAACCAAGACAAAGATATAAAACTTTCATGTTTTGAGGTTTTCTAGACTCTGGCTACAAAATAATTTAAACGGGCAAAATAGTGAAATAGTGAAATGGCTACTGCATTGGCGCATGGGAATTCTGTGTCGTACCGGCGCGTAAGAATCATCACCCCAAACAGCCAAGTCAGCCGTACTAAGATCGTGTCAAAGCCCAAGGAACCACCAGGAAGACTTGAAATATACTAATGAACAAAAGGGGTCATGATAGGTCTAGAGGGGTGCAACCTAGACGGATTAGAAAATATGGAAGTGTACGACTAAGTACATGAGGTCATGCGCCCAAACCAGGGGGTTATGCGCACACATGGAGTCTATGAGCACACAGGGAGGCTATGCGCATCCACGGAGACTATGAGCACCCATGAAGACTATGAGTACCCATGAAGACTATGAGCACCCATGAAATGTTATGCGCCCACACAAACACCATGAGCCCACACAAAACACTATGAGCCCACATAAAATGTTATGCGCTCCACACAAACACTATGAGCCAACACAAAATACTATGAGCCCACATAAAATGTTATGCGCCCACACAAACATTATGAGCCCACACAAAATACTATGAGCCCACATAAAATGTTATGTGTCCTCACAAACAATATGAGCCCACACAAAACACTATGAGCCCACATAAAATGTTATGCACCCACACAAACACTATAAGCCCACACAAAACACTATGAGCCCGCATAAAATGTTATGCGCCTACACAAACACTATGAGCCTACACAAAATACTATGAGCCCACATAAAATGTTTTGCGCCTATGTAGTGCCCCGTCCCACAAAGTCAATCGGAGGAATCGAAACGCCGACGGCGTTGGAACTTAGCCTTGCAACGGCTGCTCGAAGGCTCGCTCGTCCGAGGCGACTCCTCGTACAGGTGGGGTAGTTTCGGTGAACTTGCTTCATCTTAGCCTTCACATAATAAATCGTGTTTTCAACCTGCACAAGTAGGCTAATATGCTAAGTTGCCCCGACACTTAAAATAGCCTAAGTCATAGGCGTCGTCTGCGTGAATGCTTGGTAAAGCATGCACGACCCCGTCGTTTGCCCCAACACTCGAATCAGCCTAGGTCATAGGCGTCGCCCGCATGAATGCTTAATAAAGCATGCACGGTCCTATCCCGCAAGGCTTGGCATAGCCTTCACACGTCCCGTAAGTTAAGTCGTCTTGCACGGCTCGTTGGCTAAGTCTAGGCACGAACTTGGTTGTTCAAGTCGACCCCGTGTATAGCACGTTCTCTCGACGCGGAGCTCAGCGTAGCCTTTGCTCGTCGAGTCGTTGCCCGAACAAGTTAGACAAGAGTTGCGTTGGGCTATCGAAGCTATTTCTAGCACTGTCCCGCTCTATCTGCGGTTGTCAAGTCGCGTAGTCCCTTGAGAACAAGGCTCATCGTATAAGTATATGACTTGAGCGTTAGCGTCGCCTATAGAAACAGGCCTGTCTAAGGCACGAGTTACGGTCGATTTAGTGAAAAGCTTGCCACGAACAAAGGAAGTCCACGCGACTAGTTGTCGCCGAGATCGATCCCGCTACTTGGGAGTCTCGCTAAGTCATGATATGTCCCGCACACGAGATCGGTCCCCTGGCTTGGGAGTCTCGCTAAGTCTTGATATGTCCCACACAAGAGATCGGTCCCCTGGCTTGGGAGTCTTGCTAAGTATTTGTCACGACCCGCACCCTAGAGTTAGGGCACGAGAACGTAACAACGCCCAGCCTACGCCGCAGTGTCGGCGGTAGAACGCTGTCCTAGGTCTCAATGCATCTAACAGTATAAGACTAACAGTTTATACTCTCCGAATGGGGGTGACATAGCAGATACAAACTCAATCACATCTAAGGTAGAGCATGATAAGGATAGATAAAACATGAAATCCAAAAGAGATACAGGAGATAGAAGTCTAAGTGTCTAAGATACATAAACCCAGAAATACATCTCAAAACTCAAATACAGATACAGTAATCCACAAAGTAAATACAACTCCAGACAAAATGAAATAACTACCTAAACAACCTCTAACGTGTCTCCTCTAGGCTAGCAGGCACCTCCAGGCTATCTGTAAAATTTATCAACAGGTCCAGTCAGGACTGGAGCGAGTACAGTACATCTCAACAGATCATAGCAGGTTAAAAAGTAAAAACATGCACTAAAGTAAGATACAGGTACTAAGGAAATGCGGTATGTAAACAGGAAGAGAACTGTAATATAAATATCTACTATACATAGAGAACTAGCAGTGACTAGTGAGTCAGAGTACAATATGAACATGTAATACTCCCCCCGTACCTCCGATCAATACACAAGGATCCAGCCAGGTTATGTTATATGATGCTATGTAACAGACCCCGAAGGTGATAGACCCCGAATGTGATAAGCCCCCAAAGGGTGGTAGACCCCGAAGGTGATACATAGTAGTCCCATAAAAATGGGGATTCTGGGGGTAACCCAACAGTGTAAGTCCCATAAAAATGGGGATTCTGGGGGTAACCCAACAGTATAAGATTCCAGGAAGACTCTACGATCATGAGGGTACATGTCGTAAGTGATCAAAGAACCAAGAAGCATATGATACGCTATGAAAGTGAAACGTACAGAACATAGAGTACCCGATGCTCCCTAAGGATAACATCTCAAGAAAGGATCCATATAGTACCAATCCGTGTGATCAACGTGACAGTACAAGTAAAGTAATCTACTGCAGGAAATAATTCTAAGCAGGATATGAAATGATCAGAGAATATACTCGCCTCGATAACCTGAACAGCTGATAAGTATAGGGGGGTCCCACTGAAGCCACAGAGTCCTATTTAAAGCAACACAGGTTACAAGGTGTTCAAGTTGTAATAAATGAATCTCTATAAACAATCTACATTATTCTAGGTTTTTCTAAGTCAAACAACTCTAGGTCGACTCCGGTCAATAATCTAGTCAAACTAGGTCAAGTGTTGACTTACAGTTGACTTTGGGTCAACTGGTCAACTCTGGTCAAACAGGGTCAATTCTAGTCTAATATAAAGTGTACTTCGTTATTTGTACGTCAAAACTTACGACACGCAATCGAGATAAGAAGATTATCGGTAAGGTTGATAATCTTATTATAGTGATCCACGTGTCCAACTTGTCAATTTCAGCGATGTGAGATCACTGGAATTGACTGAACTCAGTTTCGTTGTACTAATCCCGAAATACGAACATTATATGAATTAATTATTAATTAATTATAAAAAGGTTAAGCTCAGAGAAATTATCAACAAACATTGCCGGACGATGAAATGAACATCGCCAACGTGTCCAAAATGGTCAAATTAGCTAGGATAGCCTACCCAACGGTCCAATTTGGACACAAGGGCAAAAAGGTAATTTTGGGTCAAAACGGTGTCCGTGTCGGAGCCGTTTTGCACCAAAAAACGTACAAAAAAACAAGTCAATAAAATATAACAAATTATATGTCCACGAAACCAGAATGTCGATACGAACCCAACGGTATCTCCAGAATTGGATTCCGTTGACCTGATCTCAATTTGGCCCGTTGACCAGAACTTGGAATTATGGTTTGCACGGAAATGCGTGCCGGAGCCAAAGTTCTCAAAACTCAGCAAACTACCTGTCAACGAGTCCATAATGATGATACGAACTCAATGGTATCTCCGGAATTGGATTCCGGTGAGCCGATCTCAATTTGACCCGTTGACCCGGATATTGGTATCTGACTTGCACCGAAATACGTGCCAGACCCAATGTCCACCAAAACATAGCAAATTATATGTCAACGAGTCCAGAATGACGATACGAACTCAACGGTATATCCGGAATTGGATTTCGATGAGCCGACGTCAAAAAGTCTCGTTGACCCAGAATGTGGGACCCACTTTGCACCGAAAAACGTGCCAGGGTATACCGTTGAGTTATACCAGCTTTGGCGTCGAATTAGGACGGCCAACTTTGGCGTCGAATTCAACCAATCAAACAAGCTCACAATAAAACGAAACTGAAGGGGTAGCAAGAGGGTTATACCAGCTTCGCACCAGAACTGGTAGCATGCCAAACGGAGCTGCGGTGGAGGAGATACAAGCTGACAAAATTGGCCCCACAAAACTGTCCAAATTTAATACAAGTTAAACGGTCAACTTGGTGGCCGGTTTTGATGTATCAAACGATAAAATTAACGGACGAAAATTGACAGGGATGAAGGTGGATATACCGAGATTGCGACGGAGCGAAGAAATCGCCGATCCAACGGTCGGATCTCCGGGAAAATGCGCACGAAATCGCTGCGACGGGGCGCGATTTCAGCGTCGTTTCCGAGCTCGTCACGACGGAACGTCGTGCAAAACGCACGAATCGCCTCGACGGCGCGTCCCGGAGGACGGTGGCCGTTAGGAACTGCTTGCCGGAGTGAGGGGGTGCACGGCCAGGGGCCACGGCGGCCCACGCGACGGCACGACGGCGCACGACGACGGCCCACGCGCGCTCGCGTGCGCGCGCCTGCGTGCGTGGTGCAGCAGCTGCTGCTGCTGGTCGCGCTGCTGGCTGCCAAGCGTGCGGCAGCACGCAGCCTGGCGCGGCGGGAGGCGGTGGCCTCGGGATGGTGTTGGCGGCGGAGCCACGCCGGAGAGAGGAGGAGCGGATCACTGGAGTGGGAGTGGTCGGCGGTTGGAGATGGAAGGATGTAAGCACCCTAAATTTTGGGTTAATTTTTTTTCATTTTATTTTAATTTTCTGATTGAGGGTAATTTTAAAATTTCATGTTTATAATTATTTTAATAATGATATTTAATTCATGATATGATTTTTGATGATTTTAAATCATTTTAAAATTATTTAAATCAATGACTTATGATTTTGACGTTTTGCTAGTGAAACCCTAGAGACTGTTTGACCTAGCGCCTAACCATGTGATTATGATATTTTAATGTCATTTTTGGCCTAAGGATATTCTTGCATTTGACCTCTTTGAATTATTTTGATATTATTTTATTATTTATGATATTGTTTTGGGGTTATTTGAGTCGGGTTCGAATTTTAACTCAATCCGACTTGAAACGGGGACCCGGGGGTAGTTTGACTCTAGTGGGACCCACACACTAGTTAGGCATGGCCCACATGATATTAATTTTAGTCCACATGATAGAAATATTTTAGTTAGAGGTTAGACTAATTATTATGGATAAGGTTTTTCCTTCGATTCGATCTACCGGGAGGTATAAATCCCTTCTCCTTTTCATTTCCTCATGCATATAGGTCTATTTTGAACCCATAGGAATGACCCCCATGGTTGTATCTCCATTTGTGTCTATTTTGTGTCCATTTGGAGGTCATAGGAGTGTCCTTTGTGTTGTGGATGTGTTCATGTTACATATATAGATTTATATATATATATATATTGTAATGAGAGTGTATCTATATTTATATATGTAATAAATGGTTCATGATGATTATATAATCAAGTTTGTGAGTGTGGTTCCTCATATTATTATTGCTATTATTGTTGTGTATAATTAGGATATATATTGTGTATTCTTTTGGCTCAAACTATCTAAATCCGTCATGATTTTTATCCACGTTTTTAATTTCAGCCCTAACTTAGAAATGTCATAACTTCTAGCTCAAAGCTCGGTTTAATCTCCCGTTTTTTTTAAAAGAAGTGTATTGAAGTTAGCTTCCCAAAAACATGTATTAACAGGCCTAATTCTTTCTGTAACTTTCTGGAGAATTATTTGAGTGTCAGCTGTACGAAAAACAAACGCGTTCTCGGTGTTTTCGCGATTCCGGGAGTTTCCGGAAACGAAAACGCGATCCGTTTAAAGTTTCGGAAAGCTAACACATAGATCTATAACATACTTTAATCATAGAGTTTAATTCATGCTGAGATGGTACAGTATTCATTATTAGTAGGAGTTACTATTCGGTATATGCATTTTGTGCACCCTTGTGTGTAATATAATATTCTATTTAATTTTAACCCATGTTAATGTATATACATTATGTAACTAAATAGAGAATGCAAGCATGCATAAATGGTTAAATAAATGATGTATGAGGTGTAAGTATCCTATCTAATGTAAACATGTATAAGTATGGCTTGTAATGAATATGTAGGTTCCATAGTATGTAATGTATGGTACATATAGTAGTGCAAGAGAATAAATGAATGATGAATAAATGTAAGCATAAATGTAATTTAATAATAGATGTAATGTATGAAATATACAAGTTAATGAGATGTAATATTCTATGTTAACACAGATCCTATATTACCTCATGTACCCCCTTACACTATGTTGACACTATCACACTTGACACATTGTTCACTTACACTTTGACACTCTTTGATATGTATACACTATGTATGCCCATTTAACCCTCACTTGCCCCTTTGCCATGTTCACATACACACACATAGCCTCTTAAATAAGTATTTATGAATATAGTTAACTTAGCTATGTATGTATATTATATATATGTTAGCATATTGTGTTGTAATATATAAGTTTATATAACCATTTGAAATGCCATGATTATAGACCTAATGTTGAATACCAATATATGCATGTGTATATATGTGTAGACATATATAGCTTAAAGTAATAGATTACCTAGTGTATATCCAATGTGAATTCTTGCCTATTTGAGTATTGAATAATTGCATGCTATATAGAGTTGGGTGTATGTTGGCTTGTATAGCCTTGTATTGATGTGTGCTTGCTAGGATAGTCTTGGTTAGGCCTAGTAAGACTTACTGGGTTAGGACATGACCTAGTTTGACCTAGTTTGACTAGTGCAGTTGACCAGAGTTGACCAAGGGTTGACTTTGGCCTAGTTTGACCTAGATTCATGTAGAATGCATTATAGTGCTTTATATTACCCTTCTGGATATGTTGTGACTTGTGCTGTTCTAAATAGGAGCCAGACACCTCTCCTCGGACAGTACATTTTCTTTGGACATTCAGATAGCAGGCGAGTATATTCTCTGATAGTTCTCTCATTTATTTGTCAATTACTGTACTTCAGTTCTAGTTAGCTGTATGTGATTCTCTGTTACAAACACGTATTTCTATTTCTGAATCCATGTATGCGACACACATACTTACTCGTCTTACCTCTATTATTCGAATCACCATACGAATCACTATTCGAATCACCCTATTCGTATCATTCATATGTTGGTTGGACTTTTATTCGATTGATGTGTCGGATTTTGGATTCATTTGTATTAGATGGGCGAGGAAATACTTGATTAGACATGTGAACATTCCCATTATTCGAACCACCCCCTGTGAATATATTCGAACGATAGCCATTCCACACCCGGCCAGGTGTGTAATGTGCCGGATTTACCCTTAGTCGTTTACATGTCTAACTAAGTATTTTAAAACACACTTAGAGAATTTATTCGAATCATTATTGGAACATCATGTGAATCACTATTCGTATCACCTTATTCGTATCACCTTATTCGATTCACCTTATTAGAATAATGATTAGAATTACATTCGACTCATCTTATATTAGACTCACATTAGAATTACACTCGACTTATATTGTACCATCTGAACTCATTATGTTACTCTAGTTCAGCTAGATCTTATTTTACAGTCTTCTTTGCTATGTTTCTTTTCTTGTTTAGTTACATTACTTTCCTTGTACCTTAACTGCTCTCTACATTATTACTCAATACAACTGCCATTTTTATCAATACAACTGCCTATAACTGCTTTATAGTTCTCTGTTATTTACTTGGGTTTCCTAGATGAGATGTGCTCGTTCCTGTCCTGACTGGACCTGTTGATAAATTTTACAGATAGCTTGGAGGTTGCCTGCTAGCCTAGAGGAGACACCTTAGAGGTTGTTTAGATAGTTATTTTATTTGTCTGGAGTTGTATTTACTTTGTGGATTACTGTATTTGAGTTTTGAGATGTATTTCTGGATTTTTGTATCTTAGACACTTAGACTTCTATCTCCCGTATCTCTTTGGATTTTATGTTTTATCTAACCTTATCATGCTCTACCTTAAATGTGATTGAGACTGTATCTGCTTAGCATTATATTGTTAGATGATGTGACCTAGGACAGCGTTCTACCGCCGATACTGCGGTGTAGGCTGGGCGTTGTTACGTTCTCGTACCCTAACAGTGGGTGCGGGTCGTGACACGTTTTTAGTGGTGGCCCATACAGGTCGAGTTTATGTAGTGGTATTCGAACTTGAGTATCACTACAGCCTGCAGTAGGAATAGGATATATCTTGAAGGTACTCAATCACAGTTAGGAACCCTTGAGAGATTTCCAGAACGACCATTGAAAATCTTATTTTAACTTCGATTTGAGAACTCTTTTTCCCTTGATTTGATTTATTTTTACTTACTGTTGTTAAATTTGATTTTGATGGATTATGGTTGAATTTGAGTTGTATTCATTGATTTTGATGAATGATTGTCGAATTTTGAATCTTGATGATAGCTGTTGCATCCGAGTTGTATTTTGATAGATTTTTGTTCATTTTGAATTTTGAAGTTCGTTGATAAATTTGATTTGATTTATGGGTATTCATTGTTGATTTAATTTAATTTTTTTGACAAGATGAAATTATATGGGCTAGGTCATCTATGTTATGGAATCTAGTCTTCTATAGTCACATTAGCCAGCATGGTGAGGACATATAGTCTGACTCTGGATATATTTTTCGGTTGTAGAAATTTAAGATTTTTGCAGCCAAGCTAGCGGCACCGCGAAAATGTTAAATACCACGATTCTAGAGGTATGCGCATAAGTCAAGGACTCTGTGATTATCGTAGCCTTGCTTACTAGTATGACGGGGATTTAGAGTACCATGATTTTGGATAGACGCATATGATTATTAGATTGTACCTTAAATATTTTCAAGCATATTTTCTCTACTTTGATGCAGTCCTTCAAAAAGAATTATTATTTGTTTTGCTTCTAATTATTTAACTTAGGAGTAGCTTGTGTAACTTCTTGCTATGAGTTTCTTCTTAATACAATGAATTGATAATTTTGCTAGACTTTATCTTGGATTTGATATTTAGCTCTGGTTTCAAAATGGTTCCTTCTTTTAGGCAAATAAGCAAACAGCTTTTATCGTTATTTCCTTCTTGCTATTATTCTAGTATTGAATAATAATAATAAAACTGCCTTGATTTCGTCAATCACCTATTTTGCGATCTTGGTAGGAATCTAAATGTTGGTCTTAACGTAGAATTAATTTTTTTTGGGACATGAGAATATATGAGTATATTTACATAGTAGACACTTGTCTGATACGTATGCATGCTACACTTGATTTTCCACCTATCTAAATACATATTAATATGTTGTTAATGTTAAAATTTTCAAAACCCCAATATTTCTGGTTTTCTGCTTTTCCAGTTTAAATTCGTAATTTAAATATAAATTTCATGTTATTAGTTTTGTCTACATAACTGCACATGTATGATATCTGCAGAGTTTCAATTTTTAGAGAAATTGGTTAAGTTATGTTAAATTTGTAAAATCTGAGACTGCATTATGTTAATATTACACTGGTTTAAATGTTAGCTTATTTTCAGATTTTGTATGTAAATACTGAACTAAAATTGGGTTTAACCTTTCAATACTAAGCTATAACCCTGTACAAGGACACACACACCCTAACTTAGTATACGCTGTCATGTAACCTAACCTTTCATCTCTATGTTATGATCACATACTTGTATAGATATATATAGAGCTTAGGCATACATGTTATAATATATGTATATACATAACTAAATCTCTACCTCTTATAGATGTTTATGGTTAGCCATGCATGTTATGATTAAATATGTTGTGTATTGTAGGTTGTTAACCCATATGCCATGAGTAGTGTAACATGATAGCTCATATACAATTTCATGTATATTTCACATACACCCATACACACACAAACCACATAACATTACATAATGCTAGTTTTTTCTCTCTAACGCTCTCTCTGTATATATATATTGTGATTTGGATTTCAATGCAAGTGATTTTCAATTCCTTAATTTTTGAATTTGATTTTCTGTACCCTTTTTCAGATAATTGGTAGTTGCCTTTATTTTGTTTTGATAAGTACCAGTTTCATATAGGATGGTAGACCGCCTTACAGTTTTGATGGTTTATTATTTCTGTAACTTCTCTAGTTTAGCACCCTAAATTGCTTGTATGTTTTGATACCCTATGACCATTTCGGTTAGCGTGACTAGTATACCTAGATGAGACTTTCACTACCACCGTATGCCATGACCCTGTGTGTCGTCCTTTTGATCACATGATTTGTTTTAATCTGGAACTTTGATTGTGGGGGTTAGACCTAGAGGGAGTATGGACATTTTAATTTCGAGGACAAAATTTTTATAAGGTGGGTAGGATGTGAGCACCCTAAATTTTGGGTTGATTTTTTTTCATTTTATTTTAATTTTCTGATTGAGGGTAATTTTGAAATTTCGTGTTTATAATTATTTTAATAATGATATTTAATTCATGATATGATTTTTGGTGATTTTAAATCATTTTAAAATTATTTAAATCAATGACTTATGATTTTGACGTTTTGCTAGTGAAACCCTAGAGACTGTTTGACCTAGAGCCTAACCATGTGATTATAATATTTTAATGTCATTTTTGGCCTAAGGATATTTTTGCATTTGACCTCTTTGAATTATTTTGATATTATTTTATTATTTATGATATTGTTTTGGGGTTATTTGAGTCGAGTTCGAATTTCAACTCAATCCGACTTGAAACGGGGACCCGGGGGTAGTTTGACTCTAGTGGGACCCACACACTAGTTAGGCATGGCCACATGATATTAATTTTAGTCCACATGATAGAAATATTTTAGTTAGAGGTTAGACTAATTATTATGGATAAGGTTAGTGTGATTAGAGACTTTAGAATGACTAATTTAGCCCCAACCAATTAGCCCTTTCCTAATACTCATAGAATAGGTTAGTAGGGGCTTTTAGAATTTTCCTAATAGGACAAAACCACCTTTATGGCCAGCCACAATAAGGATAGGGTTGAGCCTCCCATTTGTCATTATCCATCTATTTTTCTCTCTCTTGTTCTTCCCCAAATTCCTAGAGAGCAATTCCTAGCATTTTCTTCACCAAATCCTTCCATTTTACCACCAAATCTTCTTCTTTCCTTCTCCATTCTAGTCAAGGAGGAAGCTACCCAAGTTTGGGAGGATTCGGAGCTCGTTCGTGTCCTTTTGGAATCTCTACGTGTCGGTGTCGCTCCGGAAAGGTTTTTCCTTCGATTCGATCTACCGGGAGGTATAAATCCCTTCTCCTTTTCATTTCCTCATGCATATAGGTCTATTTTGAACCCATAGGAATGACCCTCATGGTTGTATCTCTATTTGTGTCTATAGTGTGTCCATTTGGAGGTCATAGGAGTGTCCTTTGTGTTGTGGATGTGTTCATGTTACATATATAGATTTATATATATATATATATATTGTAATGAGAGTGTATCTATATTTATATATGTAATAAATGGTTCATGATGATTATATAATCAAGTTTGTGAGTGTGGTTCCTCATATTATTATTGCTATTATTGTTGTGGATAACTAGGATATATATTGTGTATTCTTTTGGCTCAAACTATCTAAATCCGTCATGATTTTTATCCACGTTTTTAATTTCAGCCCTAACTTAGAAATGTCATAACTTCTAGCTCAAAGCTCGATTTAATCTCCCGTTTTTTTAAAAGAAGCGTATTGAAGTTAGCTTTCCAAAAACATGTATTAATAGGCCTAATTCTTCCTAGAACTTTCTGGAGAATTATTTGAGTGTCAGCTGTACGAAAAACAAATGCGTTCTCGGTGTTTTCGCGATTCCGGGAGTTTCCGGAAACGAAAACGCGATCCGTTTAAAGTTTTGGAAAACTAACACATAGATCTATAACATACTTTAATCATAGAGTTTAATTCATGCTGAGATGGTACAGTATTCATTATTAGTAGGAGTTACTATTCGGCATATGCATTTTGTGCACCCTTGTGTGTAATATAATATTCTATTTGATTTTAACCCATGTTAATGTATATACATTATGTAACTAAATAGAGAATGCAAGCATGCGTAAATGGTTAAATAAATGATGTATGAGGTGTAAGTATCCTATCTAATATAAGCATGTATAAGTATGGCTTGTAATGAATATGTAGGTTCCATAGTATGTAATGTATGGTGTATATAGTAGTACAAGAGAATAAATGAATGATGAATGAATGCAAGCATAAATGTAATGTAATAATAGATGTAATGTATGCAATATACAAGTTAATGAGATGTAATATTCTATGTTAACATAAATCCTATATTACCTCATGTACCCCCTTACATTATGTTGACACTATCACACTTGACACATTGTTCACTTACACTTTGACACTCTTTGATATGTATACACTATGTATGCCCATTTAACCCTCACTTGCCCCTTTGCCATGTTCACATACACACACATAGCCTCTTAAATAAGTATTTATGAATATAGTTAACTTAGCTATGTATGTATATTATATATATGTTAGCATATTGTGTTGTAATATATAAGTTTATATAACCATTTGAAATGCCATGATTATAGACCTAATGTTGAATACCAATATATGCATGTGTATATATGTGTAGACATATATAGCTTATAGTAATAGATTACCTAGTGTATATCCAATGTGAATTCTTGCCTATTTGAGTATTGAATAATTGCATGCTATATAGAGTTGGGTGTATGTTGGCTTGTATAGCCTTGTATTGATGTGTGCTTGCTAGGATAGTCTTGGTTAGGCCTAGTAAGACTTACTGGGTTAGGACATGACCTAGTTTGACCTAGTTTGACTAGTGCAGTTGACCAGAGTTGACCAAGGGTTGACTTTGGCCTAGTTTGACCTAGATTCATGTAGAATGCATTATAGTGCTTTATATTACCCTTCTGGACATGTTGTGACTTGTGCTGTTCTAAATAGGAGCCAGACACCTCTCCTCGGACAGTACATTTTCTTTGGACATTCAGATAGCAGGCGAGTATATTCTCTGATAGTTCTCTCATTTATTTGTCAATTACTGTACTTCAGTTCTAGTTAGCTGTATGTGATTCTCTATTACAAACACGTATTTCTATTTCTGAATCCATGTATGCGACACACATACTTACTCGTCTTACCTCTATTATTCGAATCACCATACGAATCACCATACAAATCACTATTCGAATCACCCTATTCGTATCATTCATATGTTGGTTGGACTTTTATTCGATTGATGTGTCGGATTTTGGATTCATTTGTATTAGATGGGCGGGGAAATACTTGATTAGACATGTGAACATTCCCATTATTCGAACCACCCCCTGTGAATATATTCGAACGATAGCCATTCCACACCCGGCCAGGTGTGTGATGTGCCGGATTTACCCTTAGCCGTTTACATGTCTAACTAAGTATTTTAAAACACACTTGGAGAATTTATTCGAATCATTATTGGAACATCATGTGAATCACTATTTGTATCACCTTATTCGTATCACCTTATTCGATTCACCTTATTAGAATAATGATTAGAATTACATTCGACTCATCTTATATTAGACTCATATTAGAATTACACTCGACTTATATTGTACCATCTGAACTCATTATGTTACTCTAATTCAGCTAGATCTTATTTTACAGTCTTCTTTGCTATGTTTCTTTTCTTGTTTAGTTACATTACTTTCCTTGTACCTTAACTGCTCTCTACATCATTACTCAATACAACTGCCATTTTCATCAATACAACTGACTATAACTGCTTTATAGTTCTCTATTATTTAGTTGGGTTTCCTAGATGAGATGTGCTCGTTCCTGTCCTGACTGGACATGTTGATAAATTTTACAGATAGCTTGGAGGTTGCCTGCTAGCCTAGAGGAGACACCTTAGAGGTTGTTTAGATAGTTATTTCATTTGTCTGGAGTTGTATTTACTTTGTGGATTACTGTATTTGAGTTTTGAGATGTATTTCTTGGTTTTTGTATCTTAGACACTTAGACTTCTATCTCCCGTATCTCTTTGGATTTTATGTTTTATCTAACCTTATCATGCTCTACCTTAAATGTGATTGAGACTGTATCTGCTTAGCATTATATTGTTAGATGATGTGACCTAGGACAGCGTTCTGCTGCCGACACTGCGGCGTAGGCTGGGCGTTGTTACGTTCTCGTACCCTAACAGTGGGTACGGGTCGTGACAAAGGAGAAGAAATGGAAAGGAGAAGAAGATGAGTTGGAGGGTGGTGGTGGCGCGTCGGTGGCTGACGGCCAAGGTGGCCGAGCCACGACGAGGGGGTCGGGGTGCACGGCCATGGTTGGTCGTATGCATGGGAGAGATAGAGTATGGATAATGAAATAATGTGAGAAGGAGAGAGAGAAGAAAAGTTGCTCCACATTGATATTAGGGCCGGCACCTTACATGGGTGTTGGCTGTTGAATGTGATGGACAAATAGATGGTTGGGATTAATTGAAGGGAATCAAGGCTAGGAATTAAATGGGGAAGAATTGGTCATTCTTGTGGAAATTAAATAATTAGAAATTCCCAATAAATATTATAAATGGGTAGAATGAGTAATTGATATTTTTGGGCAAGAATTATAAGGGTGTCATGATGGAGAAAATCATGGAGCTGGACTGGACTCGGTGGAGCCGGATTGGATCAAAACTGGACATTGTGCAAAAATTGAATTAAAATTAGGAATCGATGATCATGGGCAAATAAGTAGCACATGGGGATTCCAATAAATGGGACACAAGTGGCGGACGGATAGTAGGCTCAAAGTGGGCCATGTCCATAGTTGGGACCGACAGGTTTTGGTCGACAGGGGACCCACAAATCAAGTTGGAAGATGAATGTGACGCCGTGGAGTGAAATAAAATCGGGTCACGTGTCGGAAAAGTTGTGCGAATCAAATGGAGCACAAAATGACGTGTCTGAGTGGGACACGAAGGTCATGGGTGACGAGCGTCTCGAGTAGATCAAGCATGCGAAGTTGGTTTCAAGAAACTGACTTGTCTTGCGCTCACAAATTAAAAGTCATGGTAACGCGCTGAAAATGATCAAGGAAAAGAGTGGAAAAATAAATAACAATCAAATGGTCTAAACTGACCTGAAGTTCAGCGAAGCAGAAAGAGTACAAGGGAACAAGTTTGGATGGGACACTATATACCGTCATGAAGGTAATCATGTCCACTCCAAAACTCATGAAGATGATTTCCAGAGTTGAACATCCCTGATACTCCAAATATTAATGGCACGGGAAAGCACACTTAAGGAAAAAAATAATAGAATAAATTATTTATTGAAATTAAAAATCAATCAGAAAATAAATAAAAATAAAAAATCAACCCGAAATTCAGGGTGCTAACAGTATTGATATGTCCCGCATACGAGATCGGTCCTGCGGCTTGGGAGGCTCGTTAAGTCTCGATAGAAAGAAGGAATGCATGGTCATGTTAAGAAAGGACTGGATAGACTGGATAGATCGAGTATGCATGGTCATTGGACAACTTGTCGACAAGGTATAGTCTTCTCGAATGATCACCGGGGCACCGGGATCATTCGGCCCGGGGGAAGCGAGTGTGTCTCAAAGTAGGATGCTGGATGACCGCATGGGAGAGTTCGGCCCCACCGGGCTAGCTACCCGTGTAGGTACAGGCCGATATCCTATGAGCCATGTCCAAGATAGCTTGAAATTGCTAGTGACCACTCATGTAGCAATAGCGGCACACCGCGTGTATGCCTTTGGATTTGGGTCTAGAGCTTGAATGCAGGTCTAGTCGGTAACACAAGGTCTGGGCCTAAGACTGGGCTGCAGCATAGGCACCGTGCTTGGCACGATAGATTGGCGTCGGGATGTCCATGAGATCGATGCTAGGTTTGGCAAGTCTTGTCTAAGTTGGTTCATGAGTCGAATAGAAGGGCCGCAAGGCGGCAGCATGATAAGTCTTGATACGTTGCGAGGTGCGGCCTCATTCTCGAAGCACGGACAAGTCTAAGCAAAGTCTAGAGGCATGACCTGCACGAGTCGTTCCCCCTTGACGTCGCTAGCACGAGAATTGGTCTAGTAGGCTTGAGTTTAAGTAAAAGTCTTGGCACGGCCGAGTGCACATAAATTGCTCCTCGACGAAGCACTGTCCCGAACATGTTAAGTTACGAACAGAATATGGCACGGCCCTGCCGTCCCGAGTTGAAGTTTGGTCAAGTTCCTGTCCGATGAGACACTGCCTCGATCGAAATACACGTTGGTATTGTAGCACGACCATGTCGTTACACATCGAGTTGGTTAGACGTCAAGTCTTAAAACTGATCCTAAGGCAAGACTAGAAAGACAATCAAAAGGGTTTAAGCTGCACAAAGTAAAAGAACGTGTCGGTTTTGCATGGGTGGGCGAGGAGCTCACTCCACCAGTACAGTTGAGTACTGACACCCACACAGTGTTCATGTGCAGGCACAGGTAGAAGCTCATGGCGCGGAGCTCGTTTGGATGTGTCGAGGCACGTAGTTCCTTGGTGATTCGAAGCGTGCGACCGCATGGATTAAAGACTTATACATGACATAATGTATGGACATCGCCTTCCGAAACTTCCGTTGGCTCAAGCAATTGTATCGAGAGATGAGAGAGAGCAGAGTGACTTATAAATGAGAGAAAAGTGAGCACGAGAGACTTGTAATTTGGCCTTGCGCCCACAAATATAATCTTGTATTCAATATCAATAAAAGAGTTTCTTTTGAATGACTTGTGTTCATGTGTGCTTGTTCTAAATTTCTGCTGCATATTCAATGTATCTACTTGGGACTTCTGTGCGACGACCCCGTCGCCGCCGTTGTAATCGGCCGTTATGAAACTGCCTTGCACGAGCGCAATCTAGGCTCGTGCGGCATCACGCCTTAGCGAGGACGATCGCTCCTACGGGAGCGGGGCGTGACAGCCCACACGAACACCATGAGTCTAAGGGACGTTATGCACCCAAAGGCTATGCGCCCACACTGCTTATGGGCGCATAGCATGCCCCCTCTTGAAAGGCCTATGCACCCAAAGGAAAAAGAACTGGTTTAAGAAAAACTGGTTTAGGCTATGAGCCCAAGGTCTATGCGCCCAAAGCTTATGCGCCCACACTGCTTGTGGGCGCATAGCATGCACAAAAATGAAAGGCCTATGTGCCCACTGCAATTTGCATTCAAGAGCGTGCAAACACTGTTCTTCTTCCCCACTTGGCCGAGGATAAACTCCAAGGAACCCAAGAACTTCAAATGTCCATAACTTGGTCAAAATAACTCCAAATTAGGAATTTCAAAGGTTAAAATGGGGTAGAACAAAATTCTCTACAACATGGAACAATCAAAAGTTAAAAATAATGAAATTTAATAGATCAAAACCCAAGAAATTTAAAAATAACATAAACTTATATCTACAAGAAGTTATCCTCCAAATTCCAAAATACCAAGAACTAAAATGTTTTAGAATGTAGCAATAAAGAGAATAGAAGAATTAAAATCACATTTGTCCAACATTTGGTAAGATGTACTTGCCTTAGTTTGGAGAAGAAAATGGAAGGAAGAAGAAAATAAAAAGTAAATAAAGGAGAGAGAGAGAGAGGGGTGGGTTTCTATACAAAATCTTTTTTCATGTAAAACCAACCCAAACCAAACAAAGCAAGATGGCCGCATGGACCGCTCTGACCGCATACTGTCTTTTCTGCCATGTAGGCATCATTAATTGCTCTTGATTCGTTTTGATTTGAAGCCGTCTTTTGGGGGCAGGATCCCAAGGTTCAGATTTGCCTCGATGACCGAAGCGTAGATTTTATTCTTTAGGCGGCATGCGAATCGAAGCGTCCATCAATTTATGAGCCCCTGTCCGCTTATAAATAAGAGTAATTTCTTATAGAAACTCTTTACTTTCTTCTTTTACTTGAACCTTTCTTGCCCTAGGCTGCTGTCTTCTTCTTTTTCTTCTTCGATCAACCATGGCCCCCAAGACTTCCAAGGCTGCAGCAAAAGGTAAGGGAGTGGCTTCTACGTCGACTGCGGTGCCTGAAGTTCATCCCGTTGTACACCCCACTATTGCTGGTAAGGATTTGGGAGGATCGTATGCTTCAAAAACCCTAACAAAGATGGCTCTGTTGCATGCTTTATGCACAAACCTTAATGCGTCCTTCGCCTTCATCGAACTATTCAAATTATATGGGCCGCATGTACGTCCTATGTCCGAGCCGCATGGGGGGTATACCCCATGTCCGAGCCACATGGGAGTTGTGTAGTGGCCGCATAAACACTCCACAAACAGAACCGTATAATAACCTGTCGAACAGAGCCGCATAAGTCCCTCTGAACCCAACCGCATGAAGCCCCCTCAAACAGGACAGTATAAGCTCATCTGGACTGAGCCACATAATGCCCTGCTAAGCAGAACTGCATAAATGCATCTGAACTGGGCCGTATGAGGCTGCGCTAAACCAAGCTGCATAAGCTCCTCTGAATTATGCCGCATAATGCTCCGCTAAGCAGAACCGCATAAGCACACGCTAAACAGAGCCGTATAAGCTTATGCTAATTAGTGCCGCATAAGCTCATGTTCAAACACAGCCGTATGAGCTCTTTTAAACAGAACCGCATAAGCTCGCACTAAACAGAGCCGCATAAGCTCATATGGACTGGGCCGCATAAGCCTAAAGATACTAGGTGGTTTTGTTTAGCCATCTTTTAATCTTGTTTCTCTTTGTCTTTCTCTATTGAATCTGCCAGTCAATCCAGCGAGAGAGCCTCTAGTAGGTCGCGCCCAGTCTGCTATGGGTGTGCGATTCGACCACTTAGTCCAATATGTGACGAACTAGCTTCCCACAAATGAGCCTTTGGAGAGGCTGAATGCTATCAAGAACCAGCCCTTCTACTTTCTCTGTGCCATGATAAACTCGGGGCAATTGGAGGGGAAATACCTGAAGCCGACGTTCCTTTTTGGGGATGCTTTGTCTGTAAAGAACCCCCGAGTGCTGGATACATTCGAGAGTTGGGATTTTACTCTTGACGGGGTGGAGATCCATATCCCTCCGATAGAGCGTCATTTTCCTCTGTCATGGTTCAACATGTTACCGCTGGACAAAAAGATGGTGGACTCCTTGACTCCAAGTAGGTTAGGGATGATTGTGGGAAACATCTATTACAACAGAA
The DNA here is from genome assembly GCA_029216955.1 of Iris pallida. Classification (NCBI taxonomy): domain Eukaryota; kingdom Viridiplantae; phylum Streptophyta; class Magnoliopsida; order Asparagales; family Iridaceae; genus Iris; species Iris pallida. Next base: position 7,727,913 of record JANAVB010006795.1, on the reverse strand, counting down.
ATTTAGGGTCAGCATATGCGGGAAGGGAACCGGTCAGTCGATACGTGATGGGACTAGCTCCGGGTACCTTCATAAATGTATCGGGTCCTAATTTCACGTTCTCTCAAGCTGATACCTTCTTGAATCAGCTTGCTCGAAAACTGTCCTATCCCGTCGGTCGGTTGGCATTGCTAAACTGGATAAACCCTATCCCTGTGTGGGCCAACTTGACCTTGTGGATTCTGCGGAGGTATGAGACTCCCCTGCATGAGATCGGCCTTTACCATGCTACTCGGGGCACCTGTCATCGTCTACCCATAAATAAGTCGTTGTTCATGGCTCTCTTGGAGATGTACAACCGGCGGACGGGAACCTTCTTCACGCCTGGAGGGGAGCTGGGACTCGCTCTCCACGAGATGTACGTTATTTCCAAGCTGCCCTGGGGAGAAGAAGTCTTTGAAGTGTACACCCCTACAAGCGAAGAGCTCGAGGATTTGGATCGGCAGTTCCCGGGCTTTGTTGTCGTATATCGAAAATTGTTATATCACCACAGTACTTGTCACCAGACAGCTATCAAGAAGGATGGTAGCTCGGAAGGAAGCATTCCTCACACCACGTCCTGGGTCTCATACCTTTTCACACTAGGCGCCTCAGGTCGGGTTTCTTCCCGAGATCCTCAAACCCAGGAGGAGGTACAAAACCTGGCGTCGACTGTCAAAAGATCGAGGTCCAGGGGCGACACATTTGGGAGTCAAACTAACTCCTTTAGTTATTTTTATCATGGTACTCAGCGACTGTCGGAGAAGGCGCTCCTTGCAGGATTTCTGATGGTGTGGCAACGAAACTGCGTGGTCTCAGGAGGGACGGGTTCCATTGAGAGGATCAACCGCCACTTTATCCTTCCTGCCGTAAAGCTGGTCTTTAGGGCCAGACTGGATCTTCTTCCGGCCATGGTGTGCAGCATACACCACGGCCTTCATGTCTTTTCATCCAAGGTCATCGCCTGTGACACGGTGATGGATTTTGAGCGCATAGATCTGTCATACCATTATCTGATGGGGTGGCTATTAATGCACTGTCGGTCTTTGATGAGGCCTGAAGCAGAAGACGGCGTTACGGCTGATGATGCTTTTATTTTTCGATTCCACCATCAGCCCTGGGAGTGCAGTACCATGCCAGCCTGTCGGATGACACTGGCGAGAGTGGACGGATACGACCTTTTTGTGTCTGTTCCTCATTTTATTGCAGAAGAAGTGAGGGGTGTATATGTTGTTGGTACCGGACCTCCTCACCTCTTGCCTGAGAAAATGCTCCTTTGGCTGCATAATATTCGTCCAGCGCATCTAGTATATCGTAACCGCAACAACATCTACCTGGAGCCCTACTTGTCCAGCAGGTTCTCCTGCCAGTTCGGGTATAGCCAGCTATTCTTTGACAGTCCCAGCTCTTGTCAGGGCTTTGAAGGTAGCATCCTGGACGGTATCAGGACATGGCATTATTATGACACGGTTCATACCCGAACCACCTTTTCGGTTCCTGATGTTGAGGCACCAGGGGAGATTTTGTATATGGTGATCCTATACCATGTTATGGCGAGCAAGCCTCCCTTTAATTTTGACCCGAGTACCAGCTTCATTGTGGGTACTAGCTTAGCGGAGAAGCCTAAGGGGTCTAAGACAAGGAAGAGGAGGGCGAACACCGTTCCTGTGCCTGACTCGGAGTCCACTAATGCGGATGAAAAGAATGATGAGCATGATGCTGATAACTCTTTCCCTCCTGTGGAAGATGTTGGGGTGGATCAGCCGCCTGTTGTGCCAGATGAGATGGTGGCGGATCAGCCGCCTATTGCGCCTGGCCCTTCACGCAAGCGAGACAGGCGTGATTCTATTGGTGGTGTAACCTTCTCCGTTAAGTGGGCTGCGGTAAGACGCCGTAGGCTGCTCATTAAAGAGAGGGACGAAGGTAATGACGCCGTTTCAGAGGTGAATTGAATTGCGACCGTCTTCTTCTTAAGCTCTTTCTCTTCATGAACTATGATATGATTATTTTTTCTTCTCTGTTGGCGTCGGAAGAGTCGGACTCTCTGAACTGGCTACTGTTTCTGAAGTTAATCCGGCCCTGAATACTTTGATTAGTGACATGTGTGCCGAGATTATTTCTGCCGGGGTCCTCTCGGCGACGGCTGAGGGATCTCACATAGCTGAGGTCTCGACCCAGGGTGACGGGGGCTTCGCTGAACCTGTCCCCAAGACTGCAGAATTTCAGTAGGGTGACACTGATCCAGTCGTATCTCCTTCCGGGGCGGCTGGGACAAAAGAGCAAGCTGAATTCGGCTGGGAGGTTGCTGGTGAGGGGACTATGGCGGCTGTAAGCGAACCTCAGCCTCCACAACCCTTCTCTGGTAAGATAAGCTAAATCTTGACTAGTGAGGAGGCTCATCTGCTCTATTATCACATCCTTCGGGTTATGCTGATTGATGGTTGCTCTGGACATACAGGTCCTGCCTCTTCACTGCCAATGACGGATATTGTTAGGGAAGGCTCTACCAGTGGGGACCTGGTGAAAAGGAGTGTGCCTCCTCCCCTTCCAACTTATATTGAGGGGCCTCCCACTGGATCGAGTTTGGGAGATCGGATGGCGGCCCAGCCAGGGCAAGGAGCAATGGTCCCTGCGTCCTCCTCTGCTCATGTAGCTTCGGGGGTCGATCTCTCTGCCTTGCCGAGTATCCAGGTTCTTCGGGCCGCGGATGAGGAGTTAGCTACTATCCAAGCGTCTTTTTGCTCAGAATTTGTTTCCCTAGTGGCAGGGGTGGCAAGTTCTGGTATGTCTGCTTCGATACTGCCGGCTACACTTCCTTTGACGCCATCCTCTGCGAAAGTTCTGGATGAGGCGTCATAGGATGTGGTTGACAGTTTCTACCGCCACTTGAAGAGAGGGGTTGAAGCTACTATGGAGCGGGAGACCCCCTTTGTCTTGGCCCGACAAAGCGCCCGTGGCCAAATTGACATTCTTAAAACCCTTCCTGGTGGGGCAGGGATAGCTGCACTTCTGGAGCCCAAATTGTTAGGGCTGATCAGCTCGTGGCCCAGTTTCAAGTGCTGCGGCAAGCTGATTTGTGTGCAGCAATTGAGCAAGAGCGTGACTTCCTCACCACTGTCCTGGAGAAGGTAAGGGCTGCACGAGATAAGTCTAAGCCGGTTATAATAAAGGACCTCGACGACCTATCTCTCCAGTATGACCAGTTGAGCCACATGAGCGAGGATTGCATGGCTCGGGAAGCGGCCGCCTCCTGCGGAATAGTCGATACAAGGGAGCGGATCCTTGAGCTTCAGAGGAATCTGGCTTTCTTGGAGTCCGAGCTTGAAGCTTCCCCTGCGGATAAAGAGCTGATCATTCAGGAGGCCGAAAAGGTTACCCGAGCTTCTCCTAGCTTGGAGCGTGCTCTGAAGAAGATTGAGGATGGCTGGCAGGCTCATGCGCACTTGGAAGATGTGGAGCGGCTATTTCAGGAGGCCGAGTGCCGGTCCAAGCAGCGGTTTGAGCGGTCGACTATCTTGCTTAGGGACCGTCTCATGGAATTATGTATCGCCGAACCATAGTCGGCCTTTTTCTTTCTTTTGTTTCCGTTCTTTTCCTTTCTTGAGAGGGACGTGGTCCCATAATATATAGTACTTTTGACTTTCAAATAAAGGAGTATGTCTTATTTTACCCTTCATTTGTATTGTTTATTGCGTTTGTGGTGTTGTGGTATTTGCCCCACTAGGGACTGTTTGTGGACTTGCTACTCTTGGTATACCTTGGTTTTAGGTACGGATAACAAGTTTGATGAGGATACTTAGAACATTTCCACAGTAAGGTGGCCATGGAGGTTCCTGGTATCGGAAGAAAGAATGCCATGGAGCAGCTGGGCTTCCGGGGCATGATGAGAAATGAGGCGCATGTACTAGGAAACTTAGTACATCATTTATGGTCAACGGAGGACATTTGTGGTCAACAGAGGACATTAGTGGGCCTATTATCCTTGGCGTACTCCGGTCTTGGGTACGGATAATAAGTCGAAAGAAAAACTAACATACTTACTCAGAGGTAATGAGGACATGGTAAATATGAGGGTTTCTTCGATGGAGCCTTCCCACTCAGAGGTAATGAGGACATGGCAGGAGTGGGCTCCATGAAGGGTACATAGAACAACTCAGAGGTAATGAGGACGTAGAATTTCTATGTGAGGGGTGGTTTGTTTTTGATGGAAGGGAAACAACTCAGAGGTAACATCGACGTGGCTGTTTTAGGAAATTTGTGGATCCGTTACCCTTTTTATGCACTGAAAGTACGGGTATTAGATCATAAGGAGGGAGCTCTTTTAGGAAGAAAGTTCAGAGGTATAATCATACATGACTTACTATCTAAAAGATGCGATATAGATTCATCAGTAGTGACCAACGTGTAAGTTTAGTGGTACCTGCGGGTACATAACTCGACAATCTGGGAGATTTGGAGTCAGAATGTAAGTTCAGCGGTACCAGAGGGTACATAACTCGTCATTCTGGGAAATTTGGAGACGGATGGTGAGTTCAGCGGTACCAGAGGGCACATAACTCAACACCCTAGGATATTTGGAGGATGTCGTTTCAGACATAATACTTTTTTAGGAACTTGTCATTGATGGGCAACATGAGTAAGTCTCCATTTTGTTTTGCGAGGTGGTAAGCTCCATTGGAGAATACAGCATCGATGATGAACGGGCCTTCCCACTTTGATTGGAACTTGCCGACGGTTTTATGAGTCATAACCATCGGCCTCCGAACTGCTAGAACAAGATCGCCCACTTGGAATATTCTGATTTTAACCTTCTTATTGAAGGCTCCGGAGATACGTGCTTGGTACAGCTCGATTCGTTGTTGAGCTAACAGGCGCTTCTCATCTAGGGCCTCCAACTCTTGTAGTCGACGATGGTGATTATCATCTGTCGTCAGTCGGTAGATAAGAGCAATACGTAGTGAGGGGATTTGAGTCTCCAATAGGAGAACTGCTTCACTCCCATATACCAGAGAGAATGGTGTGTTCCCGGTGGCAGTCCGTACTGTGGTACGATACGCCCATACGCATTCGTCGAGCTTTTTATTCTAGTCGTGTTTGTTTGATGACATAAACTTCTTGAGAAGCTTGATGATTATTTTGTTGAATGCTTCAGCCAGATCATTAGCCGCCGGGTTGTACGGTGTTGAAGCAATATTCTGGATTTGGTGTTTGCCGTAAAACCGATAGAAGACGTGGCTTACGAACTGCGGACCATTGTCGTGGATGATCCTTCGGGGCAGTCCATAGCGGTAGATAACGTGATGCTTGAGGAAGCTGATCACGTTTGAAGTCTTCACTTCTGCTAGCGGAATAGCCTCTGCCCATTTGGAGAAGTAATCTGTGATTGCGAGTATGAAGCGATATCCTCGGAACGAAGGCGGAGTGATCGAACCAATGATGTCCATTCCCCATGCTTCGAATGGCCATGATGCCACCGTCGAATGTAGAAACTCGGATGGCTGGTGGATGAAATCTGCGTGGACTTGACAAGATTTGCACTTTCTTGCATATTCTATCGCATCGGCAACCATCGTGGGCCAGTAATAGCCCATTCGGTGAAGGCGATCCTGTAGTTTCGGGCCAGGCTGATGGGCCCCACAGATGCCATCATGAGCTTCACGTACGGCTTCTTTGGCTTCTATATTTGACAGACATCGAAGCAGTAATCCATCGTATGATCGTCGATATAGCATTTTTGTCTCCGTATCATAGAAGATTCTAAGGGAACGCCTTCTGATAGAAGTGGCTTCCTTCGGATTTTCTGGCAGGATGTCGTAGACAACGAAGTCGATAAATGGTTGTCTCCAGTCTGGGGCTTCGTCGACAGTCAGAGCGGAGTAACTCTCAACACATTGAACATTGTCCTTGGGACAGACCAATTCACGGCCTATTATGTCAACCAAGTGGTGAGCATGATTCGGAACTGCTAAGGAAGCGGCAAGGCCTGCTAGGACATCGGCTTCAATGTTCTGGAGCCTGGGAATGTGTTCTATGAAGAACCCCTCCAAGGACGAAATGATGTCAATCGCTATTTGGTGATAGGGGATCATGTCTCCATAACGCACTTCGTATGAGCCCCGGATCTGGTTAACGACTAGCTGCAAATCGTCGTATGCTTCAAGGTACTCTACCTCCAGCTCCTTCGCAAGTCGGAGGCCAATGACCAAAGCATTGTACTCGGCCACATTGTTTGAACAGGGCTCCGTGAGGGAATAAGCCCGATTGATCACCAGCTCGGAGGGAGAAACCAGTACCACTCCGACTCCAGCGACGATGTTGCCCTTGGGCCCAGTTCTAGATATGCCGTCGAAGAACATTCGCTATACGGTATCATGGGAGGCCACATTTGAATTGGCAACCTCATCTGGAATCTCTTCGTCTATTCTGGTTGATTTTGAACCTAGATGAGCTGCTAAAAAGTCTGCCAGAGCTTGACCTTTAACAGCCTTCGGCGGGACGAAGATCATGTGGTAGGAAGACAATAATATTGCCCAGGTAGCGAGGCGAGAGCTGAGTGCACCTGGCTTGGTCATGAGGACCCTGAGTGGGTTAACTCTTGATACGACATGGATGGTTTGTCCCGTGACGTAGTGTCGCATCTTCTGAATGGCAAACACCAGAGCAAGGCACTCCTTCTCCACGGTAGTATATCGATGTTTCGGCCCCATCATCATTCGACTGAGGTAATATATAGCCTGCTCATGGCCTACATCATTTTTTTGCACAAGTAAAGTACCGAGAGAATGCTCCATTGCTCGCACATAGAGCAGGAATGGTTTTCCAGCCACTGGGGCCACCAGGACCGGTGGGTTCGACAGATATTCTTTGATGCTGTCGAAGGCGCGCTGGTATTCTTCATCCCATATGAATGAAACACCCTTCTTCATGAGGTGGGTGAATGGTTGACATCGTCCGGAGAGGTTGGAGATAAACCTCCTGATGTAGGCCAACGTCCCTTGAAGGCCTCTGAGTTCGCGAAGATTTCTCGGGGGACCCATCTCCATGATTGCCTTCATCTTCTCAGGGTCTATATGGATTCCCTGGACAGTATTGATAAAACCCGAGAACTTTCCGCTGGATACGCCCAAGAAGGATTTCGTGGGATTCATTTTCAAATTGTGTGCTCGCATCAGATCGAACACCGTCCTCAGATCATGCAGATGATCTTCTTTAGAGCAGCTCTTAACGGCGATGTCGTCGATGTAGCATTCCACTGTCTTACGCAAGTGGTCTATAAAGATGACGCTCATAGCTCTTTGACAGGTGGCGCCAGCATTCTTTAAGTCGAAAGGCATGACTGTGTAGCAGTATGTGCCAATTGGTGTTCGAAATGATGTGTGCTTTTCATCATCAAGGAACATCTTGATTTGGTTGTACCTCAAGAAACCATCCATGAATGACATACACTCAAAGCTGCAGGTGTTGTCAATCATGATGTCGGTGATAGAGAGGGGGAATTCATCCTTAGGACACGCCTCATTCAGATTGTGAAAGTCGATGCAGATTCGAATCTTTCCATTCTTCTTGAGGACTGGTACTATATTGGCGACCCAGTCTGGATACTGTTCCTCATATATGAAGCCGCTGGCTATCAGTTTGTTGACCTCAGCTTTAATGGCATTCATGATGTCGGGGCGGAACCGTCGTTGATGTTGCTTGACCGGTTTTGCGTCCAGACGGATGTTGAGTTTGTGAAGTGCAACCTCGGGGTTCAGTCCTAGCATGTCTTCGTAGATCCAGACGAACACGTCGATGTATTCTCTGACGAGTTGTAGTAGCGATTCCCGCTCTTCGTCTGTCAGACTTTTGCTGAGAAAGATGGGCTTTGGAGAAGACTCATCACCGAGATCGACTTGCACAACCTCATCTTTGGTGGGAGGCTCTCTTTGTTTGAACCGCTTCTCCTATTGCTCATCTAGCTGTTGTGCCCACGGCTCTAACTCAAGAAGTTCAGGAATGTCTTCATCTTCTTCGTAGGTGTCGGCCAATGCCATATTAACGGACAAGACTTGCCTGAATACATCCCCGATGCTGACATCTAAATCGGAAGTGGGTGATCCGGTTGAGTGCGAATGCCAGTCACATTCCTCGTCTGAGCCTTCAGGGGTCATTGCCGGTGTAACATAACCTAGCCCACGTCTGGTTTTGTTGTAATAATCTCGTAGTTTTCCAGCCGGGACTGGCAATTGTGAGGGTAATCGCCGTCCAGTGCCGTAGTTCAAGCCTGGTGTAGTTTCCAGATCATACCCCTATTTTTGTATAAGGTGCTTAGATCGGGAATAATACAGATAAAGGGGCAGTCTCCCGGTGTCGGGTTCGAGATCAACTTCTTCTATCCTGAAGGGTTATGGATCATTCTTTCGGTCGAAGATGATTGGATGATCCTCTCCCTCGACTATACAGTAAGCGTCTTCCACTGGAGTAAGTTGGTTTGCGGTGTAGACATTTGTCACCTGTGTGTGCAGGTGGGTGCCTATACCGTGTTCCATAGCATACATTGTACAAAGCTTATTAAGCTCTAGGTAGTTCAAAGATAACCCTTTATTGATGAAGTAAGATATCTTTTCCAGTAGGATTACATCATCTGCGAATGGAACATCGGTATGAGCAGCCACATACTTTGCCAGCTCTGGCTCTTCTTCAACCATCCCCTGTGTCAGTAAAAATGGGGAGAATGACTTGGAAAGCTTAATCATCAGGGGCTCCATTGGTGGAGCAGAATGTGGAGTCGTTGGCTTACTAGGGACCCCCAGTTTGGTGCTTGGTGCTAGGCAGAGATTTGTTGGCTGGCTAGCAGTCCCCGACTTAGCGCTTGGCTGCCAATTCATTCTGGGAAGGCGAATCGTCATCGGATTGACAGAAGGATTGAGCTCCTCTATGTGTTGCTGGCTAGCTCTAGGCAGCCTGATTGTCAGGGGCTCTGTCGTGGGTCTTGGCGTTTGGCCAGACCTTGGCAGTCAGATTATCATCTGCTCCTCCTGTGCAGAGAGGCTGATTGCGTCCTTACGCAGAGTGGCCGTATGGGGTGCAGTTCTTCCAGGTTTACGGGCTTGGAGGTAGATTGTCAGCGGTTCTTCTGATCCAGCTGCCGCCTCAGTTTAAGCTTGAGTATCTCCTTCGACAAGGTGCCTTTTCGACTTCTCGTACAAGCATGAGTCTGAGTTGTAGGATTCGACCCCTTTAAAGGGATCGACATCGACAAATTCTGTCCTCACGAAGCCATGCTTATCGACGTACTTGAAGCACGGGTGCAATGTGGAGGGCACGATCATGTAATCGTGTATCCAAGGATGCCCCAGGAGAATGTTGTAGGAAGTGTCCACATCTATGATATAACAGGTCACTTCTGACTGAAGGTCACCGATTTAGCACTCCAGGCAAATCTTCCCAATCGGATAGCTTCTGCCTGAATTGAAACCGCTGATAGCAGTGCTTGTCGGCGTCAGACAATGCATTGGGATACGCAGATGGTCTAGTAGGCTCTTCGGGATGATGCTTATGGAAGAATCAGGATCAATATGCATCCGATCCACCTTGATATCGCCAATGTACCCAGTATAATACAGAGGACGATCGTGTAGGTTGGTCTTAATAAGCATATCCTGTGGAGTGAAGACGATATTGGGCATTGTGCCTGTGCAAGCGCTGTCCTGGAGATCTGCAGGCGAGCTCTCCCTAGTGAGATTGGACTGAGCTAGATATGCGTCGACGTTCTGGTGTGCCTCGCTCAGTACGACGCGAACATCCTTGGACAGTCTCTGGAGCTCGTATAGCTATAATTTGGCTGATGTATTGGCCAATTGTGCCAAGATGTCAAAATTGTAGGGCCTCTCCAACCCATGAGGCGTCTCTTTCTGGAGGGGTTTATCGAAGCGAGTCTCCTTCGGCCTAGGCTTGTCGGTCGTCGAAGGCTGAGAAGGTCCTGGAGCATCAGTAGCTATTGGCTGATGATCTTCAGCCGAGTTACCCGGTGGAGGTTGGGTTTGCACGCTGGAGCGGGTAACAACAGCAGTAGCTTCTTCGACCTCTGTCGAGATTATGCGACATGATTTAACTTTTCCACTCTTTTTCTTGCTGGTGGAGGGAGGTGCAGACTGAGTCACTTCAGGTACCAGGTCTGGATGGACCCACATGACCTCCCCTTGTTATGTGGTAAGGGGCACTAGACCAGCAGCCTGGTCTCGGGGAGGTGGAAGGTTAGCGACCTCCATCCTTGCTCTGGGGATGGGCACTACTCCATCTTGATTCTTTATCGGAGGGAAGCTGCCGAATTGTACTGACACCATATTGGTCGCCACGGTCACCTCTTCGAAATCAATGGCCAGGGCCTTAGAATCGATAAGATGCTGGATGTATCGCTTCAGTTGGTAACAGTCTTGTATAGCATGGTGGACATAGCAATGGTAGTGGCAATACTTGGGGCTCTCCATTTTCGCAGGATGACGTTCATGCCTTGGAGGAGGGAGCTGGATTCGACCTCCTTGTATGAGCATGTCCAAGATGGGTTTGACATGGCCGTCCTCAAAGGAGTAGGTCATCTGAGGCCACTACTTTTCTGTCGGCTTCGATTCGGGCTTTGGGGCTATGACGGCCACCATATCCTATTTACCCTTGTTGTCTCGATGGTTGGAGGGTTTACCACCATTGTTGTTGTTGGTGTTAGGGCGTTTGCCCTTGTCCTCTCCCTCCGATACGTGCAATCCCAGTTGGCGAGCTTTCTTCAACTTGTCTTCTGCGCTAGTGGCGCTGATAATGAAAGTCTTCCAATCCTTAAACTGACTTTTGCCCATCCAGATGCTGATCGTGAAAAGCAGCCTCTTTTGGAAAATTTCAATCAAGGAGGAATCGGGGTTACCGGAAGGCAACTTCATTGCGGTTTGACGAAACCGCTCGATATAGTTCCTTATCAGCTCATTTTCTCCCTGGACAACATCTATGAGGGTGGACATTGTCACGTCTTGTCCTACTTCGTAGAACCTCTCCAGGAACATACGTTTGAAGCCAGCGAAGGAATGGATGCAGTTGTCCGACAAGTTATAGTACCAGTCGAATGCGACCCCCTCCATTGCCCCGATGAACAACCGTATAAGGATGGCGTCATCATGAGGCAAATTGTCGGTTGTGACTTTGAAGTAGGTGATGTACCAGCTTGCAGATGTCTTTCCATCATATGGATTGATCTTGAATGGTTTATATCTTGGTGGGAAGGGAACATCTCTCTACGCAGCATGATACGATTGTCGTATCCTGAGGTCTTGGCAGTTTTCTCGGACGTAGAACATGGCCCGGAGCTCCTGGACTTCTCTTCTTGCCTTCCTGGCCTCGTCTGCAGTGGTGGGGGCCGATATTTCAGGAGGATTATTACTCGGGTTCGGTGCGGCTGAGTTCGAGTCCGTATTGACCGCGGGTCCCACGTTTGTTTGGCCAAGTGTCCTTTCTTACAGAGTTGGAAGGGCCGCTTTGATCTCATCTATGGACTTGACCAAGGTATGCAATATGGCCTCCAGAGTGTCGATGCGTTCACGATCACTGGGACCATCTTGGTTGCTGTCCGTCATGAACACCGTCCTTACATGAGGAGAAATAGAAGGAACGGTGGAGGACGTTCCCTCTAAGTCATACCCTTGTACAGAGAAGTCGTCAGGGTATGTGGAAATGTTCTTCTCTGGTTCGGACTCAGAAGGGGTGGTACCCCCAGCTACAGAGCTTGCCTCGTCTTGAGAGTTGTGGACGTCCTCGGGAACGTCGGGATCTGCTACATCTATTGGGTGAACCATTTCCCCTAGATTATCTTTTTGGAACACAAGATTGTTGTAGATATTTGGAGGAGTACTACCCCTGGCTCCAGTGCCTCCCAGAGATGTGGACGATAAATCTCCAAGTATGGCAGATTTCGTCTTTGAGCGGGTACCTTGGTAAACTCCTTCCGTAACGGTGGTAGACAACCGTTTAGAAGAAAGTTTCTTGGTTACGCCGGTTGAAATTTTTGGACTGGAGATATTTGTTTCCTTTCCTCTCCCGCTGCTAGGAATCTTCAGAGCAAAATTGTATGAGGCGACGAGAAGCGTCTCGTCTTCTGAGCTTGGGTGTTGCAGCCGTTGTAAGAAGGATCACCGGTCTTCTTGTGTGGCTGTCTTGCTACAGCAGCAGTTGACAATGACTTGAGTGCTGCGATGTCCCTGAAAGGACTCTCTGTACACCGAGTTTTCGTCACTTTCCTTGCGTTTGTGAAGAATTACGTTGCACAAGTCACCCATTTTGTGGGCCCGGGAGTTCTGAGCACATGAGTATATTGGCATCCTGCCTGCTTCCTGATGTGGGGGTAGTACGAGTACTTATCCCTGATCATTGTTGGAAGATTCTTGATAACTATCCCGTTTGTTGGCCGCCGGGGGTTGGACACGGATAGTTTTATACAACTTTCCAACAGGGGCCCCCGTAATAGTCAGCGGGACGCCCTGATAGTCAGAAGTTCGGACAGTTGTCTGAGCTCGACGAGCTCGCGCTGCCGAGACTTCTTTCTTCTAGCACCTGAGAGTGTATAGTAGGAAGAGTCCAAGTGGTGCATCACAGAGTTTGGCATAACCTCCTGAGGGCGTCTAAAGTCAGGACCGTATGAGAGACGGTCAAAGACTGACCATGTGCTGCATGGAGTAGATGGTATGCGGCTGGGTTTGGTAGCCGTACAGGCTGTCTGCATGCAGTTGGTATGTGTGGCCGCATGACCCTTCTGTATGCGGCTAGGAGCGGTGGCCGCATAAGCAGTCTGTATGCGGCTGGCAGTCGTGGCCGCATGAGCCTCCTTCATGCGGCTGGAAGTTCTGGCCGCATGAGCCTCCTGCATGCGGCTGGCTTCTGTGGCCACCTGAGTTTTCATGTAGCTGGCGCCCTTATGCGACTTCTTCTTGGACCGTACAGAGTTCCTCTTTGCCCCTGCAAGTCCAGCATCGTAGTGTTTTCCTCTGCCGGACTTGGGGACAGCAGAGTCCTTTATGGCCTGAAGTGGGGCCGCATGAGAGTCTTCCCCGCCATCTTGGGCAACAGAGAGTACTTCTTTGAGAGCTTGGGAATGAGCGAATGATTTGGGTCTCCACTCCTTGCGGGCCTTCTTTGTGCGGGCTCGTCGCTGGATCGGGCCAGCGCTCTCATCGGAGAGCATTTCTTCAAGCGCCCGCTGGTCGAAATGGGCGACCAGCATCTGTTGAGTGGAGCCAAGTTTGGCAGCGTCCGATTGCGTCACCAACTCCTCAGCCGTGGAGAAGTTAGTCCCCAGCAGAGTCGCCATCGTGTTTGCTATTGATTATAAAAGAACAGAACAATTTTATGGGAGGGCTGGGCTTTTACTTCACAACACAAACTCGTTCGTACAAAGAAAGCCTAGGGACGAAAACCTAGGTACATCAATCTAAGTACAATTGTTTAGTTTTTTTGGGGGGTGACGGTAGAGGCTCGGGAAAGCGACGACAACTCTGCCTTACTCCTTGGACGATCGGACGCAGCCTTAGCTCTGGAGAAGAAATGCTCCTGCTCGAATGTGGACCTCTCTATGTCTGGCCTTGTGCGTATATCTCTGTGCTCTCTCTGCTCTATCTCTACTTTTTTTTGTCCAGAGTTTGCAAGGGAATGGCACCTTGCTATTTATAGGAGTGGGGTATGATCAATAGGGTTTGCAATGATTGTATTTTAAACAAAGGGCGGCCAAGGATTTGTTAAGGTTTGCCCTGATCTTGCTTTTATGTTGATTGCAACAAATCTGCATTATTTATTGGGGATTGATCTGGGTAATTATGATGATTGCAATAAATCTGATTTGTTTGGGATTTGACCAAATCTGGACGGTTATGTTGATTGCAGCAAATCTGAGTTATTAAGATTTGATCGACTCCTGCCACGTGTCTTTCATAAATATAAATTATTAAGATTCGATCAGCTCCCGCCATGTGTCCCTCATTGACTGCAATAAATATGAATTATTGAGATTCGATCAGCTCCCACCACGTGTCCCAACTGTTGTGAGCCGCATGGAGGACTGTCATGGTTGGGCCGCACGAGTGTGGCCTCGTGTCAGAACCGCATAAGGGTGGCCTTATCTGAAACACATGGCAATCCTTTAATTTAAGCCGCATGAGGGTGGCCCAATGATCTGAGCCGCATAGGGGTGGCCATATCTGAACCGCATGGCAATCCTTTAATCTGAGCCGCATAAGGGTAGTAGCCGCATGGGGGTGGCCTCCATGATCCGAGCCGCATAGGAGTAGCAGCCGTATGTGGGTGGCCTCCATGATCCGAGCCGCATAGGAGTAGCAGCCGTATGGGGGTGGCCTCCAACTGAACCGCATAAGGATGGCCACGTGTCAGAGCCGCATGGAATGAAGTGCTTTGGAATTCGGTGGATCGTGCCAGCTATAGAGATTTCTTTTTGTTTTCCTAGGAGCACGCCATTATGTCAGAGTCATCATTGCAGCTTTATGTCAGAGCTGTCAAACCTTCGTGTCAGAGCTATCGCTTCGCATCGGGGCATTAAATGAGCCAGCTGCATAAATTAATAACGGCCGGTTTGTGAAGGACTTTTTGAACCGCATAAGGCCACGTGGCTCGTTGGGAACTTTTGAGCCGCATGAAACTCTAATGAACTTTTGAGCTGCATGAAACTCTCCTAGTCTTGAGCCGCATAGGATTTCCTGTTCACTTCCATGCTTCTACAATAAGGGTGTACAAATTATTCTCTAATCATGCAAAATCTTCTAACCTTAATAAGAAATTGCCGTGCGATTTAAGATAGGTCGTCGCAATTTAGGTCGAGTACAGAAAGCATGCTAAGAAAGCCATATACATTTTTCCGCGAAATTAAACTATCAAATCACATGAAAATCTCCAGTTAAAGTGAGACAAGTAGATTCTTGAAACCAAGGCAAAGATCTAAAACTTTCATGTTTTGAGGTTTTCCAGACTCTGGCTACAAAATAATTTAAACGGGCAAAACAATAAAATGGCTACTGCACTGGCACATGGGAATTCTGTGTCGTACCAGCACGTAAGAATCATCGCCCCAAACAGCCAAGTCAGCCGTACTAAGATCGTGTCAAAGCCCAAGGAACCACCAGGAAGACATGAAATATACCAATGAACAAAAGGGGTCATGATAGGTCTAGAGGAGTACAACCTAGACGGATTAGAAAACATGGAAGTGTACGACTAAGTACATAAGATCATGCGCCCAAACCAGGGGGTTATGCGCACACATGGAGGCTATGAGCACACAGGGAGGCTATGCGCACCCACGGAGACTACGAGCACCCATGAAGACTATGAGTACCCATGAAGACTATGAGCACCCATGAAATGTTATGCGCCCACACAAACACTATGAGCCCACATAAAATACTATGAGCCCACATAAAATGTTATGCGTCCCACACAAACACTATAAGCCCACACAAAATACTATGAGCCTACATAAAATGTTATGCGCCCACACAAACACTATGAGCCCACACAAAACACTATGAGCCCACATAAAATGTTATGTGTCCACACAAACACTATGAGCCCACACAAAACACTATGAGCCTACATAAAATGTTATGCGCCCACACAAACACTATGAGCCCACACAAAACACTATTAGCCCGCATAAAATGTTATGCGCCTACACAAACACTATGAACCTACACAAAACACTATGAGCCCACATAAAATGTTATGCGTCCACACGAACACCATGAGTCTAAGGGACGTTATGCGCCCAAAGGCTATGCGCCAACACTGCTTATGGGCGCATAGCATGCCCCCTCTTGAAAGGCCTATGCGCCCAAAGGAAAAAGAATTGGTTTAAGAAAAACTGGTTTAGGCTATGAGCCCAAGGTCTATGCGCCCAAAGCTTATGCACCCACACTGCAATGAAAGGCCTATGCGCCCACAGCAGTTTGCATTCAAGAGTGTGCAAACACTATTCTTCTTCCCCACTTGGCCGAGGATGAACTCCAAGGAACCCAAGAGCTTCAAATGTCCATACTTGGTCAAAATAACTCCAAATTAGGACTTTCAAAGGTCAAAATTGGGTAGAACAAAATTCTCTACAACATGGAACAATCAAAAGTTAAAAATAATAAAGTTTAATAGATCAAAACCCAAGAAATTCAAAAATGACATAAACTTATATCTACAAGAAGTTATCCTCCAAAATCCAAAATACCAAGAACTAAAATGTTTTAGAATGTAGCAATAAAGAGAATGGAACAATTAAAATCACATTTATCCAACATTTGGCAAGATATACTTATCTTAGTTTGGAGAAGAAAATAGAAGGGAGAAGAAAATAAAAAGTAAATGGAGAAGAGAGAGAGGGGTGGGTTTCTATAAAAAATCCTTTTTCATGAAAAACCAACCCAAACCAAACAAAGCAAGCTAGGTTGAATCAAACCAAATTAAACCAAGTCAAGATAAATTTATACCTTGAATTTTTTTTCAAATATTTTGAAAACCAAGAATTACGAAATATGGCTCAAAATACATACCCGTATATAAATACCGATACGGAGAGATGGGGTCTTACAAAGTGTGAGTTCTTCCTAGAGCAGGTAGAGTTCTTGGGTCATGTTGTGACCGAGCACGGGATCTCAGTGGACCAGAAGAAGATTTTAGCAGTGGAGTCTTGGTCTACACCCAGTTCTATCGTCGAGATTCGGAGCTTTCTGGGTCTAGCAGGTTATTACCGGAAGTTCGTCTAAGACTTCTTTCGGATTGCAGAGCCGATGACTAGACTTACCAGGACGGACGTAGAGTTCTTCTGGACTGAGGAGTGTCAGGCTGCCTTCGATGAGCTGAAGAAGAGGTTAACCTCAGCTCCTAACTTGACATTGCCTTCTGGGACTGGTGGTTTCACGATCTATATTGACGCTTCTGGGAGGGGCTTGGGTTGCGTTCTTCAACAGCACGAAAAAATGATTGCCTATGCATCTAGACAGTTACGTCCTCATGAGAAGAACTACCCTACCCACGATCTGGAGTTGGCAGCTATTATTTTTGCCTTGAAGTTGTTGAAGCATTACTTGTACGAAGTGCGAGCTAAGATCTTCACGGATCATAAGATCTTGAAGTACGTGTTCACTAGAAAGAGTTGAACATGCGGCAGAGACGGTGGCTCGAGCTAATGAAGGACTTTGATATCTCATTGTAGTACCATCCAGGCAAGGCTAGTTGCAGATGCCTTGAGCATGTATCTAGTCGCTATGTATTTGACGGTAGATCGTCATCTTTTGGCTGATCAGGATAGTTTGGGTATCGAGGTGATTGTTCCGGGCATGAAGATTTAGTTGTGGGGCTTACAGATTTAGTCTGAGTTAATGGACAGAGTCAGATCAGCATAGTATGATGATGTTGCCCTGAGGAACATCAGGGAGCAGGTGCGGGCATGTTTGCTCGACGATTTCTCTATAGCTGAAGATGTGTCGCTGAGGCACGGTGCTAGACTGTGCGTTTCGAATGGAGTACTTCGGAAGGAGGTTCTTCAGGCAGCGCATCGCTCTCAGTACTCTATGCATCCTGGAGCCAACAAGATGTAGAGAGACCTGAGAGAGCATGTATGGTGGTATGATATGAAGCGAGAGGTAGCTCAGTTTGTATTTCCCTGCTTAGTGTGTCAGCAGGTAAAAGCCGAGACACAGAGGCCAGGTGGATTGCTACAGCTAGTACCCATTCCAGAGTGGAAGTGGGAGCACATCACCATAGACTTTGTGTCTAGACTTCCGCGATCTTTTGAAGGAAAAGACGCGATATGGGTCATCGTTGATAGATTGACCAAATCAGCCCACTTCTTGCCTTTTAAAGTGGCTTTGTCTACGGAGAAGCTAGCAGAGCTGTACGTGCGTCAAATGGTTAGATTGTATGGAGTTCTGGTGAGCATAGTCTCGGATCGGGATAGTCGTTTCACTTCCCATTTCTGGAGGAGTTTGCATACTAGTTTGGGTACCCATCTCAAATTCATTACCACTTAACATCCCCAGACAGACGGACAGTCAGAGAGGACCATCCAGACTCTTGAGGATATGTTTCGCACGTTTGTGCTAGACTTTGGGGGTTCTTGGGAGGATCATCTTCACCTGGTAGAGTTTGCTTACAACAACAGCTACCAGGCCAGTATAGAGATGTCACCATTTGCGGCTCTATACGAACGAAGATGTCGCACTCCTTTATCATGGGACGATATTGGCGAGAGGGTATTGCTTGGCCCGGAGATGGTGGTAGATTCAACGAAAAAGGATAGGCTGATCAGAGGTAGACTTCGGGTGGCTCAGGATAGACAACGGTATTGGGCCGATAGCCACCGGAGACCGTTAGAGTTCGAGGTTAGTTTCAGTTTCAGTTTGTGCTTGCTTGTGATTATTTCCTTGTGATTGATATTGAGTCTTGCTTTGTGTCTAGGTTGGCGATATGGTGTTCTTGAAGATTTCTTCGACATGGGGCACGCTTCGCTTTGGCAGGGCGGAAAGCTTAGCCAAGCTACATAGGGCCTTCCACTATACTTGGGAGGGTCGGTACAGTAGCTTATCGACTAGACCTGCCGTCTACACTCGAAGGAGTGTACAATGTGTTCCACGTGTCACAACTGAGGCGGTACGGGGCAGATCCTAGCCATGTATTGGATCATTCCGCGATCGAGGTGGGACCTACTCTCAACTATTCGGAACAGCCTATAGAGATTCTGGATCGTCGGGAGAAGGTGCTCCGGAACCAGGTTATACCCTTGGTCCGTGTTGCATAGAGGCAACGCTCTCCAGGTGAGTCTACCTGGGAGAGGGAGGACGACATGCGGGAGCGTTATCTTTATCTTTTCGAGCCTTGAGGTATTATTTTGTTTGTTTCCTGCTTGTCTTTTCTGTGCTAGTTTTCTCTAATTTCGAGGACGAATTTTTTTAGGAGGGTAGATTTGTCACCTCCACTTTTCAAAATTAAGGGCAAATTTGTCATTTTAATATTCTAATATTTTGTGATCATTTATTTATTAATATGGTATTTTGGGGTTTTATTTGATCGGGTTTGAGTTTTGTCTCATTTCGACTTGTGTTAGTGATCCGGTTCAGTTTTGGACCCAATTGGACCCGACCAACTTGTCATGACCAAACCCTGATATTTTTTTGACTAATCCTATTGGAATTTAGTGGGATTAGAGTTTAGAATTAGATTTAAAACTTAGAATTAGGAGTTTCCAAGTTACCCTTTTGACCCCAACTTAAAACCATTCTATTCTTTGACTAGGAGGGCATTTTTGTAATGTACCAAATGCCCCAAAATCCCCCTTGAAGTGGCTGGCCAGAATTGCACCCCTATTCTTCTCATTTGCAAGAAAACACACTCTCTCTTTCTTTTCTCTCATTTCACAAAAATCCTCTTTTTCTCCTCTTTGATTTCAAGCTCCAAGTAAGTCAAATCTCTTCTACTTTCCTAGAACTCTCTCTAATCTTGGTGCTAACCCTTTTTTATCTCTCATTTGTGGTTTTGATCTAGGTAGACCTAGCTTGGTGGTATGAGCATAGATCTTGTGCTTAGACCTAAAAAGGAAGTGAATTTAGGAATTTTCTTTGGGATGCCAACTCCCAAGAGGTAAAACCTCACTCTAACCTTTGTAATTACTTCTAATTAGTGTTATTTGCATATTAAAGGATGCCTGAGGTGTAGGATAACTCATTAGGAGAGATTTGGAACCCATTGGACCCGATTTGGGACTTTAGCCTAGGTTTAGTGCCAAATTTGGAGAAAACCCTAAATTGACATATTTGGGTGTTGACCCTAGCCTAATTAGACCAAATTAGAATAGTTTGGGTGAGATGAGGCTAGGTACGCGTCGATATTTGGATACGTGACATCATTTTGCGAGAAATTATGAAAATGGACTTTTTCGGGATTTTCAGATTCCAACACACGGGTAACTTTTTGCACCGACACTAGAATCGGCAAGTTAGAACTTAGAATAGGTTCTAATCATTATTTAGAACTCGTGGGTAGAATTTGGGTCGAATCTGGTTAGGTTTGGTGCCCGTATCGTGCTGTATCGCGAATCAGACACCCCGGAGTCGCCAGAAAGGCCATTTGGCCATTCGGGCCTCGTTTCTCATTTTCGCTCGCGTGCGCGAGTTGGATTGCTTGTTTGGGGTACGTGTCTAGGCCCTAGAGGGTAGAATTGCGAGGGTTATATATATATATATATATATATATATATATATATATATATATATATATTTATATGAGTGAGTATGTATATATATATATATATATATATATATATATATATATATATATATATATATATATATATATATATATATTAGTATGTGTGTGAGTGTTAATTTATATAGTTGTGTGTGTGTGTGTTAGAGGTTATGTTAGATAGTACGTTGTAGGTTAGATATGTAATTTAGATGTTAGAATTTGTTAAGGTATGCTAGATTGGTTAGTTTTGAGTTAGTATCTTAGTATCTTAGATACCAATGTTAGTACCTTAGGATATCTCTAGTTTACCTTTTACCTACAAGGTAATGAGGTTTGCCTTAGTATAGGGTAAGATATTGTGATACCCTCAAGGTATTGGATAAACTTAGTAGGTAATGGTTAGATAAGTTCATGCCTTGGTATCTTAGGATACCAAGAGTCGTATCTTAAGATACCAATGCGTATCTTAGGATACTAGCTAGTATCTTAAGGGAAATGTGATTTACCTTGGTATAGGAAAGGTAATGAGGATTACCTTGTCATGGGGTAAGGTATTAGGATACCATGGTAGGGTAAGGTATTAGTTTACCTTGTCATAGGATAGATAACTAGTATGAGTTAGCTATTAGTCTAGGATGGTTGTTGGATGCCTAGGTAAGGGGTTTACCTAGCTAAGGTAAGGGTTTACCTTAGGCTAAGGTAATTGTGCTAAACCAAGATATTGGTATCGGATACTAATAGGGCCAAGATATGTAGTATCTTGGTAGGTAAATGCTAGGAATAGGATACCTAGGCTAGAGTTGACCCCATTTGACCATAGTTGACTATTTTGACTCAAAGTCAACTAAAAGTCAACATTGGACCTAGAATTGGCTAGAACTTGACCAGAGTTGACCAGTTGACCAAAAGTCAACTGTGAGTCAACCATTAGCCTAGTTTGACCTAGATTGGACTAGGAGTTGACCAGTCAACCAAAAGTCAACTGTAAGTCAACCTTTGACCTAGTTTGACTTTGTGTGACCTAGTTTGACTTAGTTTGACTGAGCTTGACCTAGATTTGCATATCATACACTAGAAATCATGCCAAATACTATTAATCCCTAATTAACTCTTGTATAGCTCATATTTAGGTCTGTGACTATCCTCTGAGCCTCGATTCCAATTGACTGCTCAGGATCGCAGACGAGTACATTCTCTGATAGTTTTTATTGTCATGATATCTGCTATATCTGATTCAGTTGTAGTATTTTACTTGATTCCCGACACGATTGTACACAGACTAATATACGTTGGATCTCGTCATGAGAGGTTTTTCCTGGTTTACCAGGTATATGAGTACATTATTCGATCTTGTTTCTTGTACTTGTATAGACACCGATTTGGGAGTGGGCTGGCCCCCTACTCTTTAAATCCTGTGTCATGACGTGTCATAGTTGGATCCATTATACTACTTGGGGATGGGGAGTTATTAGAGGTTATGTGATCAATATCCCTCCTGTATTTCTGTTACTACTTGCATCATGGCTTTACCCTCGCCTGGCCGGCTTGATTCTTATTTTCTTGTATTTCCTGACTCATAGCTGGTCAAATGGAAGAGCATGATCATGTGTCCCAAGCCGATCACATAACGCTCTAATATCTCAAGGCACCGTTTATGTTTATATTATACATCAGTTATTATCGTACTACTCTATATTTTCAGTATTTTATACCCTGACATGATATCCAGATTTACATATTCAGTTTATACTCTAGTGTTGATATTCTATCTTGTATTTTATTATAACTGTCTCTTATAGAAATTGTTAATTCACATGGAACTGCTATTAGCATTTGTTCTTGCTCACATCCTGACAGAAACTTCGTTGTGTTTTATAGAGGATTCAGATACAGACTTCCCGATCTTCTACGGGTTTGGCATAGACGTAGTTTACCACTTGGATTTAGTGGAGCCGATGCCTTTAGAGGATGCACCACCGGTAGGGATCTAGACTAGTAGGTTTGACTTGACTGCGTTCCAGCTTATCATTTTGGCTTGTAGTATATTATTATTTTGGGATATGTACATTGTGATATACTCTCTATCTCTGGTTGGATGTTGTGACTTGCATCTATTTTCAGCTTTCCCATTTCCATCATATCTTTATCTTTTTATGTGTATCTTCCTTAGATTCATGTGATTGAGTTATATATATTCCTCCGTACGGAGATGACAGGTACATATATATATTGTTGACGTTAGATTTTATGGACGACCTATACTGCGTTCTACCGCCGACACTGCGGCGTAGGCTGGACGTACCCACGTGCTCGTGCCCCTAAACAGGGTACGGGTCGTGACAGGGACTGAGTGACATACCTCTCACTCACAGATGGAATCTGGAGTCCACTCCTTCTTGATGATTAGCCGCCCGTCGAATATCCACGGCCCCCTAGGAGTATTCGGTCCATGTCCTCGCTCAGACTAAATCGAACGTAATAAATTCAATTTTCGTGAGCGAAGAACTCCATGGACCCCTTTGGTCACCAAACGCGACTCACGTACACTCTAATATGCCCATAGAATGGTCGATTTCCTAACACATAAATGACAATGCTGTTCTTCCAATATTCCTTCGTCTCCTTGAGCTTCTCATCCGGGAAAACTACCCGCAGTTTGCCCTCTACCACTTTGGTAGCGACGTATTGTATCTGCCTAGTGACCTGTTTGGGCCCCGAGCGACATAGGACTGCCCATGATTTGCAAAGTGGCTGCTCCATTATTGGGGCTTTTCCTTTGTCGGTCGGATAGTCCGATCTTAACGCAGTCGTAGGTGGAGCCCATGTCTCCGCTGGTAGACCCCCGTTAGACCTTCTGTCCGATCCTGCCGACCCAGGGTGCCTGGGAACTCCCTCCCGTGAGGGGCGCTATGTGGTTGCCACCGACGAACCATCGTCCCACTCGCCTCTCCCAACTTCTCCTTCCCGGCTTGGTCACTACTCTCCCCCTGACAGATTCGCCTCCTCCTTTGGACTGTAGTCCACCCTCCGACAACCTGTGAACCCATCTGCCTTACATCTCTCGCGGCTGGCCCGCCATCGGAGATGCCAGGATCCCAATTCCATTCTAGCCCTAATCTTCCTCTCCCTGCCACTTGCAAGAGAAGAGTGTATATATATATATATATATATATATATATATATATATATATATATATATATATATATATATACAGAGGAGAGGATGCCAAAGGCTCCCCCTTAGCTCCGCCGGTCCCCACCGGAGGGAGCCCCTTGGCTCGCCGCAGCTTCCCACCCCCCTCTCCTCGTTCTTGGCTGGCTGGCTTGGCCCGGCGGCTCCCTCGGCGTGCCTTCGCCGCCTTGCTCCTTCCCCCTCCAAGGTGGCCCCCGCCCCGCCCGCCGCCCCAGCTCTCCGGGATGGTCGGGATACGCCTGGCAGCCTCCCCCCGCATGGACGCTTTCCCTCTTGTGGGGGTTCTCATCCCTACTTTCCGGCGGCTGCCTGCCGTCCGACTTCCCCAGCCCTTCTCTCCTCCCCGCCCGCCCCCATCGACGCCGTAGTCGTCCCCGGCGTCGCCGCAGCCTTCGGTCTCGGCGCATGGCCCCGTCGTCCGCCCACCCTGGTGGTCCTCCGACTCCTTCCCTCCTAGGTCCTCCGCCAGGGTCACCCCCTGTCCAGCCGGGCTTGGCTCCCCCTCCGCCCGCCGCTCCTAGCGCCGTGCCGCCACCTGCGTCCTTCCCTCTGCGGTGGCCCATCGTCCCCTCGGCTTCGTCCTCCGCCTGCACCCCAGCCTCCGGAGGTCTTGGAGCAGCTCCTCCGCCTATCCCTCTCCTCCCAGCCTCCGCTTCACGCCCCTCGGTGCTTCATCCCCCTTCTCTAGCGCATTTTTTCCCTCCGGCGGTCCCTGCTTCGGCCGTCGCGACGGATCTGGCCGCCCTTTTCCCGAAGCAGGCTGCGGCTCCACTCCCCTTCTCCCAGTTCGCCTGGGCCGCTCCCAGCCGGTGAGAAGCCCCTCCGTGCGCCACCCCCGGCTCTCCTTCCCTACCACCTCCCCACGCGGTGGCCCCTTCTCCGATCCTCCGCTCCCCCTCCTCCTCTCCAGGGGTTGAGCTCCTCTCGCACAGCCGTGGTCCCCTCCCCTCCGGCGGAGTCCCCCTCTCGCCGCGGTTCCCGTCGCCGGGTCGTTCCCCCTCCCCTGCGCCTGGACGCGTTGCCCCCTCCTCCGCCTGGGCTCCCGTTCCCCCTCCTCCGCTTGGGCGCGTTGCCTCCCCTCCCCCCGGAGTTGTTCCCCCCATGTGCCGGTGCCTGCGCCTCTCCAGCGCCGGCCACCTCCTCCGCCTTGGAGCTCTCGGCAGATCAGCCCCCATCCTCCTCGCCGGCCCTCCGGCCTTTCCCCTCCGCCGTGGCCACCCGGCTTTCTCCCTCCGTCGAAGCCCATCCCCAGGCTTTGCGCCGACCTTCCTCGGTCCGGGCGCTTCGGGCAGCGCGCCGCTGTCGCCTAGGAACCCACTCCCCCCCTCGGCTCGCGTGGGCGCCAGGGTCCCCCTCTGGCTCGTGCGGTCTTCAGTTTTCGAAAATGCTGAACTTTCGAATTTTTGAATTAACCCTCCTTATTTCGAAATTTCAATTCCGAACTTTCGAAATTTGAAATTTCGTGTTACTTCTTTTTTTGTCTGTCTTCGTTTGCTTCTCAGTGCTCTTTTGTCGTGTTAGCACTGCGCCGCCTGTTTGGCTCTTTCCGAGCCCACTCTGATTTTCAATAAAATATTTCTTTTCCAATATATATATATATATATATATATATATATATATAAATATATATATATATATATATATATATATATATATATATATATATATATATATATATATATATATATATACATTAGAGTGTGCTAGAACCAACCAACTGATTTTGTATTACGAAACCAACCTATCTTACAACCGTTGGACTTAGATTGCAAAATTAAGAATACACAAGTATCTTTTAAGTAGATACTCACCTTTTAATCACAGTCTTTCAATCCTAATTCAACGATTATATATATATATATATATATATATATATATATATATATATATATATATATATATATATATATATATATATATATATATATATATATATATATATATATATATATATATATATATATATATGTAGAAGCATGGAAAATACTAAAGAAAATGACTCATACGGCCAAAGAACTCCATGCGGCTCAGAAAGCCCATGCGGCTTGGAGAGTCATACGGCATAAGGGGCTATGCGGTCCAAGACATCCCATACGGCTCAGAAAGACACGTGGCAGGACAACCCTCTCCTCTGCCCTCTCGCATTAATTGCTTGACGGCTGACAACTCTGAAAAAGTGACAGCCCTGATACAGAAAAAAGTAATTATGACTCTGTCATAATAACGAATCTCTAGGGGAGAGAAAAGAGATCTCTGACACAAATCCCCCGAGAGCCATAAAAAATGCCACGTGGCCTTGCCACGTGGGCGTTCGTATGCGGCTCACTTCTCATGCGGTTCAGAGTGAATCCGTCCTATGCGGTTCAGGCCGAGAAAGCCTCATACGGCTCGAGCAAAGCACTTCTCATGCGGTTCAGAGTGAATCCGTCCTATGCGGCTCAGGCCGAGAAAGCCTCATGCGGCTCGAGCAAAGAACTACTTATGCGGTTCAGAATAAATCCGTCCTATGCGGCTCAGGCCGAGAAAGCCTCATGCGGCTCGAGCAAAGACTTCTCATGCGGTTCAGAGTGAATCCGTCCTATGCGGCTCAGGCCGAGGAACCCTCATGCGGCTCAAGTAAAAAACTTCTTATGCGGTTCAAGAGGATCATCTCCATGCGGCTCAGATGGATGTATCCCTATGCGGCTCACAATGATTACCTCCCTGTGGTTCAAAGGCTCAAGGGAGGGCCACTACCCAGACAGCCCTGACACGTGGCCTTAACCCTATGCGGCCCAAAGTCATATGCGGCTCACTCATCATATGGTTCAGATCCCCCAGTGGCTCCTAGGACACGTGTCCTAAGCCGATTAATTTCTCAGATTTACTGCCATCAAAGATTGGGTCAAATCCCAATAATCTGGGACACGTGGCAGGAGAATAAATTTAATTTATTCGCAGACATCAGAAGATCATTATGAGGAAGATTTATTCCAATCAGCATTAATTGCTAATGGGATTTGGTGTAATCTACACTCGATGGCTCGGATTCGTCACAATCAAAACTGAACGGCCTGGATTGACCAATCTATGGGCCGCCGCCATCTCCAAGAGATAATCATTGGCAACCCTAATGATCACATCCCACTATTATAAATAGCAAGGTGCCATTCCCTTGTAAAAAAAAGGGATCGGAGAGAAATACGCATATACATAGAGACTCCCCAATAGTCTAAAAGAAAATACACAGAGAGAGAGAAGCCAGAAGAGCAACAGGAGGAGAGCAAGAAGAGCATTTCTTCACCAACGCCAACCATCTTCTCACAAGGAGCCAAGGCCGCATACCGATCCTCCAAGGAGTAAGGCAGGGCTGCCGTCGCCTTCCCGAGCCTCTACCGTCACCCCCTATAATCTAAAATAAACAATTGTACTTAGACTGTTGTACCTAGGTTTTCGTCCCTAGTCTCTCTTTGTACAAGCGAGTTTGTATTGTGAGTCTAAGTTCAGTCCTCCCATAAAACTGTTCTGTACTTTTACAATCAAGGGCAAACACGATGACGACTCTGCTGGGGACTAACTTCTCCACGGCTGAGGAGTTGGTGACGCAATCGCATGTAGCCAAGCTTGGCTCCATGCAACAGAAGATGGTCGCCCGGTTCGACCAACAGGCGTTCGAAGAAATGCTCTCCGATAAGAGCGCTGGCCCGGTCCAGAAGCGAGCCCGCACAAAGAAGGCCCGCAAGGAGTGGAGACCCCGATCCTTTATTCCTACTAAAGCTCTTGCAGAAATACCTCCGTTGCTCTAGACGGCGAGAAAGACTCTCCTGCGGCCCCACTTCAGACCATAGAGAACTCTGCTGTCCCTAAGTCCGGCAGAAGAAAACACTATAATGCTGGACTTGTAGGGGCAAAGAGGAAGTCTATGAGATCCGAGCCGCATAAGGGTATTAGCCGCAGGAAGAAAGCTCATGCGGCTACATCCGCCAGCCGTATGGAGAAAACTCATGCGGCCACATCTGTCAGCCGCATAGCTTATGCAGCTACAGTTGCCAACCACATGGATGAAACTCATACGGCTAAAAAAGTCAATCGCTTGCAGAAAACCCATACGGCCGCAATTGCCAACCGCATGCGGCCAGCCTGCACAGTCGTGACTCCTAACCGCATAAAAACAACTCATCCAACGGCAGAAGACAACAGCATGCAGACAGCCTGCACGGCACCCAATTCTAGCCGTATAGCGACCGTTCCACGCTTCTCTCGATCAGTCTTCGACCGTCTCTCATGCGGTCCTGACTCTGATGGTTCTCTGGATGATAAGCCAGACTCTGTGGTGTTCAACTTGGACTCCTCCTATTACGCACCCGCAAGTGCTAAAAGAAGGAAGTCTAGGGCAGCGCGGGCTCACCAAGCCCAGGCAGCTGTCCCAACCTCTAACTATCGGGGCGTCCCGTTGATTATCACACGGGCCTCTGATGGGAAGTTGGATAGAACCGCTCGAGTCCAGCCCCCGACGGCAAAAGGACAAAGTGGTTCCTCTGACCTGCGTGAGGCGATCCTCCACAAGCGCAAGGAAAGAGAAGGAGCCTCGGCGTGCAAAGAGTCCTCGCTTGGACATCACTGTACCCAAATCATCGTCAACTGCTGTTGTAACAACGCGGCAGCAAGGGAAGACCGGCCGTCCGTCTTCCAAAGACTACGGCATCCGAGCTCAGAAGACGAGGCACCTCCTGTTGTCTCCTGCAATTCCACTTAGAAAATCCCCGCCGAGGGGAGGGGAAAGAAGACAAGCATCTCCAGCCCCAAGATATCAACCACTGCACCTAAGAAATCATCGTCTAAACGGCTGTCCTCCACCGGAATATTCCAACACACCCGTACAAAGACAAAATTTGCTGCAATAGGAAATTCATCATCCACATCGCTGGGGGTCGTGGGAACTGGGGGTAGCACTCCTCCGAACATACACAACAATCCAATGCTTCAAGGAGCCGAGTCCGAGGAAACCACTCTCCCATCAGGTACAACAGACGCTGATATCCATGGCTCTCAAGACGAAGCAAGCTCCGAGGCTGGGGATACCGTTCCCTCCGAGTCTGAGCCCGAAGAGAACATTCCCACTTACCCCGATGACTTCTCGGTGCATGGGTACGACACGGAGGGCACATCCTCCACCATTCCTTCCATCACTCTTCATGTAAGGACGGTATTCATGACGGACAGCAACCAAGGTGGTTCCAGCGATCGCCAACGCATCGACACTTTGGAGGCTATACTACAGGCCTTGGTCAAGTTTGTAGATAAAATCAAAGCCGCTCTTCCAACTCTGCAAGGAGGAACGCCTGGCCAAACGAGCACGGGTCTCGCGGTCAATGCGGACTCGAACTCAGCGGCACCAAACCCGGGCAATAATCCTCCTGAAATAACAGCCCCTACCGCGACAGATGAGGCCCGAGAAGTAAGAAGAGAGGTCCAGGAGCTCCGAGCCATGTTCCATGCCCGAGAAAATGCTCAAGACCTCAGAATACGGCAACCATACCCTGCCGAATGGAGGGATATTCCATTCCCACCAAAATATAAGCCGTTCAATATCAACCCGTATGATGGCAAGACCTCAGTAAGTCGGTACATCACTTACTTCGAGGTCACCACCGACCATCTGCCCCATGATGATGCTATCCTCACGCGATTATTCATTGGAGCATTGGAAGGAGTCGCTTTCGATTGGTATCGCAATCTGCCAGACAACTGCATCCACTCCTTCGCCGGCTTCAAGCGTCTGTTCTTGGAGAGATTCTACGAAGTAGGGCAGGACGTCACCATGTCCACCCTCATGGACGTCGTCCAAGGGGAGAAGGAGTTGACAAGGAACTATATTGAGCGGTTCCGCCAAACTGCCATGAAGCTGCCCTCCGGAAATCCTGAGTCCTCTTTAATTGAAATTTGCCAAAAGAGACTGCTCCCAACAATCAGTCTCTGGATGGGCGAAAGTCAATTCAAGGATTGGAAGACATTCATCATCAGTACCACAAGCGCCGAAGAACGACTGAAGAAGGCTCGCCAACTGGGATTGCATATTTCGGAAGGAGAAAACAAGGGCAAGCGTCCCAACAACGATAATGGGGGTAGTCCCTCTAACAATCGGGACAGCAAGGGAAAGCAGGCTATGGTGGCCGATACTGCACAAAAACCTGAGCCGAAGCCAGCAGACAAACAATGGCCATAAATCGATTACTCCTTCGAAGACAGTCACGTCAAGCCCATCTTGGACATGCTCATACAAGGGGACAGAATTCAGCTTCCTCCACCAAGACGGGAACCGCGGCCGACAGAGATGGAGAATCCGAAATACTGCCATTATCATCGCTATGTTCATCATGCTACACACGATTGCTACCAGCTGAAACGGTACATCCAGAACCTCATCGATTCGAACGCTCTGGCCATCGATTTCGAAGAGGTAACCGTGGCGGCCAATATAGTGTCCATACAATTCGGCAGCTTCCCTCCGACGGAGACTCAAGACGGGGTAATCCCCGTCCCTCTGGCGACAATGGAGATTACCAATCTTCCACCTCCCCGAGATCAGGCTGCCGGTCTAGTACCCCTCACCACATCACGAGGGGAGGTCATGTGGATCCATCCAGACTTGGTGTCAGAAGTGACTCGGCCCACACCATCTACCACCGATAAAAAGAAAAGTGGAAAAGTCAGGACCTGCCACACAATCTCGGCAGACAACGAGGAAGCTACAGCCGTCGTCACACGGTCCGGAGCGCAATCCTAACCTGTGGTTGACAATCCAGCTGAAAATCATCAACCCACTATAACTGATGCTCCGGCACCGGCTCAGCCTTCGACGACCGACAAGCCTAGGCCGAAGGAGACTCGCTTCGACAAATCTCTCCGAAAAGAAGCAGCCCAAGGGCTAAAGAGGCCCTACAACTTTGACATCTTAGCACAATTGGCTAACACACCGGCCAAGTTATCACTGTACGAACTCCTAAGGCTCTCCAAGGACGTTCGTATTGCATTAAGCGAAGCACTCCAAAATGCCAATGTCTATCTGGCTCAATCCAACCTCACCGGGGAGGACTCACCCGTGGATCTCCAAGAGAGTGCCTGCACGGGAGCGATGCCCAATATCGTCTTCACTCCGCAAGACATGCTCATCAAGACCAACCTACACGATCGCCCGCTATACTACACGGGGTACATCGGCGACGTGAAGGTGGATCGGATGCACATAGATCCTGGCTCTTCCATAAGCATCATCCCGAAGGGCCTGCTACATCATCTCCGCATCCCAATGCATCGCCTGACACCTACAAGCACCGCCATCAGCGGTTTCAATTCGGGCAGGAGCTACCCTATTGGGAAGATTCGTCTGAAGTGTCAAATTGGCGACCTTCAATCCGAAGTCACCTGCTACGTCATAGATGCAGACACTTCTTATAACATCCTTTTGGGGCGCCCATGGATACACGATTACATGATCGTGCCTTCCACGCTGCACCGGTGCTTCAAATATGTCGACAAACACGGCTTCGTGAAGACAGAATTTGCTGATATCGATCCCTTCAAAGGGGTCGAATCCTAATACTCGGACTCCTGCCTATAAGAAAAGTCAAAAAGGCACCTTGATGAAGGAAATGAACAAGCTAGCACCGAAACGGCCACGGGATCAGAAGGACCCCTGACGATCCACCTCTAAGCTCACAAATCGGGCAAGTCCGCACCCCTTACCGCCACTCTGCGGAAGGACACAATCAGCCTCTCAGCGCAGGAGGAGCAGATGATAATCCGGCTGCCAAGGTCCGGCCAAGTACCGAGACCCACAACAGGGCCACTGACAATCAGACTGCCGAGAGTCAGTCAAACGGAGAAGCTCAATCCCTCCGATAGGCCACTGACGATACGCCTTCCCAAAAAGGGTCGTCACCCCGATGCAAGGTCTGACACTTCTAGCGAACCAGCCACTCATCGCCCCACATCAAATGCCAAACTGGGGGTCGCTAGTCTGCCAACAACTCCACGCTCTGCTCCATCAACTGAACCACTGACAATCAAGCTTCCCAGGTCGTCCTCTCAGTCTTCATTCACACAGGGGGTAGCCGAAGAGGAACCGGAGCTAGCCAAGTATGTGGCAGCCCACACTGATGTCCCCTCCGCTGATGATGTAATCCCCCTAGAAAAGATACCTTACTTCATCAATAAAGGGTTATCTTTGAACTACACCGAGCTCAATAAGCTATGTACAATGTATACTATGGAACACGGTATAGGCACTCACCTACACACACAAGTGACAAATGTGTACACCGCGATCCAGCTTACTCCAGTAGAAGACGCTTACCGAATAATCGAGGGAGGAGATCATCCGATCATCTTCGGCCGGACGAACAACCCGCATCCCCTCACCATAGAAGAAGCCGACCTCGGGTCAGATGCCGGGAGACTGCCTCTGTATCTCTATAGCCCTCAATCCAAATATCTCATGCAGAAACAGGGGTATGATCTGGAGACGATGCCAGGATTGAACTACGGCACTGGGCGACGATTTCCTTTGAAGTCGCCAGTCCCGGCGGGCAAACCACGGAACTACTATAACAAAACTCGATGCGGGTTAGGGTATGTAACGCCTACTACGACCCCTGAAAGTTTAGATGAAGAATGCGACTGGCAGTCATGTTCAACCGGATCACCAACTTTCGACTCGGATACCAGCATCAGAGATGTGTTCAGACAAGTCATGTCAGTCAACATGGCATTCCCCGACGCTTACGAGGAAGACGAAGACATCCCCGAGAGCCTCGAGCTAGAGCCGTGGGCCCAGCAATTGGATGCACAATGGGAAAAGCGGTTCGAACTGAGAGAACCTCCTACTGAAGATGAGGTTATACAAGTTGACCTCGGCAGCGAATCTTCTCCAAAACCGATTTTCATCAGTAAAAGCCTAACAGACGAAGAACGGGAGTCGCTGCTAGAACTTGTCAGAGAGTACATTGATGTGTTCGCCTGGAGCTATGAAGACATGCCAGGGTTAAATCTCGACATCGCTCTTCACAAACTTAACATTCGACCAGATGTGAAGCCAGTCAAGCAACAATAGCGACGTTTCCGTCCAGGCATCATGAACGCGATCGAAGCCGAAGTCAACAAACTGATAGCCAGCGGCTTCATTCGTGAGGAGCAACATCCAGACTGGGTCGCCAACATAGTACCCGTCCTCAAGAAGAATGGGAAGATTCAATTTTGCATCAACTTTCGCAATCTGAACGAGGCGTGCCCCAAAGATGAATTCCCCCTTCCTATCACAGACATCATGATCGACAATACCTGCGGCTTCGAACGTATGTCGTTCATGGATGGCTTCTCGGGGTACAACCAAATCAAAATGTCTCTTGATGACGAAAAGCATACATCATTCCGAACACCAATTGGTACGTACTGCTACACAGTCATGCCTTTTGGTTTGAAGAATGCCGGCGCCACATATCAAAGAGCCATGAGCATCATCTTCAGAGACCACTTACGCAAGACAGTGGAGTGCTACGTTGACGATATAGCCGTTAAGAGCCGCTACAAAGAAGACCATCTGCAGGATCTAAGGACGGTATTCGACCTAATGCGAGCGCAAAATTTGAAAATGAACCCTATGAAGTCCTTTCTGGGCGTATCCAGCGGGAAGTTCTTGGGCTTCATGATCACTGCACAGGGTATCCATGTAGACCATGAGAAGACGAAAGCAATCATGGAGATGGGTCCCCCGAGAAATCTTCGCGAACTCAGAGGCCTCCAAGGGAGGCTAGCTTACATCAGAAGGTTCATTTCCAACCTCTCCGGGCGAGGTCGACCGTTCACGCACCTCATGAAGAAAGGAGTCTCATTCGTATGGGGCGAGGAATGCCAGCGTACTTTCGACAGCATCAAAGAATATTTGTCAAATCCCCCAGTTTTGGTGGCCCCGGTTCCTAGAAAACCATTCCTGCTCTATGTACGAGCAATGGAACACTCCCTTGGGGCTCTGCTGGTACAGAACAACGACGCAGACCATGAACAGGCCATATATTACCTCAGCCGAATGATGATTAGGCCAGAACACCGATACACCGCTGTGGCGAAGGAATGCCTCGCCCTGGTGTTCGCCATTCAGAAAATGCGGCACTATGTCACCGGACAAACGATACATGTGATCTCACGAGTCAACCCTCTCAGAGTCCTTATGACTAAACTAGGGGCACTCAGCTCTCGACTCGCTACATGGGCAATATTGCTGTCCCCTTATTATATGATCTTTGTCCCACAAAAGGCAGTCAAAGGTCAAGCCCTGGCGGACTTTTTAGCAGCCCACCCAGGCTCGGAGTCCTCCAGAATATATGAAGAGATCCCAGACGAGGTCGCCGACTCGCATGCAACCTCTCACGAGGCTATATGGCGAATGTTCTTTGACGATGCTTCAAGGACCGGACCTAAAGGCAATATAGTCGTCAGAGTCGGGGTAGTGCTGATCTCCCCTTCCGGATTGGTGATTAACCGTGCTTATTCTCTCACCGAGCCCTGCTCTAACAATGTGGCCGAGTACAACGCTCTGGTCATTGGCCTCCAACTTGCAAGAGAGCTGGGGGTAGAATACCTTGAAGCATACGGCGATTCCCAACTAATTGTCAATCAGATCCGGGGCTCGTACGAAGTCCGCCACGAAGACATGATCCCTTATCACCAAATAGCGATCGATATCATCTCGTCATTCGAGGGGTTCTTCATCGAGCACGTCCCCAGACTCCGAAATATTGAAGCCGATGCCCAAGCTGGTCTTACCGCTTCCCTAGCAGTCCCGAATTATGATCGCCAATCAGTGGATGCGATAGGCCACGAACTGGTCTGTCCCAAGAACAATGTGCAATTCGTGGCGAGTTATTTTGCCCAGACGATCGATGAGGCCCCTGATTGGAGACAACCATTCATCGACTTCGTCGTCTAGGACATCCTGCCCGAGAACCCAAAGGAAGCCACTTCCATCAGACGACGTTCTCTCAGATTCTTCTACGATACAGAGACAAAAATGTTGTATTGCCGCTCCTACGACAGATTACTGCTTCGGTGTCTGTCAAATGCAGAAGCCAAAGAAGCCGTACGAGAAGCTCACGACGGTGTCTGCGGGGCCCACCAGCCTGGCCCAAAATTGCAAGACTGCCTTCGACGAATAGGCTACTATTGGCCCACGATGGTGGCAGATGCGACAGATTATGCTAGAAAATGCAAAGCCTGCCAAGTCCACGTAAACTTCATTTACCAACCATCCAAATTTCTACATCCGACAGTGGCGTCCTGGCCATTCGAAGCATGGGAAATGGATATTATTGGTCCAATCACCCCACCTTCCTCCCGAGGACATCGCTTCATACTTGCGATCACTGATTACTTCTCCAAATGGGCGAAAGCTGTCCCACTCGCAGAAGTCAAGACTTCAAACGTGATCAGCTTCCTTAAGCATCACGTCATCTACCGCTTTGGACTGCCCCGAAGGATCATCCATGATAATGGTCCGCAGTTTGCAAGCCACGCATTCTATCGGTTTTGCGATAAGCACCGTATTCAGAATATCGCTTCGACACCGTACAACCCGGCAGCAAACGGGTTAGCAGAGGCGTTCAACAAAACAATCATCAAACTCTTCAAGAAGTTTGTCTCCTCCAACAAACACGACTGGAACGAGAAGCTCGGCGAATGCTTATGGGCTTATCGCACCACAGTTCGAACAGCCACTAGGAATACGCCATTCTCCCTAGTGTACGGGAGTGAGGCAGTTCTCCCATTAGAGACTCAAATACCCTCACTCCACGTCGCCCTCACTTATCAATTGACGACGGATGACAACTACCGACGTCGACTGCAAGAGTTAGAGGCCTTAGATGAAAAGCGCCTCCTGGCTCAGCAAAGGATCGAGCTGTACCAAGTACGTATCTCAGGAGCCTTCAATAAGAAGGTCAAAATCAGAACATTCCAAGTGGGCGATCTTGTTCTGGCAGTCCGGAGGCCAATGGTCATGACTCACAAGACCGCCGGCAAGTTCCAGCCAAAATGGGAAGGCCCATTTATCATAGAGACAGTATTCTCCAACGGTGCTTACCGCCTCGCTAAGCAAAACGGAGACTTGCTCATGTTGCCCGTTAACGGCAAGTTCCTGAAGAAATATTATATCTAAACAACATCCCAGATTATTGAGTCACGTACCCGCTGGTACCACTGAACTCACCCCATAAATTTCCAGATTTTCGAGTCATGTATCCGCTGATACCACTGAACTCACCCTCATAGTTTGTCAGATTTTCGAGTCATGTACCCGCTGGTACCGCTGAACTCACGCTCACCATTCTCCAGATTCTTGAGTCATGTACCCGATGGTGCCTCTGAACTCACATCCCGGTCACTCTTTCAGATAGAAAGTTATGTATGATCATACCTCTGAACTTTCTTTCTGGGGGAGATCCTCCCCCATGATCCAATACCCGTACTTTTAGTGCACAAAAAAAGGTAATCGATCCATAAATTTCCAAAACGACCATGTCATCATTACCTCTGAGCCGTTCCACTTTCGTCAAAAATAAATCACCCCCTACATAGAACTTCCATGTCCTCATTACCTCTGAGTCATTCTATGTGCCCTCCTTCATTGAGCCCACTCCTGTCATGTCCTCATTACCTCTGAATGGGAAGGCTCCGTCGAAGAAACCTTCATGCTTGCCATGTCCTTATTACCTCTGAGTAAGTATGATGATCCCCTTTCGACCTATTATCTGTACCCACAACCGGAGTACGCCAAGGGTAATAGGTCCACAAATGTCCTCTGTTGACCACAAATGTCCTCTGTTGACCACAAATGTCCTATGTTGACCATCAATATCCTCCGTCGAGTTCACTCCTGCCATGTTCTCATTACCTCTGAGTAGGAAGACTCTACGTTTAAAAAAACCTTCCTACTTGCCATGTCCTCGTTACCTCTGAGTAAGTATATCGGTTCCCCTTCATCCTATTATTCGTATCCTAAACCAGGGTACGCCAAGGATAATAGGCCCACAAATATCCTTAGCTAAATTTCTCAGCACAAACCTATCACCTCATCAGGCCCCAGGAGCCCAGCTGCTCTACGGCATTCCTTTTCTCAATACCAAGAGCACCCATGACCACTTCGCTATGGCTGCTTCAGGTACCTTGACCAAAACTTGTTACCTCTACCTAGAACCAAGGTACGCCATGGGTAACAGGTCCACAAATATATCCCCTATGCGGGGGAAAACATCACCACAATATCACAGGCGCAGCAAGCAATACAAATGAAGGGTAGAATTGAAAGTACTCTTTATTTGAAGGAAGAAAAAGTATTACATATTTCGGGATCATGTCCCCTTCAGAAAGAGAGAAAACAGAAACAAAACAAGAAGAAAAAGCCGACTACATTTCGGCATTACTCAATTCTAGGAGGCGGTTTCTTACTGAGGTGGTCCCCCGTTCAATTCGTTGCCGAGCACGACGCTCGGCCTCCTAGAGTAAATGCTCCTCATTGTCCAAGCCCAAGAACGCCTGACAGTCATCTTCTAATTTCTTCAAGGCAGTCTCCAGGTCAGTCGAAGCTTGAGTAACCCTGTCAGCCTCCTGAATAATTAGTCCCCTGTCATTGCGGGTAGTCTCGAGTTCAGACTCCAAGAAAGTCAACTTCTTCTGAAGCGCAAGGATCTGCTCCCGCGTCTCAGTAATCTCACGAGAAACAGATTCCTCCCGAGCCGTGACATTTTCATTCGCGTAACTCAATTGATCATACCGGCCAGATAAGTCGCTGAGATCCTTCAGTATGGCCGGTCTGGTCCTATCCCGAGCAGCTCTAGTCCTCTCTATAACAGCGATAAGAGAATCCCGCTCCTCGTTTATAACAGCAGATAGATCAGCCTGCCGTAATACTCGAAGCTCGGCCACCGGCTGATCAGCCTCCAACAATTTTGCCTCCAGAAGCGAAGCCACCCCTGCATCACCAGAAAGATCCCTAAGGATATTTACTTGACCCTGGGCGCATTGGCGGGCCAAGGTGAAGGAGGTTCCCCTTTCCACAGCAGCCTCGATTTCCCTACTCAAATGACGATGAAAACTGGCAACCACGTCCTGTAACGCGTCGTCCAGAACTTCAGTAGAGGATGGCGTCAGGGGAAGCAGGGACGGCAACGTCGAAGGAGTAACGCTAGAGCTCGCCACCGGAGGAACGGAGTCCGAGTAGAACGATGCATGAATAGCGGCCAACTCATCTTCCGCCGCCCGGAAAGCTTGGATACTCGGTAGGGCAGAAAGGTCGATTCTCGGAGCCACCGGAGCCGAGGATGACACAAGGACCATCGTTCCCTGCCCCGATTGCCCCGATGACTGGCCCGCTAAACTCGAGCCCCCAGAAGGCCCATCAAGACAAGTCGAACGGTGAAAAGGTACACCCTTCTCCACCAATGCCCCTTCGGTTGGGGTGGTCCCAACAACGTCCGTCCTCGGCACCGAAGGGGTAGGACCTGTATGTCCAGAATAACAATCAATCAACGTAACCCGAAGGACGTGATGATAGAGCAGATAGGCTTCCTCACAGGTCAAGATTCGACTAATCTTACCAGGGGAGGGGCATGAAGGCTGCAGCTCATCCACAACAGGCGTGGTCCCCTCACCCATGATCTCCGAGTTAAACCCAGTCACGTCCTCTGTCTCCGTCACCTTGAAGGGGGATACAAATTGATCTGCCTCATCTTGAAAAGGAACAGGCTCGCGGGAGTCCCCGTCATCCTGGGTCACCGCCTCGACATCTTGAAGCTCTTCTTCTTCTCCTGACACCTAAAAGAGAGAACGAAGATGATTAGAATTGATGCTCGAAGGAAAGAAGGAAGAAGGAATCGAGAACAGTTTTGTTACCTCTGACGCAGGGTTAACTTCTTCTCCACTTTCTCTTATGGCGAGCGGGCGATGCCTAGTCGCAACCAGCTTCTGGGATCGAGAAACACCGCCAACAGGAGAAACTTGCCTGCTACGTTTCGGAGTAGGACCAGACGCAACGAGGGACTGATCCCCCAACGTCTCATCTGACGAAACAGGCGGTTGACCCACCTCTGCATCGGCCACTGGAAGGATAGAGTCAATTTTATCATGCTCGTTGCCTTCGTCACCCTCAGCAGCGGAGTCCAAATCTGGTACCTTGGCTCTAGTCTTTCTTTTCTTGGCCCCTTGAGAGCCTTCCTCCAGACCGGTACCAACAATAAAACTGGTACCTGGGTTAAAACCGACCGGGGGTTTGTTCGCCATGACATGATACAAAGCCGCCATATACAAGATCTCCACTGACTCCTTAATAGCAGGGACCGAGAAAATGGTACAAGTATGGAACGAATCATAATATTGCCAAGCTCTGATACCATCAAGAAGGCTGCCTTCATGACCTAGACAAGAACTGGGGCTGTCCAGACAAAGTTGGCTGTATCCAAACTGCCGGGCAAACCTGCTAGGCAGATAAGGCTCCAGAAAGATAGTATTGCGATTACGATACACCAGATGTGCGGGATGAATGTTACGCAGCCATAGGAGCATCTGGCCATCCAGAAGCTGAGGGGGCGCGATACCGTCAATATGTACAGCCTCTATGTCCCTGGCAATAAAGCGAGGGACGGATACGAAAATATGATACTTATCTGCCCTCGCCAATGCCATCCGGCAAGCCCGCATGGTTTCACATTCCCAAGGCTCGTCACGATAGCAGAAGATAAATGCGTCATCATCAGTCACACCGTCTTCAGAGCCCGGTCTCATCAAAGACAGGTAATGTATCAGCAGCCACCCCATCAAATAGTGATAGGGCAACTCAGTTCGTTCAAAATCCTTGGTCACGTCACGAGCAATGACTTTGGATGTGAAGGTACGAAGGCCACGGTGTATGCTG
Source organism: Iris pallida (assembly GCA_029216955.1). Taxonomy (NCBI): domain Eukaryota; kingdom Viridiplantae; phylum Streptophyta; class Magnoliopsida; order Asparagales; family Iridaceae; genus Iris; species Iris pallida. The sequence continues at coordinate 7,688,518 of JANAVB010006795.1, read as the reverse complement.
TACACCATGGCCGGGAGGAGAGCTAGCCTGATTCGTAAAACTAACTTCACAGCCGGAAGGATGAAGTTACGACTAATTCTCTCAATAGAACCGGCTCCTCCCGAGACTACACAATTTCGTAGCCAGATCATCAAAAATCCCGCCAGAAGCGCTTTCTCGGATAGCTCTTGAGTATCCTGGTAAAAGTAACCGAAAGTGTCAGTCTTGCTCCCTAATCCGTCTCTGGTAGTGGCCACTCTCTTAGCCGACAACACCAAGTCCTTAACCGCTTCCCGAGATCGAGGGCGACGAGAGGTGACTCGACCTGAGGCATCTGCCGGAAAGAGATAGTGCACCCAATCCTTGGTATAGGGATCATTCCCTTCCGAGTTACCAGCCTTTCGGGTTATTTGATGGCATGTGTTATAATGGCACAATATCTCCTGGTAAAGAGCCACGAAGCCAGGATACCTTCGTTCCAAATCCTCAAGTTCCTCATTAGTGGGAGTATACGCTTCAAACGCTTCGTCCCCCAAGGAAGCTTGGAGACCGCGTGCATCTCATGGAGCGCGAGTCCCATCTCCCCTACAGGTGTGTAAAATGTCCCCGTACGGCAATTATACATTTCCAGCAGAGACATGAACAGCTTCTTATTTATGGACAAGCCATGACTGGTACCTCGGATAGCGTGGTAAAGGCCAATCTCGCACAAAAAGACCTCATACTTCTGCAAGATCCAAGTAGACAAATTGATCCACGAGGGAATATTGTGTACCCAACCAGGAAATGTCAATCGACCAACGGGATAGGAGCCTTTCCGAGCAAGCTGATTTATAAAAGTATCGGCAGTAGAGAATGTGAAGTTAGGGCCCGCCACATTCAGGAAAGAACCTAGGACCAACCCCATCACAGAGCAACTAGTATGCACTTTGCCGGCAGTCACAGACTTCAGATTGTTATTATAGTGGATGTTCTCCACAAACATCCCACTTCTGGTAGGGGTTAAAGTCTCCTCCATCTTCCGATCCAACGGGAGCATATTGAACCAAGATAATGGGAAGTGTCGCTCCATCTGGGGGATGCGGATCGCCATCCCGTTAGAAACAAAACTCCAATCCTCCGACACCTCCAGAACATGATCGTTCTCTACGGTCAAGGCGTCTCCAAAAAAGAATGCAGGCTTCAAATACTCCCCTTCAAATTTCTCGGAGTTCATCATAGCATTAAGGAAATGGAAAGACTGCTTCTTGATGGCAATCAATCTAGCCATAGGCTCATCGCTCGGAAACTGGTCCGTCATATGCTGAACAATATGGTCGTACCTATAGCCGAGAGCAGCTTGAGCGCTACCCACCAAGAGTTCTCCAGCAGCGTTAACCGACAGACTCACTGAAGAACAGACAGAGAAAAGTAAGTTAAATGGAGGGATAAAAAGAGCTGATTGGGTGCTTTCCAACCCCAGGCGGCTCAAGAAAACATCTATGTGGCCCCATGAAGCTCTCATAAGTCTTATGCGGCTCCAAAAAGCCTCATGCGGCTCAAGCCCAGAAGAACGCTTATGCGGCTCCGTACAATAAAAGTCTATGCGGTTTAGCGTCACTTATACGACTTTGCCGACAAGGCGCGCATACAGACACGGCGATTTTCTTATGCGGCTCGCAGCTCAGCCGTAGGACGAACATGCGATTTACAAAGGCTCGTGCATAAAGTATGCAACGTAGCCATGTCAGTTGGGGTTCTTTAACTCATACATTGTCCTTACCAGTAATGGGAGGGCGAACGTCAGGATGAACATCAGGTACGACGACCTGCGGAGTATCAGCCGCAGCCGAGGCGGAAGTGGAGGCCGCCTTCTTGCCCTTTGCTGCCACGGTCTTCTTGGGAGCCATTAATTATCGAAAAGAGGAAGGGCAATCGAGATAGGGAAGGTCTGAGGAAGAAGAAAGAAAATAAAGAAGCCTTCTCTCTCTTCAAAACTCCTCCTATTTATAGGAAGACGGGAGAAGGAGGACACGTGGGCCAATGACCGACTCATGAAGAATGAAACCGACTCCTTGGGTTTCGTCTCTACGATTCACCTAAGGCGTCAAATCCGAAAGATTTAATGAGCTGACCCTTGGGATTCCCCGTACAAAGACGGCGCTGAAACGAATTTGAGGCAATTAAAGACCCGCACACGTGGCGAGAAGCTATGCGGCTGAACCATCTACGCGGCTGAGCAACCTATGCGGCCAAGATCTCTCTGCGGTTAGGGTTTCTTATAAGGCTAGAAGAACACAGCCATGCTTCTTATTCAAAGTATTTCAATTTTGCAAATTAAAAACTTTGAAGGGGGTCTTGTAGAAGCATGAAAAATACTAAAGGAAATGACTCATGCGGCCAAAGAACCCCATGCGGCTCAAAAAGCCCATGCAGCTCGGAGAGTCATGCGGCATAAGGGGCTATGCGGTCCAAGACATCACATACGGCTCAGAAAGACACGTGGCAGGACAGCCCTCTCCTCTGCCCTCTCGCATTAATTGCTTGACGGCTGACAACTCTGAAAAAGTGACAGCCCTGACACAGAAAAAAGTAACTATGACTCTGTCATAATGACGAATCTCTAGGGGAGAGAAAAGAGATCTCTGACACAAATCCCCCGAGAGCCATAAAAAATGCCACGTGGCCTTGCCACGTGGGCGTTCGTATGCGGCTCACTTCTCATGCGGTTCAGAGTGAATCCGTCCTATGCGGTTCAGGCCGAGAAAGCCTCATGCGGCTCGAGCAAAGCACTTCTCATGCAGTTCAGAGTGAATCCGTCCTATGCAGCTCAGGCCGAGAAAGCCTCATGCGGCTCGAGCAAAGAACTACTTATGCGGTTCAGAATGAATCCGTCCTATGCGGCTCAGGCCGAGAAAGCCTCATGCGGCTCGAGCAAAGACTTCTCATGCGGTTCAGAGTGAATCCGTCCTATGTGGCTCAGGCCGAGGAAGCCTCATGCGGCTCAAGTAAAAAACTTCTCATACGGTTCAAGAGGATCATCTCCATGCGGCTCAGGTGGATGTATCCCTATACGGCTCACAATGATTACCTCCCTGTGGTTCAAAGGCTCAAGGGAGGGCCACTACCCAGACAGCCCTGACACGTGGCCTTAACCCTATGCGGCCCAAAGTCATATGCGGCTCACTCATCATATGGTTCAGATCCCCCAGTGGCTCCTAGGACACGTGTCCTAAGCCGATTAATTTCTCAGATTTACTGCCATCAAAGATTGGGTCAAATCCTAATAATCTGGGACACGTGGCAGGAGAATAAATTTAATTTATTCGCAGACCTCAGAAGATCATTATGAGGAAGATTTATTCCAATCAGCATTAATTGCTAATGGGATTTGGTGTAATCTACACTCGATGGCTCGGATTCGTCACAATCAAAACTGAACGGCCTGGATTGACCAATCTATGGGCCGCCGCCATCTCCAAGAGCTAATCATTGGCAACCCTAATGATCACATCCCACTATTATAAATAGCAAGGTGCCATTCCCTTGTAAAAAAAGGGATCGGAGAGAAACACGCAAATACAGAGAGACTCCCCAATAGTCGAAAAGAAAATACACAGAGAGAGAGAAGCCAGAAGAGCAACAGGAGGAGAGCAAGAAGAGCATTTCTTCACCAACGCCAACCATCTTCTCACAAGGAGCCAAGGCCGCATACCGATCGTCCAAGGAGTAAGGCAGGGCTGCCGTCGCCTTCCCGAGCCTCTACCGTCACCCCCCAGAATCTAAAATAAATAATTGTACTTAGACTGCTGTACCTAGGTTTTCATCCCTAGGCTTTCTTTGTACAAGCGAGTTTGTATTGTGAGTCTAAGTTCAGTCCTCCCATAAAACTGTTCTGTACTTTTACAATCAATGGCAAATAATATATATATATATATATATATATATATATATATATATATATATATATATAAGAGAATAAGGGAGGTGAGGTGGTTATGTGTTAACCCCCCATGCTATCATCATGCACTTGCACACTTTTCAAAACATGGTGATAACATAGGGGGGTGAGACATAGCCACCACCCATAAGGTGGCACCTCACCTCCCTTATTCTCTCTTTCTCTCTCTCTTTCTTTCTTTCTCTCTCTCTCCCTCTTTATATATATATAAAGACATTTTATTGAAAAGCAAAGTGGGCACAGAAAGAGCATTACAGGCAGGTACACAGCTAAAACAACAAAAGTGCTCTGTTAAGCAAAGTAGGACAGTCAAAAGTAAAAGTAAAAACGAAATTTCAAAATTTCGAAAGTTCGAAATTGAAATTTCGAATTGTGGAGGTTCTTTTCGAAATTTCGAAACCTAGATTCCGAAATTTCGAATGCTGTTGACCACAACACACGAGACCCGAGAGGGGACCGGGTGCGCGGCTCGAGGTGGGGGCTCACTGCCCGATGGTGGGAGCACGCAATCCAAAGGGGGCACTCTACTCGAGGGAGCCTCGCCCCCCACCCAACTCATGGCCCGAAGCAAGGGGCTCCGACGGAGGACCGATCGACCCGACCCGGAGGAGGGGGGTGGGCGTCTCGACTGTGTGGAGGGAGGGGTGGACCCCTAAGGAGGTGGGGAGGGAGGGTTGGGGAGATCGACTCCGGCGGAGGGACGGAGAAGGGGGAAGGGGGAGATTGGGGCGGTAGAGGAGGGGGAGTCGGCCGACGCCCGGAGGCGTCTACCACGTGCGACCTAGGGGGGGCTGCATCATTCGACGGAGGGAGCGCTGGAGGCCGTCGAACTCCGAGGGGCTCGGGGCGGCCACAGGAGCCGACTAAGGGGGCTCGCAGCACGGGAGGAGGGGAATCGCCACCGACGGAGGGAGCGCCAGAGGGGGAGGAGCGAAGGCAGGTGGAGGGGTCGCGTGCCCCGAGGAAGGGGCCGGGCGGACCTGGGCTTCGACTGCACCGCCGGGGAACGGAGAACCCGGGGAGGACTCAACCGCGGTCGACGAGGGCGGTGGGGAGGGTGGACACAGCTCTCTCTCTCTCTCTCTATATATATATATATATATATACACACACACACACACTATCCGTCTGAGTCGGGTGTTCGATTTTCGGTGGGGACTTGTTCACGAATTTATTTACCCATAAGGCCAAGGTCCTTGTATATATATATATATATATATATATATATATATATATATATATATATATATATATACAAGGACCTTGGCCTTATGGGTAAATAAATTCGTGAACAAGTCCCCACCGAAAATCGAACACCCGACTCAGACGGATAGTGTGTGTTGGATTTTTGAGTTACGGAAGGAATACAGAAAGCTAAGAGTCGCAGTCTGAAGTGGTTCATGGAAGCACGCATCCGGCTAGCGGCGGCTGTTTGGCATGTCTGGAAAGAACGTAACAACAGAATTTTTGAGGGTTTGGTGACGTCGGTGGTGGGCATTATTCATAATATTGAATACGATGTAAAGGTGCTGCTAGACAAGGCTAAGCCTCCTGCAGACATGATGTAAAGACACGGTTCTTTTTCTTTAGTTATACAATTACCATTTCCAAAATAAAAATAACTGTTGGATTTAGATTACAAGATTAAGATTACACAAGTATCTTTTAATTAGATACTCACCTTTTAATCGCAGTCTTTAAATATGAATTCAACGTTTGTAATATAGGTTGGTTCGATAATATGATTCCATAATATGAAACCACTGTAGAAGCATGGAATTTTAGAACCAGAAACTCTATGCGCCAGACTACATGCGTCAGAGCTCGGACAAAGTACTTCACAGCAAAAAGTAACAAATATAGACATTGAAAGAGGACTTTTTATTTAACATATAAAAGTCTATTACATGTCTAAGAAAGACTGTACAAAGGAGAATTTCTACAAGGAAAAGATCCTAAGTCTACAGCCAGCAGCCAACATGTGCCCTCAAGTAGGCGCAGCAATCAACATGCGCCCTCAGCCAGGCGCATCCCACCATGCGCCCTCAGTAGGGCGCATCCCTTCAGCAGCTCAGTTATGTGCATCCTCAGTTATGCACATCCCTTTGGCAGCTCAGTTATGTGCATCCCTTTGGCAGCTCAGTTATGTGCATCCCTTCAGCAGCCCACTTATGTGCTGCTCTTCCAGCCAGGCTCACCGTCGTCTAAATGCTTCGACTAATGAAGCATTTATTGAGCAGAACGAGGGTGGCAATCAACCCTCTAGCCAAGGAAGGGAAAAGAACCACAAGCCAACCTGTCGCCAGGGGAGGCTTCGAAAGAGCCTCTAGAGGCCAAGGAAGACCGTGATCGAAACTGCGACTAAAGGAGTAGCTTTCAACACAACCAGAATGGGCTACACCCATTTTGAAGGAAGAAAGAGCCACCAAAGCCGCAGTACTGCAATTCCGATCTACGGCTCTTCCTGTACAACGAAGACGAGGCTCGAGCATCCCTATCTTTGGATGCAACAGGCACCTTTCGCCTGCCTCAGAAGCCCTCGACTCCGACTTTTGGATGTAACAGTCACCTTCAAGTGCATCAATTAAGATATTACGTCGCATCTTTACCCTCGGGAGCATCTCGTTAACAGAATGCATCCGAGTAAACAAGTTCATGTTGGAAGAACGTGAGAGAACGAGAAACAAACTCTCTCTATGCCCACTATTTATAGGCCGGGCAAATCAAACCCTTGCGCCAAGTGGATGGCTCTCCGAATTTTGTGCAATGAATTTACATTAAATGGATGAACCAGACGCTTCGAATTCAGCTAAGTCAAAATGGCTATTTAAAGCACTCAAAGAACGTAACAGTCGCACCATTAAAGACGTATCACGAAGCGGATGCGCCGACCAGACCGCGCATCACACAGTCGCGCCCTTCAGCACTAAGCACATCACAGGGGATGCGCCCTCATGAGCCTCCATACTCCAAGTGGAACGCCAACCGACGCGCCCACTCAGCTGTCCATCGAATATCACAAATATTAAATGTTGAACTGACAGAGTTGGCAGCACGCCTCCCGAAGTCTGAACAGTCGGCAGCTTTTTCAGAAGACGAAGCATCGCCAACGTCAGCGTCATCATTACTTCCTTTCGACGGCTACTGCCACGTGGCCGCCCAACCACTCGCATGCGCCTCCATAGCCATGCGCCCAAATCTGCATGCGCCTCAAAAGCCATGCGTCTCAGACTTTTTACTGATCCCTAAAGACAGAAGAAAAGTCACCAGTAAAGCTCCGCATGCGTCTCAAAAGCCATATGCCCCAGACTTCTTCCTGATCCCAAAAGATAGGAGTAAGGTCACTATTGAAGCTCTGCATGCACCTCAAAAGCCATGCACCCAGAATGGTTCGTGACTCCTAAAGGTTACGAGCCAAAGTCTCCTCATGTGCCCAAACCTAGGCGCATTCTACCAGATCATTCCCCACTAAATCAGAGATCTCTGAGCCATGGATCGATGACACGTGTCCTTTGACTCAACTCATCCAAGATCTCAGCAACAGAAAGATCTTCTTCTCTGCTACGTGCCGGCTCACAACAGCAATATGAAGAAGTCAACCCCTCGACCAGGGAACATCATTCATGCACCTCCACCAGCAATCAACACGTGGCATCCCCACGACCAGGCGCATCCTACATATGCGCGCATGAGCAGCCAGCCTGCAGACTATATAAAGAGGGGGACCATTTCCTTTTTCGATACCTACGTACACACATACCAACCTCCACAAGGAACACACAGAGACTTTGTACCACCAGAGAGGCAGATACAGACACTCAACGTCTTCCTTCTCTCAGCAAGCTCCAGCACCCAGAGCAATCCAGACCTTCAGAGAACCGATAACCGTCATCAGATCGTCAACGGAGTCAACGTATTACCACTCACTCCATCGGCACAAGGAACCCAGATAAACAAAAGTGTACTCCTAGGACTACATCTAAGTCCTATATTGTAATACTGTTCTGTTTATATTGAAATTTGCAATCAAAGAATTTTAGTGGCAAACAAGCTGGCGACTCTGCTGGGGACCTCTTTCTCCTCCACCAAGAAAGCTGTGTCGCAATCCGACGACGTGAAGGTGGGCTCCTCCAACAAGACGCTGGTCGTACGCCTCAATCAAAAGGCGTATGAGGAGTTCATCTCTGAAGGAAATACGAGTCCTTCGAAGCGGCTGCCGAAGCCGAAGAAGATCCGTCGAGTCTGGGTGTGCAAGGTCGACGTCTCGGGCACCACCACCGAAGGGGATACGCCAATCCAGCCTTCCTTTTCTGCTGACGTCCTCAGCAACCAAGATGGGCCCGCTGGTGCAGCGCATCTCTCGGGGAAATGTGCGGCTAACCACATTCTCCAGCCATCTTCCTCTCAGGCGAGAAAGATGCGTCGACGGAGCAGGGGCACAGCCAATGCCCCGCACATCACCTTTGATGCACCACAGAAGGTCTCTGTCTTTGACAGACTCACTCGCTGTATTGGCGAGGAGAATTTGGATTCTGAGTACTACGCGCCCCAGCGGTCTGGTACGAAAAAAATCCAAGGCAGCATGGGCCATACGCCCCAAACGTGCTATGCCAGCAACAAGCCAGAAGCATGCGCTCACAATCATGTGCGCTGCTGATGGTAAGTTGTACAAGGTCGACTCGAGTGCTGCGGCGCCAAAAACGAGTCGACCTTCAAAGTCCTTGTCTCACTTGGGCGCATCTACTACTTGCATAATCAAGTCGAGTAAGGCAAATCCAGTGGTCTTGAACTCCTGCGCCTCCTCTGGTTGTGCGTTTGAGGTCCGTTCAAGTCATTCCAAATGCTGTGGTTTCCCCACTACTGATCGGGATGCCTGTTTGGTATTAGATCAGGGGGTACAATACTCACTTGACCACCCCGGCGCTTAACCTTACCATGCGTCTGAAGGGGGTACGAAGGTGGCACTCTCCTCCAACGATCTGCGCAACGTGATCACTCACAAGCACCGATCAGAAGAGTAGACTGACAAGCACGATGTGCCTCTCACGGGGCATACTTGTGCTGTGGTCACCATCAACTGCTGTTGCAAAGCGGTAGTCCCATCAAGGCAGTCGGTGTTCCAGCGGATGCAATCCTCGACACCCCTCCGACGTCGCCTCGGAAAGAAGGTGTCAACAGAAGAGGAACCAATGGTTGCTTCATGCAACGTGATCTCCAACTCCTCGTCAGTCCGAAAGGCGACTGGCAGTTCCTCTTTCTTGTCTAAAAGCCAGCCGAGGAAAACCAAGACAGCTATCTCGTCCTTCGGAGTGTTCGAAGGCACTCGAGGGAGGAAGAAGATCTTGGAGGAAGCAGGGGGTAGTCAGACCCTTGTCGAGCATCCTTCCGAAGACGAGTGTGTCCAAAGCACACCTGGGGCAGATCCTCGAGGCGAAGAAGCCCCTGAAGACGAAGATATCCCCCAGAACATAGCTTGGGGTAGTCTAGCATCTGTGGACCCGAGTTTCGGAGACAAAGAGGCCCATCAAGACGGAGCTGAGGGTAATCAGGCCCTTGCAGATGCGCCCGTGGTGAATGTTCTCCCGAACAAAGCCGGGGGTAAGACGAAGCTCCAGGAGAGGCAACTCCCCTACAAAAGAGTGAGGCCGAGAGTGAGGCCTCAACTCATCCATCCACTTCCGGCCGCGTCATGACAGTAAACGTGACTGGGGCTGATGTCGAGTCTGATGCGCCGCCAACAGACCTCGTCCAGCACATGGATACCCTGGAGGGAGGACTCAAAACCCTCTCTGCCTCTATGCAAATACTGACTCAAGCAGTGTTTGAGATACGGTCAGCATTGGCCAGGACACCTTCTGCCGGTCCCGACCCAGGGGCCAATGGAGAATCGAGTGTACCCCTTCAACGGGTATCCTCGGACATAGATCGCCGTGAAGCACCTCGGACATCGGAGCCCTCAAGTGCTCAACTTTCGGTAGTACCACCTTCCCCGACTTCCAGTTCCACAGAAGACGTGGTCAAGATGATCAGCGACCTGCGCGAGCGCTTTGAGTCCAAGACGAGACAAGAGGAGCGCCAGAAAATGGGCATCCCCCAGTCTTATCCCCTCGAGTGGAACAAGGTGGTTTATCCTCCAAAGTATAAACCACAAATACTGACGCCATACGACGGGAAGGACTCTTCGCGCCGCTATCTGACGTACTTTCAGTCTCAGACGGGACATCTTCCAAAGGAGGACACGCTACTCACCAGCATATTTGTTGGGGCACTTTGACGACCTGACGCACCTCTTTCTCGACCGTTTCTACGACGGCGGAAAGGACATGACAATGGCGTCCCTTATAGAGATACACCAGAAGGAGAAGGAAACAGTCCGAGTATTCATCGAACGCTTCCGACAGGCCTGCTTCAGATTGCCCCCGGGCATGTCAGAACATGCACTCCTCTCCTCCTGCAGTATGAACATGCTACCTGCAGTCAAGCTCTGGCTGAACTCTACTCCTCCTCCCGACTGGAGCTCCTGATCATTGAAGCAGAAGCCGCGAAGAAGAAGGTAGCCAATGCTCGTCTTTTGGGAGTTAGTTTCCCTGTCTTCGAGGATAAGGGAAAAAGGCCTGCAGCCAACAACCCTGGACGAGAAACAAAGGGGAAACAGGCATTGACTGTCAATGCCTCAAAAGGTGCGTCAGCGCCTGCTCTGAAACCTCCACTTGCACTAAGGTCGAAGGAGGTTTATTCGTTCAACGACGAAGTCACTTTGCTGCTCTTCGAGATACTGAAGCAGGGTGACAAGATCAAGCTTCTGGACCCGAAGCGTCCCGATGAGGTTGGAAAAGTGGACAACCCGAGGTATTGTCACTACCATCGGTTTATCGGACACCCAACCAAGGACTGCTACGTCCTCAAGAATTACATCCAGCGCATGATCAATACGGATGTAATCTCGGTCGACTACGAAGAGAAGACGGTGTCAGCCAACGTGGTGTCACTCCAGTTTGGCACCTTGCCGCCAACTACAACACAGGATGGCGTCGTCCCCATCCCCAAGACGACAATGGAGGTGGTTAACTTACCACCAACCCGTGACAATGTGAGTGGACTCATCCCACTTACCACATCTCGGGGAGAGATCCTATGGGTTCACCCTGATCTCGTCCCCGAAGTGACTCAACCGGAGGCACGCCCTACCTCCAAGTCCAAAGGCAGGAAGATCAAGTCTTGCCGCACGGTCTCTTCTTCAGCGGAAGAGGCACTTCCTTTGCAGACGCGTTCACAATAAAACGTCCAACACGACGAAGCTGCCGTCGAGGTAGTGCCTCCTGGCACCGTCCCTGCTGTCCAGGACGAGGGCCCGTCTAAGCCCTCAGCAGCCAATAAGCAAAAGCAGATAGAGGCCCGCTTCGATAGGCCTCTACGAAAAGAAAATGCTTCGGGGCTAGCCAAGCCCCACAACTTCGACATACTGGCACAACTGGCCAGTACTCCTGCCCGCCTATCTCTGTTCGAGCTCCTTCGTCTTTCCAAAGACTCCCGAGAAGCTCTCTGCGAAGCTCTGAAGGATGCTGAATCCTTTCTCAGTCAGGTCAAGTAGCCTGAAGATCTCCCGACTGTGTGCAAGCACTATCACTGTACGGAGGAGGTTATCCCCAATATAACCTTCACCCAACAGGACATTCTGCTCAAGCACAATCGACACAACAGGCCGTTGTATTACACAGGGTACATCGGTTCAGTCAAGGTGAAGCGTATTCAGATCGATCCGGGGTCTTCCCTCAGCATCATCCCGAAGATGCTGCTCTAAATACTGGGGATCCCAATGTACCGACTGGCGCCCTCCAACACAACAATCAGTGGTTTCAACGCCAGCAAAAGCGAACCACTGGACAAAATACGACTAAAGTGCCACATCGGTAACCTCAAAACCGAGGTCACTTGTTATGTCGTGGACGCCGAAGTCAACTACAACATTCTGTTGGGTCACCCATGGCTGCACGAGTACATGGTGGTACCATCCACGCTCCACCAATGTATGAAGTACGTGTCCACCAACAAAGTCATCTGTACGGAGTTCGCAGACATCGACCCTTTCAAAGGGATTGAAGCCTACTTCACCGATGCCGACTTATACAAGTCACCTGACGAGGAGGAGGCCAATGATGCTGACGACGAAGTAGAAACAGCAGCAGAGCCGAACATGGAGCCTGAGGTCACCCCCGATGCTCCTTTGAAGATCCGACTCAAAGGCAAACCGCCTCAGAAGTTGCCTCCCATGAGTATTAAGCTACCCGGGAAAGCACCAGCTGCTCCTGCAGCTCCTCTGAAGATAAGGCTCAAGGGAAAGCTGCCTCAAACATCAGCCCCCCTCGTGGCAAAACTACAGGGGAAGGCGTCAATCACCGGAGGCACAGCGAAGGCACCTCTGAAGGTGCATCTTAAGGGCAAGCCGCCGCCATCCCAGCTGCCAGAGAAGGCCCATGTAGTCCTCTCGGACACCCAGATCAGCGCTGTGGTGGACCCTCCCGATCCTACTCTAGTGCTTACAGATGAAGAGCTAGGAAAATATATCTCGGCCAATGTAGATGCCCCATCTTTGGACAATGTAATCCCATGGGATAAAATCTCATATTTCATCAATAGCAGAGTGTCTTTTAATTATTCTAGTCTTCCACATTGGAATGCCATGTATACATTAGATAACGCTCTATGGTCGTTGCAAACACAAATAACGACCGTCCATCATGTAAATGGAGTAGTCCCGTCCCAAGGGGTCTGTTACATAGTCCCACCACGGAGTCGAGACGAAGAATCCATCAACTTCGGCAAGGTCGAGCGTCATCAAGACCTCCCGTCACTCGAGCCAGAACCAGATGTCGGCAGAATGCAACTCTATCGGTACACAGACAAGGCAAAGTACCTCATCCAAAAGATGGGTTACGACCTAAAAAGCGACAAAGGCCTGAACTACGGCAAAGGTCGACTTCTTCCTCTCCGGCTTCCAACACCTAAAGGAAAGCCGCATGACTACTACAATAGAACTCGACGGGGGGTAGGCTATGTCACGCCACCGTCAACTCCAGAGAGTTCAGACGCAGAAGAAGTAGAACATTCTCACTCGTCTGAAGCATCAACGTGGGATTCCGATACCAGTATCGGATCTGTCTTCAAGAGAGTGCTGTCAGCTAACATGACATCTGCACAATCTCAAGAAAAAGAAGACAAAGACCAAGCGCCAGAATTCTTCGAAGAAGAACCCTGGGCTCAACGCCTGGGACAACAATGGGAGTCTCGTTTTAAACTACGTGAACCTCCCACCGAGGATGAAGTCGAGCAGATCGACCTTGGGATGGATCTTCTTCCAAACCTATCTTCATCAGCAAAAGCCTAAAAGGAGAAGACCGAGAATCTTTAATCCAGCTGGCTAAAGAGTATATCGATGTCTTCGCCTGGAGCTACGAAGATATGCCGGGACTTGATCCCCAGATTGCGATGCATAGGTTGAACATCTTACCTGATGCCAAGCCTATCAAACAACAACAGTGACGCTTCCGTCCGGACATCATGAACGCCATCGATCAGGAGGTGGACAAACTCTTGACCAGCGGCTTCATCTGTGAAGAGCAATACCCAGATTGGGTAGCCAACGTCGTCCCCGTCACCAAGAAGAATGGGAAGATACGAGTTTGTATCGACTTCAGAGACCTCAACTCTGCTTGCCCAAAAGACAAATTCCTGCTTCCAATAACCGACTTGATGATCGACAACACATGTGCCTTCGAGCGCATGTCTTTCATGGATGGGTATTCGGGCTACAATCAGATCAAGATGTTCCCCGATGACGTAAAACACACGTCATTCAGAACTCCAAAGGGCGTTTTCTGCTACACAGGGATGCCCTTCGGCTTGAAGAACGCTGGTGCGACATACCAACGAGCTATGAGCACTATTTTCCGTCAACACCTCCGCAAGACAGTCGAATGCTATGTCGACGATATCGCAGTCAAGAGACGTCTCAAAGGAGATCACCTGCAAGACCCCAAGACAGTCTTCGATCTCATGCGGGCGCATCAACTAAAGATGAACCCCGCTAAATCCTTCCTTGGAGTTTCTAGCGAAAAGTTCTTGGGCTTCATCATCACGGCGAAAGGCATTCATGTCGATCCCGAGAAGACCAAAGCTATCCTTGATATGAACCCTCCGAAGAACCTTCGAGAACTTCGAGGCCTACAGGGACGTCTGGCATACATCCGGAGGTTCATAGCAAACCTTTCCGGCAAATATCAACCCTTCACCCAGCTCATGAAGAAGGAAGTCTCTTACGTCTGGACAGAGGAATGCCAAAAGGCTTTCGACGACATCAAAGCCTACCTGACGAGCCCACCAGTCCTGGCGGCACCCGTCACCGGCAAATCGTTTCTCCTCTACGTCCGAGCCATGGATCACTCCCTCGGCGCCCTGCTGGCTCAGAACAGCGATACAGGCTATGAGCAAGCAATCTACTACCTCAGTCAAACTCTGATCGGGGCCGAACACCGGTACAACCTCATTGAGAAAGAGTGCTTGGCGTTGGTATTTGCCATCCAAAAGACTCGACATTATGTCTCGGGGCAGACAATTCATGTCATTTCCCGAATCAATCCACTCAGAGTCCTCATGACGAAGCCAGGATCGTTGAACTCCCGGCTAGCCACATGGGCGATCTTGTTAACGCCATACAACATGGTGTTCGTTCCACAAAAAGCTGTTAAGGGTCAAGCTCTGGCCGACTTTTTAGCTGCACACCCCATCCCAGAGTCCTCAAGACTCTATGAAGACATCCCAGTTGAGGTCCAAGAATCAAACGTCACCGAAGAAGGCTCCGTCTGGCGGATATTTTTTGATGGCGCTTCAAGAACAAGCCCCAAAGGCCAAATCGTCGCAGGAATGGGGGTGGTACTAGTCTTCCATGATCAGCTGGTCATCCAGCGTGCTTACTCCCTTTTGAAGCCATGCTCCAACAACGGTGTCGAGTACAATGCGCTCATTATGGGACTCCAGCTAGCGCAGCAGCTGGGGTTGAATCATCTTGAAGCCTACGGTGACTCAAAACTCATCGTAAACCAGATCAGAGGGCAATACGAGGTTCGTCATGAAGACCTGATCCCTTACCATAAAGTTGTATTGAACATCGTTTCAACCTTCACCGGGTTCTTCATCCAACACGTACCTCGCATGCAAAATCTGGAGGCTGATGCTCTGGCTGGCCTCGCAGCCTCCTTGGCGGCACCTCTCGGGACTCAACACTACGTCACGGTAGTAGGTCGAGACTTGGTCTGCCCCAAAAACAACCTGTACTTACAAGTGGCCCACGCCATGTCAACGGGTGTCGGTGTTAATGCTCGAGATTGGAGATTCCCGTTCATCGACTTTGCTGTCTACGAAATTCTTCCAGAGGACCCGAAAGAAGCATTCTTAGTCAGGAGGCGCTCTCTTCGATTCTACTACGATACGGCTACTAAAATGCTATACCGATGCTCCTACGATGGACTTCTCTTTCGATGTTTGTCTAACGAAGAAGCAGTCGGAGCCCTTCGAGAAGCTCATGATAGAACCTGCGGGGTCCATCAACCTGGCCCTAAGTTGCAGGACCGACTGCGACGTATGGGCTACTGCTGGCCAACCATGGCCGCTGACGCTGTCGAATATGGTAAGAAGTGCCATGCGTGCCAGATTCACGCAGACTTCATTCATACACCGTCAGAACCACTACATCCTACAGTCGCCTCCTGGCCCTTCGAAGCTTGGGGCATGGACATTGTGGGACCGATCACCCCTCCTTCATCGAGAGGGCACCGTTTCATCCTAGCAATCATCGACTACTTCTCCAAATGGGCAGAAGCAGTTCCGCTGGCAGAAGTGAAAAGCTCCAGGGTGATCAGCTTCATCAAGCACCACGTCATCTACCGTTTCGGAGTACCCCGGAGGATCATCCACGACAATGGTCCTCAGTTCATTAGCCATGTTTTTAGCAGATTTTGTGACAAGAATCGTATTCAAAACGTGGCATCAACCGCCTACAATCCGGCAGCAAATGGATTAGCCGAGGCGTTTAACAAGACTATCGTCAGGCTACTCAAAACGGTCGTGTCATCTAGCGAACACGATTGGGACAAAAAGCTCGACGAATGCCTTTGGGCCTACCGCACAACGGTACGGACCCCGATAGGCAACACACCATTCTCCTTGGTCTACGGGAGCGAAGCGGTACTGCCTCTTTAGATCCAGATACCCTCACTCCGTGTAGCAATCACAAACCAACTCACAGAAGAGGACAATCAATGTCGTCGTCTGAGGGAACTGGAGGCACTTGACGAAAAGTGTCTCCTAGCTCAACAACGCATCGAACTCTACCAAGCCCGTATATTACAGGCTTTCAACAAGAAGGTCAAGCAGAGGACTTTCCAAGTTAACGACCTGGTTCTGGCAGTTAGGAGGCCGATGGTGTTGACTCACAAGATACCAGGAAAGTTCGAGCCCAAGTGGGAAGGACCTTTCATCATAGAGACGGTATACTCAAACGGTGCTTACCGCCTCGCCAAATCTAATACGGACTTGTTCATGATGCCCATCATCGGCAAGTTCCTAAAGAAGTACTACTCTTGACATCTTTCAGACATGTGCTTCCACCCGGGGATCTGTGGACCCAATCATCAGGACTCACAGACAATTCCCTTTCACAAAATCATACGCTTCCGGAACCTAGCTGTTCCGTGGCATCCTCTAGTAGAAGAGCAACCACGTCCACATCACCTCTGAGTTGTTCCCCTACGCCCTACAAGGCGGAATCTTACACCCCGTAAGACTATGCTATCCTTCATGTTTACCACGTCCACATTACCTCTGAGTAAACATCCCGTACAGACAATCCCCGCGTTGCTGTACATTGATCGCAGAACTTCCACGTCCACATTAACTCTGAGTAGTTCCGCGTATCCCCCAGAGTCATTCCTACCACGTCCATAACACCTCTGAGTAGGAGGATTCTATCATTTGAACCCCATATTTGCCACGTCCACATCACCTCTGAGCAAACATGAGGGTTCTCTTAAACTTATTATCTGTACTTAAAATCAAGGTACGCAAGAGATAATAGGTCCACACAAATCATCAAAGTTCATGACAAGTAAAAATGAACACATCGCAGAAAATAGTGTACTTCTTTATTTCTAAAAAAAGAGAGTAAATGATTACACTATCCCCAATAAGAGTTGCAAATACAATAAAAGTAGAGACTATAAGCCCTAAATATCCCCAGGGTTGGCTGAAAGCTCTGTAATTCGGCATTTCAAGTCTGTCGCCCGAGTCTCCACAGTCGCCAAGACTCGACGTTCAGCTTCTTGACGCATCGCTTCAACAGCCTCAGCAGAAGTTTTATTCTCGTGCTTCTTATCAAGCTGCTGTCTCTGCTGAGCCAGGATAAGAGCCCGGTGGGTGAAAGCCGCTTCCTCCTTCTTGAAGGCTACGTGTTCAGCCTGGACACGTTCGGCGTCCAATAGGAGTCGGGCCCGCTGGTCCTCAAGGCGGCGGATCTGGACGTCAATCTCTGTGTTATTGGCGTCCAACGCAGCTCGCATCTCCACTGTCTCCCGCGTAGACTGAGATAACCGCTCCACTGCAGCTTCAGTCTCAGCCACTTTGCGTTCCCAGACACTCACAGTGGCCTGGTAGGAAGACTCAGTCTCGGCGAGCAGCTTCTCCTTCTTCGCATCTATCAGGACAGAGAGGTCATTTCACTGGATGCGCCCTAATTCAGAAAGCCGCTGGTCCAACTCAGCCACCGTGGCTTCCAGAATGATGGCCAAATGATCGTGGCCCTGGTGAATACGGATCAAGTTGATATGAGGCAGTGCCAGAGTTCTTGCAGTCGCAAAGCTCCCATTAGCATCCGTCACTGCCGATACCCCCCTTTGCAGCATTTTATACACTGCCTCAATGATGAATTTCATATATTCATCTGCGTCTGCCAGTACCTGCGGCGTCATGGCAGGAGTTGGAGGAGCTGCTCTGGTTAGCGGACCGGAAGAAGACCCGCCGACTTCAACCTGCGAGGCTGGAACCTCGGTATCAATAGGCTCTTCATCAACAGGGGCCTGACTACAAGCCCGAGGAGCCAAGGGAACAGAAAAAGTCGGGACAGGCGTCAAAATCGTACCCCAAGTAGAAGGAGCAACAGAGGGTTCCATCACACCCTTACCCTTTTCGAACTCGGAAGCACCACTGACGTCAGTGGCCACCTCTTCAGCCTCCAACGTCCTATCAGCAGTCAATACCTCCCATGGCAGAATGGAGAGATCAACACTTGTCTCCTGACCCGCCCCAAGAGTCGGGACCGTTAGACGAGTCACTTCATCAAATCCCTCTACAGGGACAGGATCTGTCGCTACCTCCTGATTGGTAGCCACCTCAACTTCCGTTGTTGGGTCCGGGGTAGGGCTCGGCAATGCCGCAGTCGACCCCCCATCATCATGACAAGGAGGGGAATCAACCCTCTCCTCTGTTCCAACCATCTCTGTTGCCCCCGCAATAGGCTCTTGCAACTCTGAAGCAGCGTCATCCGAAGACGACGAACTCCACTCCACTTCATCACCAGGAAGCCACATGCCTGTTGGACCCTTGGCATCTGAGGCCCCTGCGGCGGCCTTCATCATCTCGGAAGCTGCTACATCCTCAGCTTTCCTTCTGACATAATCTGGGGATGCTGGAATCTCCACGACAACAACATCCTCCGGATTCTCCTTCATGGGAGACATCATAGTCGGCGAGATGTGCACTTCAGACGAGCTCGCCATCTCCTTTGGCCTACTCCCACCAGATTTTGGAGTACGAGGCCTTCTTTTTAGCGGCTCCTATAAAAAGGGGAAGCATTGATTACATGAAATATTGAACCCAAACCAGACTATGCGGGACATCCTTACCTCTGCAGATGCTGAATCCGATGACACCGTCGGTGACGATGCCTTCTTCGGCTTCTTCGACACAGGAGATCGAGCCCCTGCATCTGCACGTCGTTTCGGGTAATCAACCGAAGGTTCGGCCTGACCCCCTGGGGATGCGGCAGGGGGACCTTGATGACCCACCTCTGGTGGACGGTACGATCGAACCCTAGCCGATGCATGTCCGGTCACCGCTAATGGGGTGCCTGCAACAAGACTTGTCTCTCTATCATACCCGGGAGGCACGGCAGCCATAACACAGTAAAACTTGGCGGCCGAGTAAAGAATAGGCGGCCGCAGATTCTGGACGGGCAGCGTAAAACGAGCTCCGGTACATCCAGCATTATAGTAATTCCAAGCTCGTGCACCATCCAACAAACTTCCAGCATACCCCAGGGTGATACTGGGATTGTCCAACATCAGCTACGCATAACCGAATTGTCGTGCAAAGCGGCTCGGTAAATACGGTTCTAGGAAGCACTGATTCCTGCTCCGGTACACCAGATGGGAAGGCCGAATCCTTTGCAACCAGCGGAATCCCCATGGAGGCAGAGCGGTGGCGTCTTCACCTGAATCCCTTAAGTCTTCGTTGGCCTCAAAACCGAAGAAGATTGGACCAACTTTAGTGATCTCCCATCCCTGAAGATGGGATAAAATCCTTCTGCAAACAGGGACGCCAGTGTGCGACCAACTCCTCTGGTGGAAACGGCGGAGGAATGCATCTCCGGCCCTGTAGTCTTCTTCTGAACCCGGACACATTACATTGGGATGGTGTAAAATTAACCACCCCATCAAATAGTGAAACGGTAGTTCAGCGCGCGGGAAGTTATTTTTTCGACCTCGGTCATGAATCACATTTCCCGCGAACTCGTGTAAACCTCGCAGCAGGTTACATACCATTGCGGGGATTAGAGCCAACCGCCGGCCAAAGACTAACTTCACAGCGGGAAGGATTAAGTTCCGGGTCACCCTCTCTACAGAGCCGGATCCGCCCGGAAAGACGTAATGTCGAAGCCAAACCATAAGATACGCGACCAATACTGCTTTCGACGACATCCGATGAGCAAGATGCCAGAAACAGCTGTAGGAGCGTTCATCCGATTGCTGGTCCTCGTTCTCCCGGGGATTCTTCTCACCTAACCTGCTCATCTCAGAGAGCACTTCGCTACGAGAGAGCGCTGGCTGAGTGGAGAACTGCGAGGGATCCCCCTTGTCTTGCCTAAAGATGTAATCTCTCCAAGCGGTCACATGAGGCTGTGACCCGCTCTTATCCCTTCTCTGCATATAGTAATGATGACTCGCCACTTCCTTAAAGACGGCCGTCATCTCCTCAGCCTTGTCCTCCAAGACTTGTAACTCTTCGTTTGTCAGAAAGTACTCTTCATAGGGTTCCGATCCCCAAGGGAGCTTTGATACCTCATACATCTCATGAAGTACGAGCCCTAACTCCTCCACCGGAGTAAAAAAGTCCCGGTGTGGATATCAAACATCTCCAAGAGTGCGAGGAACATATGCCTGTTAATGTCAATACCTGCCTGGGTAGCACGAATCGCGGCAGTTAGCCCAATCTCTCGGAGCTTAGTCCGAAACTGCGACAAAACCCAGAGTGTCAGTTTATCCCATTTGGAAACGTAATGACACCAACCCTCTACCCGAAACTCTCTTTTCGGGTATGAGCGTTCGATCAATAGCATACGATGTGCAAAAGTCAAGGCACTATAAGCAAATATATCGAGGGGAACATCACTGTAAATGCTTCCAGGACGTAGAGTACGCCAGGTGAAAGAAGGCCCAGACCGTACTGCGGTCAAAGTATCTCTCTGATCGGAGGAAGAATCAATTTTGATGATGCCAGTCACAGCTCCCCCCTGAGAGGGAGTAAGGTCCCAAGACATCCTCCTCTTGGAAGCAAGACGACAGAAGGCCGTCAGAGGCCATTGACGTTCAAGCTGCTTAACAGTCATATGTACTCCCTTTGCTGTAAAAAACCAGTCTTCCTTGACCTTCAACACTGTTGCTTCAGTAGAAGTAAGGCGGTCCCCAAACAGGAACTCAGGCTTCAAGAAGATCACTTTATCAGATGTGGCAGATTTCAAAACACCACGCTCCATCATCCGTTTGTGGAACCCATACTGCTGTTCCCGGATTTGAGTCATTCTCTCGGGATGCTGATCCAGCATAATAGCGGCTTGAGCAGGGTTTATCACTTCCTCGTTATAGTCTACTCCGTCTGGCAGAGGGCAGTGTCCAGAAGCATTTTATTCAAGAGTGGGATAGGCATCGACACTAGCAAAGATTCGAAAAATGTTAGAAATAACAAAAGAATCTGAGTCTCATCAAAAGCGCATAGTGCGTCTGAAAAAGAAGCTTTGGCGCATCATCAGGGTGTAAACCCATGCGCATCAGCAGCGGAGCTTCGGCGCGTCATCAGGGTGTGAACCCATGCGCGTCAGCAGTGCTTCGGCGCATCATCAGGGTCTAAACCCATACGCGTCAGCGGTAGTGCTTCGGCGCATCATCAGGGTCTAAACCCATGCGCGTCAGCAGTAGAGCCTCGGCGCATCTTCAAGGCTTAAACCCATGCGCGTCGGCGGTAAAAACCTTGGCACATCATCAAAGACTCAAGGTCCATATACGTTGGTGTACGTAAAATGAAACTTACCAACCACCTCCGGCCGAACATCGACAGGCCGACGGGGAACATCAGCCGCCGCAGCTTTTACAGGTTCTTTTCCTTTGTCCTTGCCAGCACCGCCGCGAGGAGTCTTGGGAGCCATTCTTTGAGAGAAAAGAACTCTAAAGAAAGCAAAAGCAAGAAGAAGAAGAACTCTCTCTCTCCATCTCTCGCCTATTTATAGGGCTTGGTCGCACGCGTAAACCGATGATGTGTGATCTCATCCGTCGCCTCGGGTTCTGTGAAAAGATAACCACAAATAAAACCAACAATGATCATCATTAATCTTTTTCGGTTATCGAGGCGTCATCATTTATATTAACTGAGGGGAGCATGCGCCCCATCACTGATGTGCGGAGTATCTATGCGCCTCAACGGTCATGCACCTCCACTACCATGCTTCTTATTCAAAGTATTCTAAAACTTATCCAAAAGTTTTGAAAACTTTGAAGGGGGTCTTGTAGAAGCATGGAATTTCAGAACCAGAAACTCTATGCGCCAGACTACATGCGCCAGAGCTCGGATAAAGTACTTCACAGCAAAAAGCAACAAATATAGACATTGAAAGAGGACTTTTTATTTAACATATAAAAGTCTATTACATGTCTATGAAAGACTGTACAAAGGAGAATTTCTACAAAGAAAAGATCCTAAGTCTACAGCCAGCAGCCAACATGCGCCCTCAAGTAGGTGCAGCAATCAACATGCGCCCGCAGCCAGGCGCATCCCACCATGTGCCCTCAGCAGGGCGCATCCCTTCAGCAGCTCAGTTATGTGCATCCTCAGTTATATGCATCCCTTTGGCAGCTCAGTTATGTGCATCCCTTTGGCAGCTCAGTTATGTGCATCCCTTCAGCAGCCCAGTTATGTGCCGCTCTTCCAGCCAGGCTCACCGCCGTCTAAATGCTTTGACTAATGAAGCATTTATTGAGCAGAACGAGGGTGGCAATCAACCCTCTAACCAAGGAAGGGAAAAGAACCACAAGCCAACCTGTCGCCGGGGGGGGGCTTCGAAAGAGCCTCCAGAGGCCAAGGAAGACCGTGATCGAAACTGCGGCTAAAGAAGTAGCTTTCAACATAACCAGAATGGGCTACACCCATTTTGAAGAAAGAAAGAGCCACCAAAGCCGCAGCACCGCAATTCCGATCTACGGCTCTTCCTACACAACGAAGACGAGGCTCGAGCATCCCTATCTTTGGATGCAACATGCACCTTCTGCCTGCCTCAGAAGCCCTCGACTCCGACTTTTGGATGTAACAGTCACCTTCAAGTGCATCAATGAAGACATTGCGTCGCATCTTCACCCTCGGGAGCATCTCGTCAACAGAATGCATCCGAGTAAACAAGTTCATGTTGGAAGAACGTGAGAGAATGAGAAACAAACTCTCTCCATGCCACTATTTATAGGCCGGGCAAATCAAACCCATGCGCCAAGTGGATGGCTCTCCGAATTTTATGCAATAAATTTGCATTAAATGGATGAACCGGATGCTTCGAATTCAGCTAAGTCAAAATGACTATTTAAAGCACTCGAAGAACGTAACAGTCGTACCATTAAAGACGTGTCACGAAGCGGATGCGCCGGCCAGACCGCACATCACACAGACGTGCCCATCAGTACCAAGCACATCACAGGGGATACGCCCTCATGAGCCTCCATACGCCTAGTGGAACGCCAACCGACGCGCCCACTCAGCTGTCCATCGAATGTCACAAACATTAAATACTGAACTGACAGAGTTGGCAGCACGCCTCCCGAAGTCTGAACAGTCGGCAGCTTTTTCAGAAAACGAAGCATCGCCAACGTCAGCGTCATCATTACTTCCTTCCGATGGCTACTGCCACGTGGTCGCCCAACCACTCGTATGCGCCTCCACAGCCATGCGCCCAAATCTGTATGCGCCTCAAAAGCCATGCGTCTCAGACTTTTCACTGATCCCTAAAGACAGAAGAAAAGTCACCAGTAAAGCTCCGTATGCGCCTCAAAAGCCATGTGCCCCAGACTTCTCCCTGATCCCAAAAGACAGGAGTAAAGTCACTACTGAAGCTCTGCATGCACCTCAAAAGCCATGCACCCAGAATGGTTCGTGACTCCTAAAGGTTACGAGCCAAAGTCTCCTCATGCGCCCAAACCTAGGCGCATCCTACCAGATCATTCCCCACCAAATCAGAGATCTCTGAGCCATGGGTCGATGACACGTATCCTTTGACTCAACTCATCCAAGATCTCAGCAATAGAAAGATCTTCTTCTTTACTACGTGTCGGCTCACAATAGCAACATGAAGAAGTCAACCCCTCGATCAAGGCACATTATTCATGCGCCTCCATCAGCAATCAACACGTGGCGTCCCCACGACCAGGCGTATCCTACATATGCACGCATGAGCAGCCAGCCTGCAGACTATATAAAGAGAGGGACCATTTCCTTCTTCGACACCTACGTACACACATACCAACCTCCACAAGGAACACACAGAGACTTCGCACAACCAGAGAGGCAGATACAGACACTCAACGTCTTCCTCCTCTCAGCAAGCTCCAGCACCCAGAGCAATCCAGACCTTCAGAGAACCGATAACCGTCGTCAGATCGTCAACGAAGTCAACGCATTACCACTCACTCCATCGGCACAAGGAACCCAGATAAACAAAAGTGTACTCCTAGGACTACATCTAAGTCCTATATTGTAACACTATTCTGTTTGTATTAAAATTTGAAATCAAAGAATTTTAATGGCAAACAACCACCCGACTGGTTTTAAAGCAATACTATATATATTTATATATATTTATATTTTACCATATATATATATATATATATATATATATATATATAAAATATATATATATATATATATATATATATATATATATATATATATATATTTTATATATATATATACATATATATATATATATATATATATATATATATTATATATATTATATATATATATATATATAAATGGAAATATATATAAAAATTCTATAATACATCCACCCTTTTGGGATGTATCGATACATCCCAAATCTGAACCATTGGATGTTGATCCAATGGTTCAGATTAAATTCAAATTAAATAATGCAGGAGACATCATTTAATGCTGTTTTTGACTTTTTACGTCTTGCTAACTTGCTATAGCAGGTTATTCTTCAATGCAATTTTTTCAATAGACACCCTAAATTAACTCATATTTACTTTCTCTTTCGTACATCCAATTTAATATTTTGTGCAACTACGTTATATAACAATATGCCGGGAAAGAAAGGACACAATGTGTCCTGGACTGGAGGTGATGTAGACGACGACACCATCGATACTCCGATAGCTGGTGGCGATCTAGATGATGACATCGACGACGACAAGGACGAAAATCCTGTCGACATTGTGGATAATAGTAAGGGAAGAATTCAGAGGAAGAAGAGGGGTAGGAAGCCGATAGAAGTTCATTCTCTCAAATCTCTTCTTTATGTAAATTAAATCCAAAAAGGACACATTCCCAAATTTTATTTATTGCTTAGCATAGTCTGCTTAGTTGTTATAAAATTGTGGTGTTGATTTTGAAACGTTTTCATCTTTAGTCTTATGTTTTCTATGAATATGTGTTATTTTGATTTAGTAATCTTTCTGTATTTCTTTTTTTGTTTCATCTAACAATTTAATATTTTGGTTATAAAGCTACAAGCCATGGTGGTGGTGGTGGAAGGAGAAATGGAGATGAAGAAGGAAAGAAGAAGAAGTTCCGGTTCGCGGTGGACTTCGTCGAGCCCTCCTCGAACAACGAGGAGTACCAGCAGAACTAAACCTCTTCTAGAGTTCCTAAAATTGTAAATCATGATAACCTTTCATGATAGCCTTTCTAATGGCTAGTAGATTCTTTGTTAGTCCCAAAATTTATTTGTGTTTCTATCTTTCTCACTTTTTGTACTTTTTTCTTGTTATATATACAATAGTTTTCTTGTTTCAATTATTATTTATTCTGAAATACATAGAATAGTTTTTTTATTTTATTTTGTAGTACTGGAGAAAGATGTCTACTTGTATGGAACATGTAGAAGAGGTAGAAGATTGGATGCCATCTTCAAATGAAACCTTCTTTCCACATATGATGCACAGGTTTGAAGAACAACTGTCGAAGATTTCATATCAACTTGTTTCGATCAATTCTAAGCTTGGTTCAATCGAACTTGAATAAATCAATATATCTCGGTGTTTGAAAAAGATGAAAGAATCTTCCGCTTTGAAGAAGGCATATTCATCTGGAGTAATTAATATTGTGGAGGTGGTTAACGTTGAATCTTCTGATGAGGACGAGGGGCTGAAGAAAGCTGATAAAACAATCCAGCAAATTCTCGATATAATCCCTCTAGAAGAAACTGACTTTAACAGTTCTTCGAAAAGAATGCGAGGAAATTTAGTACCGGTCACACCTTTGAAAAGTTTAACAAGAAGTTCAACCTCAAATCCTAGCCAGTGTACTAGTTGTTCTTCGAGTTTTTACAATTATATTTTTGCGGATGGTAAACCTGACGAGTAAGTAATATGAGTTTTTATTTTATTTCAACAGTTTTTTTTCCTAATCTATTTGTTTCTTTTCTTAGCGAAATAATATCACCTTGCTACAAGATTTATGTGAATCGGGCTGAGATGAAGTCCTTTGCTCCATGAAGGAGAATTAAAGATGGGGTATGTAGATAGTATATTTTTTCTTAGATGTCATCTATGTTTACTTCGATGCTATCGCTGATTTTTTTAATAAGATACTCAGATTGTTACCCTTGTCTCTGCTCTTCTCACCGCGGAGGAACGAAGAAGAACTGTCAATAAAGCTAATGTATGGTATTTACTAAAAAAGTTAACGGTGAGTGAGCATTTTATTCTTTAATGATTATGCATTAACAATTTTCTCGTTTGTTTGTCGTTCGTAATGTATTAATTGATGTGTATGTAGAGAGCAACGTTACCTCCATCTAACAAGCCACTTCATGAAATATGGAAGAAGAACAAATATTTCCAGGATTATATGGGATCTTTAAGCATTTGTAACGAGGTATTAATCTATTTCTGTTTAAATTTTAATCCCAATTTATCTGAAAATTGATTAATTTGTTTTACCTAATTAATCATGATTCAGATATACATACCCATTCTTTTGTTTGACCACTATACTCTTGCAAGAGTTATGGTTAAAACAAATACTATTGAAATTTGGGACACCCTTGCATCTACAGATGAGACAATTTATAACAAAGCAGTCATAAAAGAACTAGTAAGTTCATATTCATAAATTTTTATGAATTGCGTACTAGATTTGCGGTATACTAATACATATTTTATTCTGGTAATTGTAGCTTTCAAATTTGGATCTCTTTCTCGAGGAAGAGATTTTGAAGTTGAAAGATGCTAGGTTCAACTTTTCTACTTTCTCCATAATCCGTCATCCTAATGTTCCCTACCAACACAATATATTTGATTGTGCTATTTTTGTAATTTTATTCATGAAAGACGGATGTAGTTTGGACTCCTGTTATCTCAATGTAAGTCTAAAAATATGTCGTAAAAAACTTATACTTTTTAGAGTAATATTTTTTATGTTATATTTGTTATATGTAGTTTGATTCGAAAAAAGAAAGGTACAAAGTTGCTGTATGGATTGCATCTTCAGAGCACAATGAAGAAGAATTAAGCAGCAAAGGTCGAAAGGAGTCCACTCTGATGGGTGGAGATGGAAGACGATGAAATTTTTTTCTTTTTTTATCGAATGAATTATGTTCATTTGTTTTATAACAAATAGTTAGGAATAAAATTTTGTGGAGTTATAATGTTCTTAAAGTGTGGGATGAAAATGATATCAAAATGTTCATTTGTTTCATAATCTTACTGCCATGCCCAAAAATTGTAAAAGTTTTATAAAAAACCCATCACAAAATAATATTTTATCGCGTGCCCAGAATTAGCGAAAAATATACAAATGGGGTTCGGAATGACCTTTTTGCCCTTCTAATTTATTGAAAATACCCATGCAACCTACTCTTCAAAAAAATGTTTCGATACTTCCTCTTTTTCCATATGCCGCTCACTTTCGAATCTAAGTTTTCTCCTCAAAAATCTTCAAACCTTACTCTCCATTCGTAATCTTCACACCATGTCGGCACCATCAACAACATCATCATCGGCAGCAACATCAGAATCAACTGGAACCCCAATTAGAGAAGATATAGCTATTGTGGAAAAAATACAGTAAGTTGAACAAAATCTAAAGAGGAATGACAGAGAAGCAGGAAGAATTAAGAGAGTTGCACATAAGCTAAAGGCTGCTAAACAAAAAAAGGGCAAAAAGAAGGTATAACTTTAAGTTATGTTCATGAATCTGTAAAACCACGGAGAATGGTCATTCCCAGTGTTTATATACATGAGAATGACCATTCCCCGTGTTAAAATCATAGAAAATTATCATTCTTTTTGTTAAATTGACGAGAATAGGCATTCTCCTTGTTTAAATGTAGGAGAATAGCCATTCCCCGTTTTAATCCATTCTCCGTGTTAAATTGACGAAGAATTGCCATCCTTCGTGTTAAAATGACGAGGGATGGCCATTTCCAGTGTTAAAATGCATGAGAATGATCATTCTTTGTTGTTAAAATCACGGAGAATGACCATTCCCCGTGTTAAAATCACGGAGAATGGCCATTTCCCGTGTTAAAATCACGAAGAATGACCATTCCCTGTGTTAAAATCACAAAGAATTGACATTCTCCGTATTAAATTAACAGAGAATTTTCATTCTCTGTGTTGAAAATACGGAGCATGGTCATTTTCAGTGTTAAAATATATGAGAATGACCATTCTCCGTGTTAAATTGTCGAAGAATTGCAATTCTCCATGTTAAAAGCATGGGGAATGACCATTCCCAGTGTTAAAACGAATGAGAATGACCATTCTCCGTTGTTAAAATAACGGAGAATGACCACTCTTCGTGGTAAAATTACGGAGAATGACCATTCCCTGTGTTAAAATGACGGAGAACAGTTGGCAGAAACATAATTTTTTGTTTTTTTTTATTTTGTAGAAATGTTTTTGTCAGGAATAAGGATTCAAGGGTTTTCCGTTCTTCTTTCAAAACAATGCTAACTCTTATGGAAGGTGTCAATAAAGATGGCAGCCGTTTACCCGAGCCAGTTATTATACCGGTTTCGGGAATTTCTTCGATATATTCTATAAAAACAGAGTTGACATTCAAGAATTGGCCAAGGTTTCAGAAGGTCTTAAGAAATTGATAGGAACTTACTTGGAGGACAAAGATGGCGTCGGATACTTTGAATTGAGCACCACTGTTAAAATAGCAGTAAGTGTCGACGATATGGTAGCCATCTTCGGTCTACCGCTGAAGGAATAAAGCGAGGATTATGTTAATTACAGAAGATTGATCATAGAAAAACAACATCATGTCACACCGCCGAAATTGTTGAGCCTGTGTAGAGATCACTTCAGAAGATTGCTGGCAAATTCTAAGGACAAAAACTGAGAAGTCACGTGTACGGAAGTGAGAGAGAAGTTCTTCGAATTGCTACAACGGCTTCGTGACAGAGATAAACAAGTTAAACCAGATGATTGGCCAAGCTAATAATCTTCCACTTATGCCAAACATCATTCTTCACAAGGTCTGGCGGTTCAAATTTATGTATAAATTCTTGGCCTTGGTAGACAGTGTAGAAGTAATCAAAAGTATCTGCTAGCCAAGGTTAATCTTGGCAAATGTCATGGAGAGCATCAAGAAGACTACAATTAAACTGTTGGGGGGAGTACTCTAATATATACCCCAAGATTGAAGGTTGCACAACATATTTCCTCCTCTGGTTTGCGGAACATAGTACCCATGTGGAAAGAAAGTTCGACCCAATTCGTGAATATCCAAGATTTTATACATGGGATGGGTACGCAATATCAGTCTTCCTCAAAAACGAATATCATAGTAAATTGAGATAAAAAATGATATTCAAAAATTTGGTTATAGCTGTTGGAAAAGAGGGAGGACAACAAGAAGATGAGCTACATATATACGAAGAAGGTGCACACGAGTGAGATGGACACCACCAAACAGGTGGGGATGAGATTGCTGAACAAGAAAGACCCCAACAACATGAAATGAATACCCGCTATGGAGGGGTCGGTTCAGGAATTGGAGGAGTTGAGAAAAGAGAAATCTCAGATTTTTGTTGAGAATGAAAAACTCCATAAAAATCTTAAAGAGCTAGAGGCACAAGAAGCACAACAACGTGCAGTCAACGTTGTGATGGAGTGCTGGGTGCATGAATTGGAGTTGCAAAGAGAGAAATCTCAGATTCTTGCTGAGAACGAGAAATTCCATAAAAAGCTAAAACAGCTAGAGGAACAAGGAGCCAACAAATTAAAAGGAACACCTCGATGGAGGTGTCGGCGTGGGAATTGGACTCCTTGCGAAGAGAGAAATACGATATTATTGCTGAGAATGAAAAGCTTAGCGAAAAGGTTAAAGAGCTACAGGCACAAGGTAAAATTTTCTTTTTTTTTCAAAGTTTTGATTTGTAATTCTCTGTGTTAGAATGCAGGAGAATGACCATTCTCCGTGTTAAATTCACGGAGAATGGTCATTCTCCGTGTTAGAGTCACGGAGAATGGCCATTCCCCGTGTTAAGATCACGAAGAATAATTTTTTTCCTTTTTTTAAAGTATATATTGATTGGCATCATACCTTTCATTATTTTTTTTATATCAGTAAAAATAACCGAGCAGCTCAGAGAAACAAATAAAAGGCTCGTTAATAAGAGAAGCAAGCTTCAAAAGCATGTTGAATCGTTGAAGAATGAAGCCATTAAAAAGGATGCAACAATCACTGATCTTGAAGCAATGGCTATAGCATTGCAGCTTAAGGAGACTCAACCAGCTGCTGAATAACAAGCTGCTGAACTTGCTGCTCCAAAAGAAGTCAAAAGAAAAGGAGGATGGGTGGGGGGGGAACATGTTCGAAAAACCATCAACGGCATTAGCCAATGATGATTTTACTCCCTTGGGGAAGAATACAGTAACAGAGGCTAATAAAAAGCAGAAGATGAATGCCGCTCCGAAACCAAAATCTCAACCCAAACCCAGGATCAGAGGAAAAAAATAGGTAGGCAGATTCAAAATTCGGACAAGACGCCAAAATGGCTGAACTAGCGAAGAAGGGTGATATACTAAGGGAATGCGATGCATCGTACTTTGGAA
Source organism: Iris pallida (assembly GCA_029216955.1). Lineage (NCBI taxonomy): Eukaryota > Viridiplantae > Streptophyta > Magnoliopsida > Asparagales > Iridaceae > Iris > Iris pallida. Next base: position 7,657,711 of record JANAVB010006795.1, on the reverse strand, counting down.
GGATGTGGATGGAGAGCTGAAGAAGCTTTACATGGACATCGTATTCCCAAGAAAGATGAGTCCAACGTATGTATTCTGAACTCGACCAATCTCCGTCCAATTCATAACGGAGAATGGCCATTCTCCGTGACAGTTGGCCGGAGAATGATCATTCTCTGTGTCAGTTGGACGACGAATGATCGTTCTCTGTGTCAATTGGACGATGAATGACGTTTTTTCTTTTCCTTTCTAGTCTTTTTTTACAATTATGTCCTGAGAATCTCTATTAATTTAATCTAAACTAAATTTATGTGCAGTGATATTGTATACACGAGTATACCGAAAAAGGGAAAAATGAAGTTTCTATCCTCCTGTCAGCAAAATACATGCAAGACATACTCAACTATGAAGACTTGGAGGCTGGCATACTCAACAAAATAATAAGAAAGTTGAAAGAAATTCAAGGCTATGTAAGAAGGTACGCCCAGTCAAGTTCAAAGGTCGTACAACATAAGTGGTCTGCATTCATGATGTCCCACATATTAGTAAGAATCAAAACTGAAAAATCAATATTCATGTGTACACCGATAAAAAATGACGTAAAAAACTTACTCATGATATTGTGTTTTGTTTTTTTGGAAATAGTCCATCGTTCTCCGTGCCTTCTCCGTGCCATTGAACCGAAAGCAACAACCAGCGCCCTTGAAACTTTCAAAACAGATGTAGAAGACTTCGTCATAGGTTTGAGGACGACATAGAGTGGCTTTTCATTTCACTCTTTAATGAATCCTCCAAACACTATACGCTGCGCATATTTAACTTGAGCTCCTACGAGTGGACACACTACAACTCCTTGAGATAAAACACGTACGAAAATGGTAAGGAGGATGCAGAATTAATGAAGAAGACCTTAGAGCCTATCGTCAGGAGGAAAGTTGATATGATGAGGGAGAGATGCCCGACGATGATGGAGTATGAGAGCACAGGGCTAAATTATTCTCCACGATGCCCACTACAACTAGCACCCAACTGCCTCTTGCACACGGCATTTTATATAAAGTTCTTGATGACTGCTCCCTTCGAAATACCAAAAGAAAATGATGATGACATTCACCAGAAGATTACAATAAAGAGGTTAGGATGGGCTAAGAAGTTGCTTTCAAGCGAATATGTAACACTACCAACCTAGCAATGACATTGTAAAACAACAATGTCATTGGCTAAGAACATCTTTCTATATTATCTATTTGTCTTTTATTCTTCTGTGTTCGCATCTTTTGTAACGTCTGCTCTATTTTTATAAAAAATTATTTTTGAATTATATTTACATTGTTAAAACCATGGAGAATGTCCATTCTTTGTGTCAAAATCACGAAGAATGGGCATTCCCCGTCCTAAAATACAGGAGAATGGCCATTCCCTGTTTCAAAAATCACGTAGAAGCCATTCCTTGTCTTAAAATTTTGGAGAATGACCATTCTTCGTGTTAAAATCACGGTGAATGGCCATTTCCCATATTAAATGCAGGAGAATGGTCATTCTTCGTATCAATATCACGGAGAACTGCCATTCTTCTTGTTAAATTAACGGAGAATTTCCATTATCCATGTTAAAATTGACGGAGAATGGTCTTTCTCCGTGTCAAAGTAACGGAGAATGACCATTTTCCGTGTTAAAGTGACGAAGAATGGCCATTCTTCGTGGAAACTCAACAGAACACTTGGCACAACGAAACAATAAAGAATAGAGACACAAAATTTTTTACTTTTATTTACATATGAAAGTCTATTATATGTCCAAAACTACTACAAAAAATCCTACTACAAAGAAAAAAGCCTAAAAGCTACAGCTAGGCACATTTCTCTGGTGCCTCAGCTAGGCGCATCTCTCTGGTGCCTCAGCTAGGCGCATCACTTCAACATCTCAGGGTAGGCGCATCACCGTGCATCGTCAGAGCGAATCACTTCCTTGTCAACATGCAGACACTTTGATAAAGTGTGGGTTGACAATCAACCTAAATCCTGGGGCTCTTCCAGCCTAATAAAAATCGAGGCACGTCGACCCCGATCTATGGATGCAACAGGCACCTTCGATAGCCTGTGGCTCTTCCAGCATAACAAAAACTGGGTCACGGTGATCCCGAATCCAGTAACCAACATTATGGCACATAGTCGATGAAGTGCACGAACACGGACAATCCACTCGGTACATCTCAGTCTTCTGAAGGAGTTCACCACCAAAGCTTCTTCGAACGAGAAGATCGATAACCCACATGAAAGCGTCTTACCAAGACGGGGGATCGGTCGAATCCATCACCACAAGAAGAGCTAAGTAAAACAAGAATAAACTCTCCCTTCCATATTGCCATTTATAGGCAAGGGCAACTCGTACTCATGCGCCAAGTGACAGTCACTTCGAATTCAATTTAATGAATTTGTAATAATGCTAATGAATCTGTCCCTTCGAATTCTGCCAAGTCAGAGAGCCATCAATGCCTCAAAAACTCAACAGACGGGCCATACAGCGGATGCGTTCAACAACAACATGCGCCTCGTACTGATACGCCCAATGGAGCACTGGCCAATGCACCCATCAACACTATTCTCCATGTTAAAATCATAGAGAATTACCATTCTCCTTGTTAAATTGACAAAAAATTGCCATTCTCCGTGTTAGAATGCAGGAGAATGGCTATTCTCCGTGTTAAAAACACGAAGAATAGCCATTCTCCATTTTAATATCACGGAGAATACTTTGTTAAAATCACAGAGTATATGAAAAATGGTAGTACTCGATATTTATTTAAGTCAAATTGAATGCTTTGTTAAAATTATGGAGAATGGCCATTCTCCTTGTCAAATTGACAGAGAATTGCCATTCTTTGGGTTAAAATTGATGGAGAATTGTCGTTCTCCTTGTTAAATTGACAGAGAATTACAAAAAAAAAGTTGGGTAAATGAAAGAAGAAAAAATAGTACATAATGATAATTACATCAATGATGGTTCATTTGATTCCATTGGCTCTTTGTTGCTCTCACTTCCATACTTTACAATTATAAAAATCGTGACCCAATTTTGTATAAATTCTAGGCTTGGGGATAGTCTGACTTACTTTAGTCTGGCTTGATTTCCCTTGAGAAGGCCTTCCTTTTGTTGCTACCGGATTTGGCTCTTTAAAAGATTCATGCACTCCATAAACTGCATCAGCTACCATTTTTTCTTCTTCACCAATATCGGTCACCATTTTTTGCAACTCAATCAGCACAAACAACATCAATTCTGTTTCCTTCTCTTGAATTTTGCTTGATTTTTTATAATAATACGTAAACAGATTAACTTATTCATTAATACCACCATACCTTCTACTCTCAAAACTGTCTGGAAGGATGAATCTCCTTTCTGCGCCAGGTCCAGAGAGATAAATACTCTCTTTGTTATCCTTGAGCCAACGAGTTTTTATCAAGTTCTTTGGAATAACTTCCAATTACAGTCTCTTCATTGCTGAAAAAATATGCCTAAAAGGAATCCCCTTGGTCTCCATCCACAAGAAGTCATAGTTTATGATGTTGTCGACACGATAAAATGTAACCTTCCAGTTGATACTGTTTGGCGACAAATACTTTTGGATAGTGCAAACTTCTGCATCTCTTATGATGTGATGGTGGAGAACAGTATATTTTTAAAAATGTGTGATTTCCTTCCTTACCTCTATAAACACTTTTTTTTTGTAAATTGCTGTAAATTGATCTTCTATTACTGTGTGTGTTAGAAACCACTGTGTGTTAGAAACCAACAGAAGAAACGAAGAAAAAGAAACAATACAAACATAAAAAGGAAAATGCTTTATGTACCTCCAAAAACTCCCTCCTCAATGTACCTTCGCCACGTGGCCCTCTTCTATTGGCTCATGTCTTCCCCCAACTTCCCCCATATTTGCTTGGGTCAATAAGACATCGTCATGTGGCGGAGGGACATGGAAGAGGGACATTTTGGAGGTACATATAGCATTACTCAAAAAATGCTTGCGTGATCCTAAAAGCATGCATAATTTTAAAGAAACAACTTCCAACAAAACAACCATTTCGTCTTCGGTATAAATTTTTTATTAAATTGTGTAGGATAAAGCATGTATCAGCATTTAATGCTACGTTTAATAGTGTGTAATCATTTCTAATGATATGGTATTAGTGAACACAATCTGCAAGAGAGAACCCGAGAGAGAGAGAGAGAGAGAGAGAGAGTGAGAGAGAGATGGGATAAAGAGAATTAGTAAAATATTCCTGCGGGCGAACCAAAATCAAAAAATTGGGTGCTTGATTTAACATTTAAATCAGATTTAAATTCACAACTTAAAAATAGAATTAATATCTACAATATTATTGAAACTAGTATTAATATTAACACTACTGCTACCGGACCATATTCTGTTCGACTGGTAGCCCACCGGTTCGGAATGATATAGTTCGGTACGGTCGGGTTGTCCCATACCAGCAGAACCCCCGAATTCATTTGATTAAATTAACAAGTTTTTATTTCAATAGCTCCTTTTACTAATAGCTACTATCATCATGTATCTTCTTTTACATTAAGCACGCGAAAGGAACGAGCTCGACTAATTCTAGCGTACGAGTTTAGACAAAAACTAACCGAGCCCGAGGGACGTGACATCAGTTAAGTTTCTAATATAATGACATTACTGTTAATTTAAAATTTACAATATTATTGATACTAATATTAATATTAAAATTTAAATTAATTTTTGATTTAACATTTAAATTAGATTTAAATTCACAACTTAAAAATAGTATTAATATCTACAATATTATTGGAACTAGTATTAATATTAACACTACTGTTATCGGACCATATTCTGTTCGACTGGTAGCCCATTGGTTCGGAATGATATAGTTCGATGTGGCCGGTTTACTACAACAGATATGGGATACGATAGCGTGCTCAGCACGCTGTAGAATGTCTATTATAGCGTATTCGGTCCGCTATAAATGCTCCAGCTATAATTGCCCCATGTAGAAGAACGCTATAAGGTTATAGCGTTGATAAACGATATTGATGGATTATAGTGCTCCATGGCGCTATAGACAGGTTACAGCATTTATGAATGCTATACAAGTCTTATAGCATATAAGAACGCTATAGGTAAGTAATAGCATTCATGAACGCTATTTAGTTATTATAGCGTCCATGAACGCTATAGACTTGTTATAGCAGTGACATGCTATAGAGTTTACATAGCATTTACGAACGCTATAGTTTCATAATAACGTTTGAATAGCTTTTCGATGCAAATTAGTTTTTATAGCATTTCTTTCACGCTATTATATGTGCACCAATACCATGTCAGAATGCTATTACAGAATGCATTAGTGTAAAGAAACAATTCACATCAAAATAGTATTGCAGCACATCAAACTAGCATTGCAGATATAGAGAATGCCACAGATATCTATTGCATATATACACAGAATACGGGTATTCAAAAATTTAAATGCTTCTCGTCGAATCAATCACAGAATGAATTCCGAACACAAGTAAATTCATTAATTTCACTGTCAAGAACATTCAAAATCCTTCATAATTTCTCCAAACTTAAACATTAATAGTGTAGTCAGCGTTTAATTATTTCCATACATATATCCAAAATATTGCATATCCAAAATTAGCTCGAACCCTTCGAGCCTATCCACAACCAAAGCTCCTTAGAAATCCTCTTACTTCATCCAACCTACACAAATATATTGGGAAAACATTAGTGTTCTGTTTAATAAACAAGCAGTTGAATTTATGAGTTAGCTATCAATAGAAAATTGCCTAAAATTCTATGAGTTATAATCAACCAAACAACTGGAATCCATTGTCAGTTGAATTTATTAGTAATCCATTCATATCCATACATACTTAGCAAGTCCACAACTTGTGGCACACCCTTTCTTCATTGCTGGTTAAAACCATTATAATCCTTTGTCTTTTCTGTTTAAAATTAATACAAATGACCATCATGGAGTCAATTTCATGTTAGTAAACTGTTGCTATAAGAACATGAGCTTTGTGTTATAACTCTACAAACTAATTTAGCTCATCTTAGCAAGAGCTTTATATTTTTATATTGTTCTTTTCAAGTTAGAACGAAAACTTGTGACGTGTAGTGACAAAATGAATCTACAACTGAAGAAGCAGTATGTTACATGTCATCAGTTAATAAGAACAACTTTATATCAGAGTTATCAAACTAAGATACAAGAGGCAGTAAGCTGTGTAAATGCATGATTGAAGATGTGGAGTTGGTTGAATGGATACAGTTGTGGATATGAGAGATGATGCAGCTATAGGACCAAAAAGAGCAACACGAGTCGATATGGATCTTACTTCTATGATTAGGATGGGTTTGGGTTTGGCATGGTGTTGGGACAAGCATCAAGGGAGGGAAGTGTGGAAGTTGGAGAGCGGAGAGTTGTTGAAGGCTGAGCTTGATCAATCTATCGCATTGTGTCGATGAATTGATAAATAATGAGAATTTGTTTCAATTGGGAGCATATGAGTGCACCCTTCTACAATTTAAAAGGTAAATACTCTTCCAATTAAACCATGCAGTAAAAGTAAAACTACTACATTTAAAAGGTAAATAATTAGAACACTGCTCTAGAAATATTCAGATATTCCAGTTAGTCAATACATGATCTATGATGAATTGGTTTAAACACTCTTACCATTAAACCAAGCAGTAAACTTTCATCTTACTGTAATATTCAGTACTTATATCATTCCTGGACTAAGAGAGAGGTATCACTAAAGACGTACCTCGTCTTCAAACGACATAATGTGGTCTGTTGGCCAAGCCATGGTACGTCCAATGATTTCCTCTACTGTGTCGTTACCAAAACACGACCTAAACAACAGATCTTTGGGTTGTATCACTATATCTACCCAAACACGAGATGCACCTTGTCCAAGAGGATAACCGTGAACCATTAAAAAAATACCAAAAACAAATAAAAACTAATGATTGTATACATGTTCTGCACAACCTTAACAAAAAAAACCTGCATATAACAAATTCAAGAACAATTGTTAAGCATTAAAAAAATACTAGTTATTTTCAAACGAGCTTCTATACCAATAATAAAAACTAATGAAACATAAAGACCAATTAAACCATATAGAGCATTTCATAAGATTAAATATAGAGGGAAAAGACCTCTTAAACAAAAATGCCCTCACAATCCTTTCTAAGATAACTATCACTACCATCCTCAATATTCTTATCTAGTTTTGATACATCCACTGGTGCTAATGATGGTGTATAGACATTTTGATCAACGACCATATCTATATCTTGAAAATCTCTTGATGGTGCCTTTAACACAACATGCCAATTAGATGAAGCAGTGTCCTTAGAGTAAAATACTTGGGTTGCCTGTGATGCTAAAATAAACGAGTCTCTTTCAGACTATTGTAATGGAATTAAAAAGAATGTAAAAACACTCGATTATTCCTGATATGATCTTTAACTATGAGGAGCTCCACCTTTCAAGAATAGGTTTCCAAAGGTGTGATAACCTATTCATTATCTGAAGGTGACAGACTGTGTGGCGGCAACTTCATTACCTGAAGGTGACAGACTTTGTGTGTCGAATTTGACACAGTAAATAACCATACAATGGATAAGTTTCTACCTATGAGGAACCAAAAAAGAAAAAAACCACATCGCATAGGTAAACTTGAGACTAGAACTAAAGGAACTAGACATACTTGGAATCCCTCTTTAATAGTGTCCAATTGCCTGATGGCCTTTGAAGCATGGCAACAGGCCAGGTGCTAAATCTCCTGCAAATTGCTACAACATCAACTACTTACCTATTGAAAAAAGGAAGAGAAGCAAACTTTCCACAAATTAACCTTTGTCATTGTTTCAAATAGTAGGCGACCAATTTGGAGTGTTAATTTGTATCAAATATGAAGTATATAACCAATTTGGAGTGTAAACTAGTATAAAAATATGAAACCAATTTGAAGTGTCAACTTGTATAAAAAATATGAATTATATATTTCAATAAACCACTCCCACCATTCATCTAGTCTAATCCAGACATATCTCACCACATACAAGCACTACATCCTTTATACCAAAAAGACACTTCAGAGTGGGTTTAATACCTCTACCAACTATATAATTTTACCCTGCTTGAGCCAAATCGCTTATACAATAGGACGTGTTCAGTTGATGGTGAAAGCAACATAAAGAGACATATAGTGCTTTCTGAATAATTTGATTGAACCAAAGTGGTGTTCAACATACACATGCAAATATTTGTGTAACACTAAACCCTCGTCATTTTTAAGACCCACAATAATACACAATACAAGTATCCTCACATTTTTCATGTCCTGACAATAACCTTCATCAAAAAAGACACTCCACAAATGACGATCACCAGCAATGGGAAACCAAAGAAAATCGGGAATCTATAGAGTGTCTTATTGGGATGGCATTACACCTTGCAATAGGAGACGAAAGGTTAAAAAGCATTTGATGTTTATAAGCGAATGAAAAGCAGAAAAGCACACAACATATGTGAATTATGAAATTATTCTATCCATTCAGCAGAATTTAAAGCACTTTTGAGTTTATGCTTCACACATTGTCCAAATATAAAGACTGGCGAGAGGGGTTGAACAAGGAACATGCCCTTTAACATTCTTTTGGTCTTTGATGTTTGTGTAGTATACCAATTTAAGACATTATAAACATTATACTCCATTCTGAGTTGCCAAAGTTAAAAAGCTAGTATTTGATAACTGAAGTCAATTTCGTGCAGGTACAAGACCAACTAAAGATGATTCTGTACACATGAAAGAGGAAATAAAATATTGAAATGAGTGGATATAAATCATATCTGCATATGTGGTCGATTTGGGTGTTATCACTAGGCATGAAATGTACATATATCACAACAATCCTATGACACATCAGATCTGCCTGACAGAGGTCACATGAGTTAAAATGAGGCGTATCGAGGTTGTTGAGAAGAAAATAAATTAAGACAGTGAAGGGAAGTATTCAAAAAGGTCATGGGCCTATTTTTGGACTTGTTGGGAACGCGGTGTGACCCGAACCGAAGTTAGCCCATGAGGTGCGATATTGAATTGGGCCCATAAGCCTTAAAAGAGAATTCTCATGTAATGCCTGAACCAATCCTAATTATCTACACACATGATCCCACCTCCTAACCGATATAGGACTAAATTACCAACTCCATTGTCACCCCCCATTTGAGTGCCCAACCGAAAACGAGATATAATCCAACAGACAGGTTCTTAATGAAGGGAGGAAATATAAACTATATATGAATTAGTAAGTTGCGTCAGGTTGAATAGAATAATTATCTTTGCCAATACAGGTTATACTAGGAAAAATAAGCTGTGCAGCTACCACATGACTTAAAATCATGAAAAACAAAAGCCACAAAAGCAAAAGTAGCATTAATGAATTATAGATATATACCATACCAGACATGAATCATCAAACTAAAAGTTGATTGATAGATTAGGTAATACCACACCGCAAATAAGAAACCAGGCATTCAATCCTTTGACTAGCAAATACATCTGCAGATAATTGCAATAAAATCCTCAATGAATAATAGAGGTAAAAAATACAAATTGTGCATGATTCTAAATATATCCATCGCAAACAGTAACTACTGATCCAATTCTTATTCTACATATACATGCAAATACATAAGAAACTCAGGATGATGCATGCTCAAGAGACCGTTTTAGGTCCATTTCAACTTGATGAATTATCCATTGCATGCCTTCCAGTTTTTGCAAATCAGTAGAGATGTAAATAAGAGAACCAGTAGAATGATCAACCAATTTTTTGCTAAATGGTCCTCACCTTCACAATCTCATGGTATTGTCTATCGAAATGAGGATCTGCACCTTGATACTCGTGTAGCCGTGGATTCAAGAAGAATATAGAATGGTAGCAAACATGAATAAGTATACGCACAAGAAGCAGGCTGAGAAATTTACCATGACCAAGTGGGGCACTTATAGACGCGGTTGTCACCGATGACGAACTAGGACACGCTTAGCACGCCCTTCTCCTTGAAAGCCAACACGGTCCGAGGTCTGGTGATCCTCTCCACCGTCCCTCTATCCTTATTCTCTATTCAAATGATCGAGAAGTCGAGTCTCTCCCAAAGCGGACATGATACCAAACTCATTCTTCTGTGTTACTCTGAATAAACATGTTTTGAGTTGGTCACATACACACATCTTTGTGTTATCCTGGAAACAAATAGACATGTTGGCTGAATCAAGAATAGGAAAAGACATAACATACATGTAGAAATTGATCACAATTATGTCAGATATGGGTGTCCTCGTAAAGGATCTTGTCCGAATTCGACCACTCTCGTCGATCAGAGCTACTAACCTTGAAATTGACATTTCTTCGAGCAGTTTCCATACAAATAGAGAAAAATGTTCATCGACAATGAGGAAGGACACTCGGGCACGAGAAGCTCGTAGAGGATGATGACCCCTGTCACTTTGGGTAGAGGAATAGCTGTGGATCTCCTCGTCATCGTGCTCGAAGTGATCGTCTCCACCGGTCGATCTTGTCGCCTGCGGAGCTCGGCCTAGAGATCTTCAGAGCTGTTGTTTGCCGCCGTCGGGGATGAAGACAGAGTGGTGGAGAGACTGTCGAAGAAACGAAGCTTCATCGCGAGCTCGTGGTGAGGAAGTTGGCATTCGTCGGGACCGGCTTGACCGCACCAACAAAATTGGTCGATCACCAGCCCAGCAAGCACATCGAAGACGGGAATGGGAGCGGGCTTCGTTACCATAGCCCAGCAAGCACGCCGATGACGGGGATGGGGCTGGGCAGAACTGGCTAATGGTAAATTAGGTCAGAGAGAAAAGAAAAGAGAGAGGGGAAAAAGAGAGAGCGTACTATAAATGAACAATAATAAGGAAATTCAGGTAAAAGCGCCAAAATGAAAATAAATTACGGGAGACTAAAATTTTTTAGATGTCATTATAAATGTGTTATTTTTTGTTATTTAATATTAAATGACATTCTAAAGGTGTTGTTAAATATATGGTTATGACACTCTTAAAAAAGTGCCATAAATGATGATAAATATTACATTACAATGACATATTTTAGCAAAGTGTCATAATAAAAAAATTGACGACACTTATTTAACAAGTGTCATCAAGAAGGTGTCGTCATACATCATTTTTGTTATAGTGGCGGTTTCATGACAGAGAGAAGGAGGGAGGAAAGTTTGGGAATTTTCGTGGAGGGTTTTCGTGGTGGGAGGTTTTCGTGAAGGAGGACTGCGCTGTTTGGCGGGTTTTGGAGAGTTAAAGGGTTGGGGAGAAAATATTAAGGTTTCTTCAAACATAAAGCATAGCATTTTTCTTTGGACGGTAGCGATTTAATTTCTGAATATCTAATGGACGGGAACGCCGCTATCAAGAACACTATAAATTATATAGCAAAACTGGATCGCTCCTATAGCAGTCACAACATGCTATAACTTATTTTTTTAAATATAAAAAAATTGTGTTGCTTCTCCCATGAGTGGAACAATAGACAGTTCAATTGTGAGCATTCAATTAACTCGGTTAACCGAACCGAATTACCAAATACCAAATTCGACCGAAAATCGAATAACAAAAATTGAAACCAACCGAAATATCCTGTATCGAACCAAACCGGACGGAATAAATCTGTTCAATTTTCAGTTTATTTGGTTTAACCAATATTTCAGTTTATTTATAATTTTTTGTCAATATATAGTTACTAAATATACAAAGATATATTTCGTATATATATTACTAAATTTTCTTATTCGGTTTACCAGGGGAGAGGAATTTTATATAAAATTTCTGAAAGGTTAGTTTGATTTGAAGAGTATTCTGCAGACTCCTTGGCATGAATTTTTTTTTTACGGTAACGACTTAATCCCATTATGACGTTGTAACTTATATAGCATCCAAAATGTGCTATAGTCTTTTTTTTAATCATGTAAAATATATAGAATACGATGCTGCTCCTAATCGAACTGGATACCTTACTTTGACATACGGGCATAGCAACATAAGCAGCGTCCAGAAAAAAACTATACCTTTAACAACATTCATAACACGCTATATAAAGTTCTGTTAACAGCAAAATAGCAGGAAGGCACAAACGCTATAGATAAACTGCTATTGTATGAACTTTTAATAGCATTTCACAATAAACGCTATGGATGATGATATTATAATAGCAGGGAGGCTCAAATGCTATAGATAAAATGATATTGTACGCTCTTTTAATAGCACTACGGAATGAACGCTATTGATGATGACATTCTATAGTAGAGAGGCTTGAATGCTATAGATAAACTGCTATTGTATGCCCTATTTGTTGCAGTGATACCTGCAGAACCCTCCAAATTCAATTGAGCAAATCAACAAATTTTTATTTCAATAGCTCCTTTTACTAATAACTACCATCATTATGTATCTTCTTTTAGATTACGCATGCGAAAGGATTGAGCTCAACTAGTTCTAGCGTACGAGTTTAGACGAACACTAATCGAGCCCGAGGAACGTGACATCAGCTAAGTTTTTAATACAGAGACATTACTATTAATTTAAATTTATAATATTATTGAAAATAATATTAATATTAAAATTTAAATTAATTTTTGATTTAATATTTAAATTTTTTAAATTCACAAGTTAAAAATAGTATTAATATCTACAATATTATTGGAACTAGTATTAATATTAACACTACTGTTACCGAACCATATTCTGTTCGACTGGTAGCCCATCGGTTCGGAATGATATAGTTCGGTGCGGCCGGTTTTACCCATACCTGTCGAACCCCCCGAATTCAATTGATCAAATCAACAAGTTTTTATTTCAGTAGATCTTTTTACTAATAATTACCATCATCTCGTATCTTCTTTTACATTACACATGTGAAAGGATCGAGCTCGACTATTTCTAGCATACGTGGTTAGACGAACACTAATCGAGCCTGAGGAACGTGACATCAGCTAAGTTTCTAATACAGTGACATTACTGTTAATTTAAATTTACAATATTATTGGAACTAATATTAATATTAAAATTTAAATTAATTTTTGATTTAACATTTAAATTAGATTTAAATTCACAACTTAAAAATAGTATTAATATCTACAATATTATTGAAACTAGTATTAATATTAACACTACTGTTACCGGACCATATTCTGTTCGATTGGTAGCCCATCGGTTCGGAATGATATAGTTCGGTGCGGTCAGTTTGACCCATACCTGCAGAACACCCCAAATTCAATTGATCAAATCAAAAAGTTTTTATTTCAATAGCTCCTTTTACTAATAACTACCATCATCATGTATCTTCATTTTATATTACACACGCAAAAGGATCAAGATGGACCGTACTAGTTTAGACGAACACTAACCGAGCTCGAGCAACATGACATCAGCTAAGTTTCTAATACAGTGACATTGCTGTTAATTTAAATTTGTAATATTTTGAAACTAATATTAATATTGAAATTCAAATTAATTTTTGATTTAACATTTAAATTAGATTTAAATTCCCAACTAAAAAATAGTATTAATATCTGTAATATTATTGAAACTAGTATTAATATTACCACTACCATTACCGGACCACATTCTGTTCCACTGGTAGCCCATCGGTTCAGAATGATATAGTTCGGTACGGCTGGTTTGACCCATACCTGCAGAACCCCCCGAATTCAATTGATCAAATAAATAAGTTTTTATTTCAATAGCTCCTTTTATTAATTTCTACCATCATCACTTATCTTCTTTTACATTACGCACGCGAAAGGATCAAGCTCGATTAGTTCTAACGTACGAGTTTAGACGAACACTAACCGAATCCGAGCAACGTGACATCAGCTAAGTTTCTAATACAGTGACATTACTGTTAATTTAAAATTTATAATATTACTGAAACTAATATTAATATTAAAATTTAAATTAAATTTTGATTTAATATTTAAATTAGATTTAAATTCACAACTTAAAATAGTATTAATATCTACAATATTATTGAAACTAGTATTAATATTAACACTATTGTTACTAGACCATATTCTGTTCGACTGTTAGCCCATCGGGTAGTAATGATATAGTTCGGTGCGGCCGGTTTGACCCATACCTGCAGAATCTTCCGAATTCAATTGATCAAATCAATAAGTTTTTATTTCAATAGTTCCTTTTACTAATAACTACCATCATCACGTATCTTCTTTTACATTACGCACGTGAAAGGATCGAGATCGACTAGTTCTAGCATACGAGTTTATACGAATACTAACCGAGCCTGAGCAACGCAACATTAGCTAAGTTTCTAATACAGTAAAATTACTGTTAATTTAAAATTTACAATATTATTGAAACTAATATTAAAATTAAAATTGAAATTAATTTTTGATTTAAAATTTAAATTAGATTTAAATTCATAACTTAAAAATTGTATTAATATCTACAATATTATTGAAACTAGTATTAGTATTAACACTATTGTTACCGGACCATATTATGTTCGACTAGTAGCCCATCGGTTCCAAATGATATAGTTCGGTACGATCGGTTTGACCCATACCTACAGAACCTCCCGAATTCAATTGATCAAATAAACAAGTTTTTATTTCAATAGCTCATTTTATTAATAACTACCATCATCATGTATCTTCTTTTAGATTACGCACGCGAAAGGATCGAGCTCGACTAGTTCTAGCATACGTGTTTAGATGAACACTAACCGAGCCCGAGCAACGTAACATCAGCTAAGTTTCTAATACAGTGACATTAATGTTAATTTAAAATTTATAATATTATTGAAACTAATATTAAAATTTAAATTTAAATTAATTTTTTATTTAACATTTAAATTTGATTTAAATTCATAACTTAAAAATAGTATTAATATCTATAATATTATTGAAACTAGTATTAATATTAACACTATTGTTACCGGACCATATTATGTTCGATTGGTAGCCCATCGGTTCAGAATAATATAGTTTGGTGCGGCCGGTTTGACCCATACCTGCAGAATTTCCTGAATTCAATTGATCAAATCGACAAGTTTTTATTTCACTAGCTCCTTTAACTAATAACTACCATCATCACGTATCTTCTTTTACATTACGCACACGAAAGGATCGAGCTCAACTAGTTCTAGCGTACGAGTTTAGACTAACACTAACCGATCCTGAGCAACGTGACATCAAAAAAGTTTCTAATATAGTGACATTACTTTTATTTTCAAATTTACAATATTATTGAAACTAATATTAGAATTAAAATTAAAATTAATTTTTGATTTAACATTTAAATTAGATTTAAATTCACAACTTAAAAATAGTATTAATATCTACAATATTATTGAAACTAGTATTAATATTAACATTACTGTTAATGGACCATATTCTATTCGACTGGTAGCCCATCGGTTCAAAATAAATAGTTCGGTACACGGTTTGACCCATACCAACAGAACCCCCCGAATTCAATTGATCAAATCAACAAGTTTTTATTTCAAGAACTCATTTTACTAATAACTATCATCATTACGTATCTTCTTTTACATTACGCATGCGTAAGGATCGAGCTCGACTAGTTCTAGCGTACGAGTTTAGACGAACACTAACCGAGCCCGAGCAACGTGACATCAGCTAAGTTTCTAATACAGTGACATTACTGTTAATTTAAAATTTATAATATTATTGAAAATAATATTAATGTTAAAATTTAAATTAATTTTTGATTTAACATTTAAATTAGATTTAAATTCATAACTTAAAAATTGTATTAATATCTGCAATATTATTGAAACTAGTATTAATATTAACACCACTGTTACCGGACCATATTCTGTTTGACTGGTAGCCTATCAGTTCAGAATGATATAGTTCGGTGCGGCCGGTTTAACCCATACCTGCAGAACTCCTGAATTCAATTGATCAAATCAATAAGTTTTTATTTCAATACCTCCTTTTACTATTAACTACCATCATCACGTATCTTCTTTTACATTACGCACGTGAAAGGATCGAGCTCGACTAGTTCTAGCATACGAGTTTAGACGAACACTAACCGCACCCGAGCAATGTGACATCAGCTAAGTTTCTAATACAGTGATATTACTGTTAATTTAAAATTTATAATATTATTGAAACTAATATTAATATTAAATTTAAATTAATTTTTGATTTAACATTTGAATTCGCAACTTAAAAGTAGTTAAAGTTAAAATTTATTTTTTGATTTAAAATTTACAATATTATTAGAACTAGTATTAATATTAACACTAGAACTTCCAAATAGTCTTTTCTTGTTCGGTTACACCCCTCACAAGTGGGTTACACCCCCGAAACGAGCGGGTTAAATAGCCTTTTCCATTAAGAAAAGAACCCATCCGACTAGAGATTAACAAAGGAGAGAAGAAGAAGAGTCGCAATGGAGAGGAGCAAGAGCAAGATTAAAAGCAGGGGATGGGTCGTCATCCCTACGGAGATTCTGTCGATGATATGGTACCGTCGGGGATGCCGGCGGACGAGGTCATGTGCAACGTGGCCCTAGTATGCCATTTGTGGTGGAAGGCACTCAATGGTCCCTTATACTATTGGTCCAATGTTAACTTGGAACAGTGGTGCCGGAGGGGCCATCAAACCGCAGATATTAGTTTGACCGTAAAGAAGCTTATGGCTCGTAGTACGAGAATTCTACTGTCCTTCTCCGTGTACAAGCTCGATGAAGCCGCTTTCTCTTTTGCATGTTATAGGCCTGTAAAAATTTTTATTTTGTATTATTCTAATACTTTATTTTTTTTATTACAAAATTTTATGTATACTTGGTTAGTTTTTATTCATGTTTACCCTTTTTTATAATACAATGGGAAATTTTTAAGGGTGCTGCGCATTTCAAAGTACGACATGAGTGATAAAACTTTCGTGAGGCACTTGGAGTTTCTCCCGGTGCTGGAAGAACTCGAAATTAGCTACAACCTCTATATCATGTCGACAGAAATATTTTTCGTCGGCAAGTATTGCCACCGTCTGGTCAAGCTGAGAAGGAACATGCCCTCTCCATATTTTATGGTCAGGAACAGATTCATGCTGAACACGTTGAACGAGACAGAGGGAAAGGCCGTTGCCGATTCGATGCCGCGTCTCGAGCAACTAGAGGTGGGCTCAGGTATGTTCAATGGAGACTCGCTGCGATCTATAATATACAACTGTAAGGGTCTTCGCTTGCTCTACATACGTTGTAACACCCACTTTTCTAAAATAAGGGTAAATTTGAACTTTTGTATTTTAAATCATTAAAATATTTGATTTTAGTCATGTTATGATTTTTGGTAATTTTTAGTTATTTTAAAACTATTTAATTGAGTGAAATACGAAATTGGTGTTTTGCTAGTGTAACCTTAGTCATGCATGACCTAGAAGACTAATCATGACCAAAAAGACCTAATCATGTGTTTAGGATTTCAAATTTCTACTTTTAAGCCTAGGGGTATTTTGGTCATTTTGACACTTTTGTGAAATTGTAAATTATATTAATTAAATATGTGTTAGTTAAATTATTGAGACTTGACCTAGAAGTTAGCCTAATCTAGATTGTTAATCATGACCCTAGAGACTAAGTTAGAGGGTTTCATTAAGTAATCAAATTAGGGTAATATCTAGATATTTGTTAAAGAGATATTTTAGGCTAAAGGTTAAAGAAGGCTACTTTAGTTATGAGCCATTAGATTGCCTAGGAATTGTTGGAGAAACCTTAGCCACTCATCCTAAACCCTAACCCTAACTTAATGGCAGCCATCACACATTCCCACCCTCTATAAATACATCCCATTAATCATTTGCATCATTTTTAATTCATTTTAATTGCCTCCTTTAGTGTTCTTCCCCAATTCCTCCCCAAATATCCAAATCAACTCCAAATTGAGCCTAGTTTCTTGCATTGGGATCCCCTACCATTGAGGGTGCTAAGGGGAGCTAGCTAGCAAGGTTGCACAAGCATTTGGCATCACCAAGTGAAGAGGACACCCCCTCCTATTCTAGGCTTTTTCCTTGAGTTTTCACTCAATAGGTAACATGCCCAAAAACCTATTAATATTGCATTTTCTCTTCATGGTTACATGCATCTAGGTACCATGGACCTGTAGGCTAAGTTTGGTAGGAACTAGGTTTGATTTGGTGTCCGTGTCGGACACGTATCTATGTTTTAAATCAAGTATTTGATAATTTGCCACTGTAAGTTAAATGTTAATATTTTTGAAAACAAATTACACAGTCTTCTAGCCCTATAGGTGAAGATCACAGAACCCTAACACTGAGCATGAAACTGTGTCGTGTCCGTGTCCAAATTGGACACGAACACGCTGTGCACATCCACACACACTGTCCTTCTACCTCGTGTCCAGTTCTTACTGGACACGACACGAGACACGACCAATTTTGGTCAGCACCTAGGGGCAGTGTCTGTGCACACTTTCCCAAGATTTTATGACACCTCGTGTCGTATCGAGGACACGAGGACACGTGCACTGGTCGTGCACTGACAGTACACACACGCACAGAGCCAACTTCGCGCGCATCGTGTCGCACAGACACGACACTTGGACATCTCGTGTTTGCACGAGTGTGTAGCCCAACACGTGGGCTACACATGGACATGACCACGAGGCCCCACGTGGCTCGTGTCGTGTCCACGAGACACTTGCATCGCTGCACGACGCTTACTGTGCACGTGTATCAGTCGAGTTTTTCTCGACTGATACGGTGTTCGTGCTGTGTCCTAAGGACACGTGGATACTGTGCAGGCTACCCTAATCCTAGACCAACCCTAGGCGAACCTGGACACGTGACCACGAGACACGTGGACACCTGTGTCGTGTCCTAGACCTAAGTGAACACGTGCACGAGGCAGCATACACTGCATGTTTGGTTGTTTTGATTAAATTGATTCTGGACACTTTGTGTCCAGTTTGTGGACACGAATTCATCCCCTATGACACGTTTGATGTATACCTACCTACTGCACACTTTAGTTATTTATTTGTTTGGTTTTTCAATTCGAATTTGGTGTTTTTGATATATTTACTGATACCATATTTATTCTTCATATTCAGAATTCAAATGATATTTAAATTGTTAATTAAATGTTAATTATGATGTTAATACATGATTAACATGTCTGAGTGATTATATACTTGTTTGGGTTTGATGTTAACATGAGATTGGGTTTCCAAATTGCATTGGGGCTCTTAAATTGACTGTTACACTGAACCAGTGTAATAAGAATTGAAAAACCTGAGTTTGATTGAAATATAAAAACTGAATTTAAGTTAAATACCTGAGAATTTATTTCAATGATTAAACTGAGTTCAGTTATTGATAAATTCTGAGTTTTCGATGTGTTGAAACTGAGATTTCAGTCATGGTTAAATTGGGTTTGATTTTCAAATGTTAATGTAAAAACTGGGATTTTAGTTAGGAATGAACCTGTGTACTAATAATTTATAACCTGAGAACCCTTAACATACAACCTGAGAACTGGGCTTGAGTGATCCTGAGATTTCAATGGTTAAGGTTAAAACCTGAGAACCCTTAACCTATAACCTGAGTTTAATGGAATGTGGAAACTGAAATTAAGTCCTGATTTGAATGATCAAAACACTGAACTGAGATTTAGTAGTAATGGAATTTGAGTTCAAATCAATATATATATTAAGTATCTATATATGCATTAGCTGAATTAGGAGTGGGGATAATGCCAAAAACTGAGTTTTCAATGCTAATTAGGATGTTTTTTAAACTGTTAAAACTGAAATAAAATAGGGACTTGAGGTTTTGATACTTGATAAACTGAAATTATGGTTTACATTCCTATCTAAGGTCATGAGAACCTTCAATTCCTGAGATTTCTATTCCTTTAACTGTCAATCACTAACTGAGAAATGAGCTAAACCTATGTGATACCTCGTACACATATGTTCACTGTTACACTAATACACATACACACACTCACATTTTAGCCTATATACTCCTACACACCCTCACCAATCTACACACACACACGTGTCATATATACCACATCCTTCACCTTGACATATACACACAGCTACCATATACACACACAGGTATTTAACCCCTTAACCCTTTCTCTATTTCTCTATGTATAAATATATGTAGATATATGTATATATAAATGTATGTATGCAATGTATGCAAGTAATATAGCAATGTAGTGATGCATGATACAATGTACTATAGTGTTGTGATAATGGGTATGTATGCCTATATAAAGGTATATATGTAACACTATGTATAACTCACCTCTATATGAATATAGGTATATGATAAAGTATATAAAGATGTAATGTGACATACATATAGTATGTGTATAGATGCCTTGGTGTGGTTCACATTGATTTAGCTTGCTTATATCTAGCCTTGATTGCTTAGGTTAACTTGTTTAGACTAGTTAGACTTGTTAGACTAGCCCTTGACCTAATATGACTTAAGTTGACCAAGTTTGACTGTTAGAATTGACCAGAGTTGACCAAGTTTGACTTTTGCCCAAATTGACCTAGAATCATGTAGAATGCATTATAAGCTTTAGTTTTACTATTCTGGACATGTTGTGACTCGTATTGCTCTATTTTTAGGACCTTGTACCTCAGTTACAGACATCTATTCTCCGCAGATATTCAGGGTATCAGGCGAGTACATTCTCTGATCGTTTCATACTTGTCACGACTTATATTCTCGCTCTAGATTACTTTTACTTGATGCTGTCACGTTATCATCACGGATTGGTACTATATGGATCTCTTCTTGGGATGTTATCCCCCTTAGCGGGCGCATCGGATACTTTATGACATGTGTTTTATGTACATCATGTATTTCTTGCTTCTGCGTTATTCATGTACACTCATGTTCTCTCATGTTCTTTCATGTACGTTCATGTACTTTCATGTTCTTTCATGTACGCTCATGTTTCCTCATGTGTTTCCTGTGTAACCAAAACATCATGTACGTAACGTAACTGGACTGGATCCTTGTGTATTGATTGTGGGTAGAGGTGAGTATAAATGGTCATGTGATTTACCATCATTTACACTTTGTTACTTTTCATGTTCATCATGTACAACCTAAGCCAATTACATGCCATCTCGTACTCTAAATTACTAGTCACTTATAGTTCTTACTTATCATGTATATATTTCCAGTTATCAAATATCTCTCATGTTTCATGTACATCTTCTTATAGTATTTCATGTATCTACTCTATTGCTTGCTTTATATTTCCTGCCATGATATGAACTGCATGAGATGTACTGTGCTCGCTCCTGTCCTGACTGGACCTGTTGAAAATATTACAGAGGATGAGAATGAGTCCCTTTGTACCACCTATTACGGAGCAGGCTTAGACGACACATGCGACCTGGCTCCTCTGGAGGACCCAGCTGCAGTACAGGATGCTACTCCCATAGTCTAGGCTAGACAGCTAGGCTTTATCTTTCTTTTCAGCATTGTTTTTGACTTTCAGTTGTTGTTCTGAGATGTATATATTCTTTCATATTCTATAGTTGAGACTTTGTTTTCGGGATGTTTGCTGAGATGTTATCTTAGACACTTAGACTCTTCTGATTATCTGTACTTTATTTTGAGTTCTATATCATATCGTACTTCTTCTTCCTTAGTTGTGATTGAGTTTACATTCTGCTATGTCACCCCCATTCGGGGAGTATAAACTGCTTAGCATTATAATGTTAGATGTTGTGACCTAGGACAACGTTCTACCGCCGACACTGCAGCGTAGGCTGGACGTACCCACTTCTCGTGCCCTTATTTTAGGGTGCAGGTCGTGACATACGTGCATGCTTCAACGTGCACTTCAACGACGACCTCAGGAAAATTCGTGATTTAATACAGACGTTTAAACGACCCTTTAATGATTTAATCCCAGGAAAACGTGGATACAAATTGTATAGTGATTTAGATCTCATTAATTAGCCCTGGGTGAATGGTTCTTCTGACATTAGCATGCATGCATGCATTTCTTGATATTTTTCATATTTATATGATATTAATATTTTATCCTCAATGCAAAGGGTTATTAATGTTAAAGTGTTATTAATGTTCTTAGTCTGGGTATCATCTGATCTATTGATATCCTTCATTTTGGAGAAATTGTAAAATTATCCAAATTAATGTTCTCAGACCATGTGAAGAAGAATTTTGACGGTGCAAATAGCCCTGATACTGACTGTAGTAGTGATTAACATTACGAGTTTATTAAACTCATTTGGAGTTCATTTTATCCATACAAAACCACTTTGGAAGTGGTTTTGTTCACCCACCAAAATGTTTTTCACCTTTAATTTGACACGTGCCAAATTTTTTAGTCGAGGGTGAACAAACAACTTAGTATTTGTGGGTGAACAAAAATAAACTCTTAATATTAATACAACATCTCATTGTAATCATATCCAAAAGATTTCGACATTTTCCCACACAATGATGACATTTTACCTTTTTTAATATGAATTTTGGCGGTGCAAATTCTACTCATATTTAAGTATCAGTGCCATTCACCATAATTAATAGTGATCGATAGACATTTATACAAGAAGAGTGGCCCGGGAAAGATACGATTCTGTTAGTCCCGAGGCATAGATATAGATGGAAAACAGGAGTTCAGCAAGCCTACACAGTAGGTGCCACAAATAAGGAGTTAGCAAGCCTACATAGTAGGTACCACAAATGAGGAGTTTAGCAAGCCTATACAGTAGGTGCCACAAATGAGATAGATCTCAAGAACAAAGTTAAGCCTCCCTACTCAGTAGGTGCCTTAAAACCTGAAGAACGAGTTACAGAAAAATAGAAGAAGAAGAAGAAGAAGAAGAAGAAGAAGAAGAAGAAGAAGAAGAAAAAGAAGAAGAAGAGGATTAAATCTGCTGGGGTGTAAAAATACCGTTGCTCAAAGCAAGATTCGCCTATATACGATTCGCTTCCAGGAATCGGCAAGTTCAAGAGAACTTCTGGAACGCTCGTCAGTCAATATTTATGACTTGAACGGGCTTCCTGAACTTTATGGACTCCCTTAACTCTATTCTTTTGTGCATCTTAGAAAGAAGGCAAGGGAACTTTATTTATAGAGTGGAGTGAGACCTCACCATCTCTCATATCCGATGTGGGACGAAAACACCAATACTCTAAAATAGAGTTTGATGTTTTACATCATCCAACAATCAACATAGTCGAGTGCTTGCCCACGCCTTTCCCTCGAACACTCCCGTGCATGCATGAGACAACCTGCAGTCCGTGTCGAGTTCAAGCCCGTACAACAAAAATCAACTTACGTCTTTGTCGAAATTAATCATTTTCCTCTTAGTAAAATCACCCACATGGTTCCCTCCTTAGGGTCACAACCCCATGTGCATATCCCAACAACACATACTCATATATATGTTGAGATAACTCATAGTGCTTTTCCAATGTGGGACTAAACTTTACAAAGCATGTTGAGAGCAAGCTCTCTTCATGTCAAGGAGCAAGAGCACCAACAATCCCCCACATATCTCATCATATATATATATATGTGTCTAGGGTAGAGCATTCCCCACAGTAACTGTCTATTTTGCATTAGGATAGATGTCACTGACGACTTGAATCTTCTCGTATGGGTTAAATAACAATGCAATACAAGAATGGACTATGCCTTGAATTTTGCACCATAATTGTAATTCTTTCCACTCATAAAGTGTAGTTACATGTGCTTCTGGCTGCACATTAAAGGCCCTATATCAGCCTGGTTTTAGTGTATAATTTTGGGCGTCTACAAGTTTACCCTCAAGAGACGGCCTGATATCTCTTTCCATACACTATAGTTAAGTTCTTTATTAAAGAGACATAGCATGAAGCCTTGCGCTTCCTTGCGGTGCTACGCCGCTATGACATGGCCTAAAGCCGAGGCATTACCCCTATCCGGGAACCTTATCGTAGTGTTACACTACTGCAGCATGAGGTCACAGCCTCTTTGTAGTACCATTCTACCCAGTATGAAGCCTAAGGCTTCCTTGCGGTGTTACGCCGCAATAACATGGCTTGCAAGGCCAAGGCTTTACCCCTACCTGGGTACCTCATCGTAGTGTCGTGCCACTGTAACATGAGGTCACCCTCCCCTTTGTAGTGCAGTCTACAACTTTTTAAATTCATCATACAGCATTAGGCTACCTGCCTATTTGCGGTGCTACGCCGCTATGACTTGGCTTGCAAAGCCGAGGCATTACCCCTACCTGGGAACCTCATGGTGGAGTCATCCAACTGTAGCATGGAGTTTTACTCCTTGTAGTGCTGCGCTAGCGTGCTTCCTGTAAAGCACACTAGACATTCACTCTGCCTGAGAACTTATTAAGGCATTTAAGCCAACCTCAACACAGGATCCATTTTTCGCAGAAAACACATAGTAGACAATAGTGGTTATGGGTTCGTAACCCTTCCAAGTTTCTAAGAATAAGTACCCACTGTTATCTGAGAGTTTTCCAGTCAGTGGTCCTCCCTTGAATCGAAAGTTAGATGTCTAGTAGATTTTTCTTTGAACTAATAACATAAAACTTTATGGTAGGATTACAAAAACATACTATCAAAATGCCTTCAAGCCCATCTTCCCTGCTGTGTCTTCAACCAGCTGACACTTAAGGCCCTTCGTAAATAGATCCACCATGTTCTTCTGACTCCGAACATCGATTACTGTAATTACACCTCTCTTGATGAGATCGTTCGTAGCCCTGTGCTTTAACCGCACAGTTCTCTTCTTTCCGTTGAAAAGATCATTTGATGCCACCGCCGCAGTCGCTTGGTTGTAGCAGTATATCGAAATTGCCGGTATCTGCACTCCAACCACTGGAAGATCATACATGAGCTCCCGAAGCCATTCTGCTTCATCTGCTGCGGTATCAAGTGCAAAGAACTCAGATTCCATATAAGGTCGCGAGAGCATAGTCTGCTTCTTCGACTTCCACGATATAGCAGCTCCACTTATTGTGAAAATGAATCCACCAGTGGACCTCTCGCTCTCTAACTCTGAGCACCAGCTGGCATCACTGAAGCATTTTACTACCGTCGACTCTCCGCTGAAGTACAGTGCATATGTCTCAGTCTTCTTGAGATATCTCATAATACACTTCACAGCTTTCTAGTGCTGAACGCCTGGATTGCTTGTGAATCGACTCAGCATTCCTATAGCGAAAGCTATGTCAGTCCTAGTGGCAGTAGTAGAGTACAACAAACTTCTGATGACGCTAGCGTACTCCAATTGCCTGACGCTTTCCTTCGAGTTTGGCTCCAGCTTCTGATCACTTCGGTATGGCGTATCAATTATGGGAAGATCATGATACCCGTATCGAGTGAGCATCTTCTCAATGTAATAAGATTGTGACAGTGCCAATCCAATGTCCGTCCGGATGATCTTGAGTCCCAAGATAACATCAGCATCCCCCAAGTCCTTCATACTGAACTTTGTCGAGAGGAACTTCTTTGTCTCAGTGACACAGCTTATATACGTACATAGGATTAGCATGTCGTCCACGTACAAACAAACAATGACTCCTCTTTCGTCAGCAAATTTAGTATAAACACACTTGTCTATTTCGCTGACCCTGTAGCCGTTTGATCTGGTAACTTTGTCAAACTTCTCACGCTGTAACACCCACTTTTCTAAAATGAGGATAATTGAACTTTTATAATTTTGATTAATCGATAATAAGATTTAACTCATGTTGTGATTTTTGGTAATTTTTTAATCAATTTAAAACTATTTAAAATGTTGAATTGTGATTTTGATGGTTAACTAGTTAATCCCTAGTTTTGCTAAGCTTAGAGACTAACCATGACCATGAGGACCTAACCATGTGATTAGAATGACTATTTACAACTTTTTAGGCTAAGGGTATTTTGGTCATTTTGTGACTTTTGAATTATTTTGGATCTTGATTAATTGGTGAATTTTAGATTATTTTAATAATATTTAAATTAATATATTATGATTTTGGTCAATTTTTATATTTTAATATTTTTGAAAATTTTTATATTTTTAATATTGTTTTTATTGGATTTGTTTAGTCGGGTTTGAGTTTCGTCTCGTTCCGACTTGTATTGTGACCCGGGTAGCTTGAACTCTAGATGGGACCCAATATTAAGTTAAGCATGGCTCACAAGACCCAACATTTAAGTTAGTTAATTAAACTAATTTTTATCATGTTAGAATGGTTAAGTTAGAGACTCAAAACTAGATCATTTTGACCCCAAACTTGAACCTAGTCTAGACTTAACCATATGAGACTAGTGAGGGGCAATTAGGACATTTTCCATTAGCCCTAATGGACACTTTATGGCAGCCACCTTTAGGGGAGAATGATTCATTTCATTCATTACAATCTTGCCTCTTTTATTTTCCTTTTGTTCTTCCCTAATTTTAGAGAGCCTTCCCATTGATTTGATCTCCAAATCAAATCATTCCTTCACCAAACCTTCCCTCAATCATTCCCATTCTCCAAGAGAAGGGTGCTACCAAGGATTGGAAGAGGAGTGCAAGGAGGAGTGTCCACTTTGAGGGATCTTCGTATCGGAGCCGTGTCCTAAAGGATTTCATTGGGATTCTACTCCCAATAGGTAAAACCCATCCTCTAAATCGATTTTCTTTGCATATAAATTAGTTTTGAATCCGTAGGATCAATCCTCATGCATGTGTCCCATTTCGATTTAAATTTGAGGCCATTTGGAGCTCTCTTGAAGATTTTAGATATGTCTTGTGTCTTACTTGATAGATCCCAAATTAGGATACCCCATGTGTATGTATGTATGATAATGGTTTAAATAGATATTTAAATTCAGTTTTAGAATGGTTAGAGAGTGGATTGATCTTAGTTAGGATGGTTAGAATGAGTTTCATTTGGATACCTATGTTTGTATCCAAGTATCTTGGCCTATATGTGTTCTTTTGTCCAAAACAACTCAAATTCGTCATAATATTCATCCACGTTTTTATTAACCAAAGCAACTTAGAAATATCATAACTTTTAGCTTAGAACTCCGATTTATCTCTTATTTTTTTAAAAGAACCGTATCGAAGTTAGATTTCCAAATATATATTTTAATAAGCCAAATTCTTTCTGTAACTTTCTATAGAATTATTTGAGTGTCAGCTGTACGAAAGACGAACGTGTTTCGGTATTTTCGCGATTTCGGGAGCTTCCGGACACGAAAATGCGATCCGTTTAAAGTTTCGGAAAGCTAACACGAAGGGCTACAATATACTTTAATCCTAGAATTTAGTAGATTTCCAATTGGTATAGTATTGGTTTTAAGTAGAAGAGTGACTATACGATATATGCATTTTGTGTAACCTATGAGCCTATGTAGTATGGATATTAAATAAATATAGAGTATGTAATGCATGATATGTTAGATGAATGAAATGATATATATATATGATATATATTCTCTTTACATTAATGTATATATATGGTTGAATGCAAGCATGTAGGAATGCAATTAATATAATGCATATAAGCAATGCATGAATGAAAGAATGATATACAATGTATGCATATGTATAAAATATGTCGGTAATGCATAGATGCATGAATGAAATGAATGTTTACAATATGTTAATATAAATACAAGTATCTAATATGCATGAATGTAAGTATAATATAATACAAGTATACATGTATGTATCATGTAAATATAATATATATGATATGTATGTATGCATGTATACAAGGTAAGTATGTATGTATGTATTTCTATAAACTGAGTTAACCTATAACCTTTTACACACATGCATTCATAAACCCTTTGACATCATGTATCCCATGTCACATACACCTACCTATCACTAAATTTTAGAACATTAACACATATCCTTTCACACACATGCCAAACACACATACTTACTTACTCTTTTACCTCTCTTTCTCTCTCTATATATATATATGTATGTGCCTACATATATAGCTTTCCTATATATATTTATGTATATGAATATGTGCATGTTAAAAATATATATACATTATATGACTAAGTTTGTGTGCTTGTTAGCTTATGGTTTAGTTTTGTGCTTGGTTTAGCAAGTGACTTAGGCTATGAGTTAGTAGCTATCTTGGATACTTGATTTGCATATACTTAGTTTGTTTAGACCTAGAATAACTTGTTTGATCTAATTTAGACTTGTTAGACCTAGTTTGACCATAGTTGACCTAGGTTTGACTTTCAGGGTTGACCAAGTTGGCCAACAGTCGACTTTGGCCTAGATTGACCTAGAATTATGTAGAATGCATAGTAGAAATTCATATTGCCATTTTGGAATTTTTATGACTTGTGCTGTTGTGATTAGGAGCCAGACACCTCTCCTCGGACAGTATATTTACTTTGGACATTCATACATCAGGCGAGTACATTTTCTGATCATTTCATATCCTGTTAGAATTATTTTCCTGCTTTAGATTACTTTACTTGATGCTGTCACGTTGGTAACACGGATTAGTACTATATGGATCCTTTCTTGAGATATTATCTCCTCAGGGAGCATCGAATACTACATGTTCTGTGCGTTTCACTTACATTGTGTATCACTATGCTTCATGGTTCATTGATCACTTATGACATGTACTCTCATGATCACAGAGTCTTCCTTGAATCACCCATTTATGGGCATTCCCAGAATCACCCATTTATGGGCCTACCATGTATCACCCCTTGTGGGACATTGCATGGATCGTAACATAACCTGGCTGGATCCTTGTGTATTGATTGGGATACGGGAGAGTAGAAGTAGACATGTGAATAATATCCAAGTAGTGTAGTTCCTAGAATCACTCCATAGTATAGTTCCCAGAATCTCCTATGCCATTCACATGTTTATATTGTACTCTGACTCACTAGCCACTGTTAGTTCTCTACTTATAGTAGATATTTCTATTACAGTTCTCTCTCTGTTTACATTCTGTACTTTCTTCAGTTTCCTGTATCTTACTTTACTGCATGATTATATTTTCTAACCTGCTATGAACTGTTGAGATGTATTGTGCTCGCTCTGTCCTGACTGGACATGTTGAAAATACTATAGAGGACGAGGAGGAGGTCTGTGTGGATACTTTCTTTGGGACAGCCCTAGAGGACACTTGTGACCCGGACTGCCAGCCGGATCCACTAGCTGTAGAGACTGAGGCTCCCTAGTCTAGGTTTTACTATTTCTGTCATTTGAGATCTGGATTGTATATATTCTTTTATACTCTGTAGTTGAGACCTTGTATTTCTGGATGTTTGTTGAGATGTTATCTTAGACACTTAGACTATGCTGATCATCTGTATTTCATTTGAGTTCTATATCATATCATGCTTCTTCTTCCTTAGTTGTGATTGAGTTTACATTCTGCTATGTCACCCCCATTCGGAAAGTATAAACTGCTTAGCATTATATTGTTAGATGTTGTGACCTAGGACAGCGTTCTATCGCCGACACTGCGGCGTAGTCTGGACGTACCCACTTCTCGTGCCCTTACTCTAGGGTGCGGGTCGTGACACATGCCACATTTTGGGAGCTTGTTTTAAGCCGTATAGAGATTTTACCAACTTGCAGACTTTGTCTTCTAGGCCTCTGACGACAAATCCTTCTGGCTGTTGCAAATAAATGTCCTCGGTCAGCTCGCCATTCAGGAATGCTGTTTTCACATCCATCTGATGTATCACCAGTTTGTGTATTGCTGCAAAGTCAATCAACAATCTGATGGTTATCATCCGTGCTACTGGAGCATATGTGTCAAAGTAGTTGATCCCCTGTTTTTGAGAAAACTCTCCTTAGCCACTAGCCTGGCCTTGAACTTGTCAATGGTTACATCAGCTTTCTTCTTCTTGAAGATCCACTTGCATCCGATGGATTTTGCTCCTTCGGGTAAATCAACTAACACCCATGTGTTATTGGAGGTAATTGAGTCAATTTCATTGTCTATTGTCTCCTTCCAGAAGACAGCGTCTCTGGTCTTCATCGCCTTATCATAGGTAAGCAGATCTGCTACCACATGATAGGTGACGAAGTCGTCTCCGAAGCTCTTCGGCCTCCTTGCCCGCTTCATCGGCGACTCAGCGAGTTCTGGTTCAATTGTTGTTTCTCTACCAACAACTTTATCTTGGACTACTGGTTCATATGAGACCTCAGTCTCATTTGCACCTACATCATTCTCCGGAATATCTAGGAGAACAATGTTTTTGTGTCGTGCAAACTTGTCTTCAAAGTATTCAGCATCGCGAGATTCGATGATATGATTTGACTCAATGTCAAGAAATCTCTGGGCATCACTCTTCTCGGCATATTCCAAGAAGATCGCCTTCGTAGTCCTTGTCACCAGCTTCTGAATCTTCAGATCTGGGAGCTTCACATAAGCCAGACACCCCCACACTCGAATAACATTCAAGTTAGGTCTGACTTTGAACCAGAGTTCATGAGGAGTTATGTCAGAAGTTACATAAGGCACTCTATTCAGAATGAAAGTGGCCGTTAATGCAGCTTCTCCCCAGTAATATTTTGGAAGACCTGCAGTTAGCAGTATTGAGTTCATCATTTCTGTCAACGTTCGGTTCTTCCTCTCTGCTACTCCGTTAGATTGAGAAGAATACGGAGCAGTAGTCTTGTAGATGATTCCATGTTCTTTGCAGAACGATACGAATTCATGAGATCGATATTCTCCATCTCGATCAGTTCTCAACCTCTTGAGTTGTTGTCCAGTTTGCCGTTCAGCTTCGGCCCTGAACTCCTTGAACTTCTTGAACGCTTCGTCTTTAGATTTGAGCAAGTAGACGAATACGTACTTAGAGAAGTCATCGATGAAGGTTATAAAATACTTTATCCTGGCTTTTGTAGAGAATTATTTGAAGTCACAGATATCGGAGTGTACCAACTCCAGAATATATGTTCTTCGATTGACCCGGTGAAAGGATTTTCTAGTGATCTTAGTCTGAGCACATACTTCACACTTCTCTACCTTACCCCCACATTTGGAGATAAGTCCTAGACTAGACATTTTGTTTATTCTTTTACAATGAACATGTCCTAGCCTATTATGCCACAACTTAAGAGAATAGTCAGAAAGAGCGATTGTATTAATTTTTTTAGACTGGTTTACAAGCTGAATTTTAAACATCCTTTCGGTTTGAAAACCCTTTCCGAAGTATGTTTCCTTCTTGGACATCACCATCTGACCAGCATTAATGTCTATCCTCAAACCTGTATTGCTAAGCAGGCTCCCAGAGATCAGGTTCTTGGCAATCACCGGAACATGCTTTACTCCTTGGAGCGTCAGAGTGTTCCCGGAAGTGAGTTTCATCTCCACAGTCCCGATCCCCAGATCTTCAGCTTGGGCCTGGTTCGCCATGACAACCTTCTCAGAAGTTGGCTAGTACGTGACGAACCATTCCTTCCCAGAGTAGACATGACATGTCGTACCGATATCTATCCACCAGTCAGAGTCATCCCCCTCAGTTGTGACCTGAGCGATCATAGCAACGAGGTTAGAAACCAAAGAAACCTTACTAGGCTCACCTTTCTCTGATTGTTTGGGCTTGGATCTGTATTAACTCTTGTAGTGGCCCTTCTTGCCACAGTTAAAACAAGTCACATTGGACTTGGGCTTTTTCTGTTTGAAAGACGGTCCCTTCACTTTCAGATTAGTGAAGTCTTTCTTGTGGTGAGAAGCTGCCTGCTTCCCCTTGGAGTCTCTCGTCTGCACCAGATTGGCCTTGGCCAATTGTTTGGAGAAAGCGTCCATCTTCTGTTGAGAACGTACCTCGTCCTCAATGTGTATTTCTTGCAAGAGATCTTCCAGACTGATCTCGAGTTTCTTCCGATGCATTTTTGCACAGAACGTATTCCATCCAGCAGGAAGTTTCGAGGCGATCCCTCCAACGAAAAACTTGTCGACAAGGGGCATCTTTTCATCGTCCAGTTTCTGACAAAGTTTCAGAAACTCCTTCACTTGAGGAAGCATCGCCTTCTCGTCTTCAAAGAGCCACTAATGATATTTTTCGACGAAAAATATCTTGTTCGTGTTTTTGTCTTCCTCGTACAGCTTTTCCACAGACTCCCATATTTCTCTGGCACTATCTTTCTTTGAGTCGGATTCTGCCAGGGAATCGTCCATAGCATTTAGGATCAGAAGCTACAAATGCTATTCTCCCTTCTCCATTTGGCCTGAAGTTTAGTAGCCACAGTTATGGCGGCAACAGACCCAGTATCTGGAACAGTAGGTTCCTCTTCAAAGAGAACGTGATCAACGTCTCAGAGTTGAAGGGTGAGAAAGACCATCTCTTCCAGACTTGATAATGCTCTCCATCAAACTTTTTTAACTTGCAGTAGTCAGTTTGATGGAGTAAAGCATTAATGTTTTCCATCGTACTAATCTTGCTTTGAGATTGTTAGTCCCGAGGCGTAGATATAGATGGAAAATAGGAGTTCAGCAAGCCTACACAGTAGGTGCCACAAATGAGGAATTTAGCAAGCCTACACAGTAGGTGCCACAAATGAGGAGTTTAGCATGCCTACATAGTAGGTGCCACAAATGAGATAGATCTCAAGAACAAAGTTAGGCCTCCCTACTCAGTAGGTGCCTTAAAACCTGAAGAACGAGTTACAGAGAAACATAAGAAGAAGAATAGGAGGATTAAATCTGCTGGGGTGTAAAAACACCGTTGCTCAAAGCAAGATTCGCCTCAACACACAAAGGTGGTCCCTTAAATCTATGTTTAATGTGTAAGAAAAATAATACATAGCAGGAAATATAACTGAACAAAAAGTTCTAACATGTTATGCCATGTATCACAGTTTATTTTGCATAAAGAAAATAATAAATAATGTATGAAATATGAAATATGAGCTAAAATAAATAAACAACAAATAGTAAGGTGTCTTTCCTGGTAGGACGCCTGGTGTGCTACGATGATCAAGGTGGCACGAACTGCAACTTCGGTGCAACCACTATGCAAGGTGACCTCGAGTAGTGGCACGGTCAGTTCCATTGGGTCCAGAATGGTCAAATTAGTTAGGTTCGACATAAGGTAGTCCAGATTTGCAAGAAAATTAGGAAGGATTTGGTTATGGACAAGAATAAATATTCGAAGAATTTAGTATAATAAAATATCAATAACTATTTTATAAAATACATTTTATTTGGAAACTATGCTTGATAATCAATTATAAATAAAAAACTAGGTTTTTTCTTTATTCAAAATATTACAAATAATTATTTAAAAATATAAGAAAACAATTTTGGAAAAAACTAATTTTTATCAAATAAAAGTTTTAATAAAAAGCTAAATAATACAAAATAATATAACACTAATTTAGGTAAACACTTAAAAATATTAAAAAATCAATTTAGAGCTAAAAATCCAATTTATTCAAAAATAGGATTTTAGGTCATAGACTATATTTTAAAACACCATAAAACAATATAGTAATATTTTTACGCTTTGAAATCAATTTTGAAATTACGTATATAATCACGCATCAATATACTTTTGTTACCAAAATAATTTAGAAATTATTATATATTTATTTCTTTAATACAACAAAATACTAAAGATATTAATAATGATAATGATAAAACTTTTAACAATATATATGTATAATAATAATAATAATAATAATGATGATGATGATGATGATAAAGTAATACTAATAACAAGTAACAGATATAAAACAACAAAATAAATAAATAAATAAATAATAGAACCCATATAGCAGCTCTTATTCTTTAGAAAGAGGGGGAGAGAGAGAAAGCAAACATCATTAATAAAAAAAAGAAACGAAGCAGAGGAAGAGGGAAAGGAGAACGGAGGGGGTCGGGAGAGAGGAGGCCAGAGAGAGGGGAGATCGGCGAAGGGGCTGCGCCGGCGGCGCTCACAACACTGCGGAGGGCGGTTCGCCGAAGCGGCAGCCGGAGTCTGGGTAGCACGCGGTGGGGGCGGACGCGCACGTCGGCATGGTCGACGCAGCGGCGGTTCGTCGGGGTCGGGTCGGCCAGCGGTGGATGGCAGCGGCGCAAGCGTGGCTGGGCTCACCGTCCTGCGGGGAGGTACGGCACGCCAAGGAGGAGGCGACGTGGGTGTGGCTCTGGGCGGAGCTCGTGGAGAGACTCGACGGCGGCGGCCAGGTGAGTTTAGGGTTAGGGTTTTACTTAATTTTGGTGGTGGCGGTAGTTGTGTTGTGCGACGGGGGTGTCAAGGAGGAGTGGTCGATGATGGTGTGGGTTTTGTTGGTGGTGGTTGCACTCTCAGTTGATGGTCGTGGTAATGGTAGTGGGTGTAGGCGGAGCTGTCGCGGCAGTGGCGGCTGGGTTGTGTGTGGTTGGGCTGCCGCGGTGGTCGAGCTGGGTGGCTGTTGTGGTGGCTAGTTTGTTTGCTGGATTGTTGGAGTGGGGAGGCGAGATGCTGGTTACGGGCGACGGGTCTGGGTAGAGATGAGAGGGGCGAACGGGTGGTGTTCGGGGCTTGGGTGGCCGGAGACTGGTGGTTCTGTAGAGAGGAGATGGGGATGCTGGACAGGAAGGATGTTAGGTTGTCGGTTTGGCGGCGGGTTGCTGTGTATTATGTGGGATCGGGCGTGGTGGACGGGACACGGTGGAGGACGGAGCAGTAAACTAGGTTTAGAATTTTGTGATGTACCGTGTCGGGATTGTCGACACGATGGATGATGTATATGTAAAATTGGAATAAAATTATGGACGGGAGAGGACATGGACACGATGCACGCACTATTGTGGATGGTTGAAATTGTGGAGAATAGAAATTTATGGATGAGTACCTGCCTTTTATAGGATATGGGAATCCCCAGTTGGATAAGGATTATGAGTAGTTTAAATCCCCATTAGATAATACGCTATTTATTTTAAATCAAATTCAATAAATTTCAAATCCAAATCTAAATCAATTTAAATCTAATTAAATTCCATCCTTTAGTTTAAAATCAAATAAGATAAATCAAATTTTAAATATAGATATTATTTTAATTATTTAAATAAATCCATAAAATTAAATCAAGATTTAAATCGCCACAATAATTTCAAAATATATTTTCTAAAAATAATAATAATAATAATTTTGAAAATTACATTATTATTTAAAAAATGATTAACTAATAAATAATTACAAAATATATATGTATGCCCAAATAATATTTACATAAATATACTTTTCTAATATACCATTTTATAGGAAAATTATTTATTATTATAACTGTATAAATGAAAGGCTTTTCATAATTAAAATCATAAACTTGGAAATTTTGGTACGATAGCAAAAAATAATTATTATCTATATTATTTCGAAACTTTAAAAATTAGAAAAAAAAAATTCAAAAATATGTACGCTTGCACATGTTCGCACTCGTCGAGCAATTACGAAAAAAAATTCGCGCGCGACGTACAATGCAACTATGCAACGTACAATATACAAAAATAAAAAAATCGGTATCAAATTTATTTTAAAAAATAGTAAAAATTTAAGGATTTTACATCCTACCCAACTTAAAAGAATTTCGTCCTCGAAATTAAAAATTAGTAGGGGTGAGAAGACACAAGGGGGTATCGGTGGGGAACAATCAAGTTATTTGGCGAGACAAAGAGATGAAGTTCGACATGCGATTAGCAAGTCGTGGCTTAAGATAATATTTAAAGTTAGTCATGATAACATGCAAAGGAGTAATATGGTATCAAGAGAATAGATGAGAGGCCTAAAAGATATGTTTTGAAAGTTGGTTGAGGACACGATTAGGAGAATGATTAGATTCACTCTTAATTTAAGTGATTAGGAGGTCGTGATAGTAAATATAGGGCCGAAAAAAAGGACGAGTAGTTTAGGACGAAGGTATAGCAACTTTGAGTGGTAATGGTTCTAATCGATAGGAAGGCTAGAGGAAGTTCTAGTATAACGCTTTCGTCCTTCTAAAATAGGTGAAGGCGAAAGCAATAGAGAGTTCAAAAGACGATATTATCGAATATGAATACGTGGTGCAAAGATGACCGATTAATTTCAAAAGAATTGTCAAAGCAGTCGTGAATGGGACTCTAGAGGCCAAGTTTAACTATGTCCCATCCATGTAGAATAATAGATAAAAGCGAACCAAAGTACACTTGGTTGATCAGACCATCATGCACCGGTTCTGATTAGACAATATGTTAGTGAGCGGCCGCTCAATAGCATATGCCTTGATCAAGATTGATAAAGAATTAGCTTGCAAATACTAGGCTATATTAGCATCATTAGTCTAGATAGTAAAATATAGGCACGAGGGTATATGAAATAAAAACAAATATGAATAGTTTAAGAGTCATAAGGATCTAAGTCTTGTTTATTCTTATACCATCATTCTACGAGTTTATTGACCAAGGCTTGGTTAACCAAATGGGTTAAATTCCTCTAGTCTCTATGGTCTAGATAATACTATATGTATTTCCTTAATAGTCAAGGGTGTGTCAGGTCGTGGGGTGTTCTACCCAAGTTAAAGAATTAAGCTAAGGGCGTTTGGGACATCTAACTAGTAGGGTCAATCTCTAGCAAGCACGAAGGGAAGATAAGAATAATGATATGAGGAATCAAGCAAGGTGTAATTGACGAGTCGAACGGTAATTCGAATATGGGATCAAGGAAAGAGGTCAAGTATGTGGATGAGGTCCTAGACTTCTAATCCTATACGTAGGCTTTCTTGGTACGGTAAAGTAACCAAACAATTTATCTTGACCTGCATGGGCCACCACAAAATTATGTAACGCCCCAGTCCCAAAATACATAGGACTAGGAACGTAGACATGCCAGCCGTATAATAAATATACGTAAGCTGTAAAATGCAGTAGAACCAAGACTAATCTCATCCACACAAAATAAATGAATAAAAGATATCATATAATAATAATGAATTGTCTTGATACAATATGTTGGACAGAGACAAATCCACTACCAACAAGTAAGGAAAAGAAATATATGGGAAATGAAATAATTTTGGCGAGCGAAGCGAAGACGATCCAAGCGCAATCATCCTCGAAGAAGTAGAGATTGTCACGACTAGAGCTAGAGCACCTGCGAAAGACAAGAGCACACACCTGGCGAGATAACCAGGTCCTTAGAGGAACGTAACAAGACACATAATATTATGTCATATAAACTGAATAAATATTGCTCAAATAAATAAGTCAATTGAATTTTAACATGGTCCAATACACACCTATTGAACTGGCTTACCATCCCCCCAACCAAACAATGACAGGAGATGGTAAACTAATTCACGGTAACGTATCTTTCCATGCTATGAATCCAATATGGTATCCGGACCCCAGCTAGGTTCAATACCTTCTCATCGAAGTAGTAAGTCACACATACAACCAAACAAGGACAAGATGTGACAAACTAATCTGCGACAAGTTATTGTTCCAAGTCACGGTCAGATATAAGTACCCAAACCAAAAGTACTCATACCTAACGGATAAGGGTGCCTAACCAAATCTAAGTGAATATAGTTAAGAACAATCCTTCCTACGCATGGGCCCTGGCTAAATAGGATCGGCATAGTCCCCCCTTGGGGAACCAGAGGCCCAATCAGTAAGAGCATAACGTTCCGCAGAACGTCAGTGGCTATCAGTAATCATGGGTCATCAATCCCGTATCTCCAGCGGAGCTTCCGAGTCACACGGGAAAGTACATCTAAGCCCATACGCTAAGGAATTGTCCTATCCGCCCAATGTCTACTATGTTGTATCCACAACAGAAAACCTCTATAACCGCTAAGTTAAACTAGCATACAACCTCTATTAGCGGTTATTCCTTTCGTACAGCTTATACGCACCGGTGGCCAGCCAGTCACGCATGTCCATGTTCTACATGCGACACACAACTTCATAGTACAACGTGTCAAGGCCAAATGAATGCAACACACAAAGGTGGTCCCTTAAATCTAGGTTTAATATGTAAGAAAAATAATACATAGCAGGAAATATAACTGAACAATAAGTTCTAACAGGTTATGCCATGTATTACAGTTTATTTTGTATAGAGAAAACAATGAATAATGCATGAAATATGAGCTAAAATAGATAAACAGCAAATGGCAAGGTGTCTTGCCTGGTAGGACGCCTTGTGTGCTGCGATGATCAAGGTAGCACGAACTGCAACTTCGGTGCAACCACTATGCAAGGTGACCTCGAATGGTGGCACGGTCAGTTTCATTGGGTCCAGAAGGGTCAAATTAGTTAGGTTCGACATAAGTTAGTCCAGATTTACAAGAAGATTAGGAAGGATTTGGTTATGGACAAGAATAAATATTCGAAGAATTTAGTATAATAAAATATCCATAACTATTTTATAAAATACCTTTTATTTGGAAACTATGTTTGATAATCAATTATAAATAAAAAACTAGATTTTTCCTTTATTCAAAATATTACAAATAATTATTTAAAAATATAAGAAAATAATTTAGGCTAAAAATTAATTTTTATCAAATATAATTTTTAATAAAAATCCATAAATAATACAAAATAATATAACACTAATTTAGGTAAACACATAAAAATACTTAAAATATTGAAAAATCATTTTAGGGCTAAAAATCCAATTTAGTCAAAAATAGAATTTTAGGTCATAGACTATATTTTAAAACACCATAAAACAATATAGTAATATTTTTACGCTTTGAAATCAATTTTTAAATTACGTATATAATCACGCATCAATATACTTTTGTTACCAAAATAATTTGAAAATTATTATATATTTATTTCTTTAATGCAACAAAATACTAAAGATAATAATAATGATAATGATAAAACTTTTAACAATATATATGTATAATAATAATAATAATAATAATAATAATAATGATGATAATAATAATAATGATGATGATGACAAGGTAATACTAATAACAAGTAACAGCTATAAAACAACAAAATAAATAAATAAGTAATTAATTAATTAATTAATAGAACCCATATAGCAGCTACTATTCTTTAGAAAGAGGGGGAGAGAGAGAAAGCAAACATCATTAATAAAAAAAATAAAAATAATAAAGGAAGCAGAGGAAGAGGGAAAGGAGAACGGAGGGGGTCGGGAGAGAGGATGTCAGAGAGAGAAGAGATCGGCGTCAGGGCTGCGCCGGTGGCGCTCATAGCACTGCGAAGGGCGGTTCGCCGAAGCGGCAACCGGAGTCTAGGTAGCGCGCGGTGGGGGAGGATGCGCACGTCGGCGTGGTCAACGCGGCGGCGGGTCATCGGGGTCGGATCGGGTCGGCCAGCGGCGGAAGGCAGCGACGCAAGCGTGGCTGGGCTCGCCGTCCTGCGGGGAGGCACGACACGCCAAAGAGGAGGCGGCGCGGGTGCGGCTACGGGCGGAGTTCGCGGGGAGACTCAACGGCGGCGGCAAGGTGAGTTTAGGGTTAGGGTTTTACTTAATTCTGGTGGTGGCGGTGGTTGTGTTGTGCGACAGGAGTATCAAAGAGGAGTGGTCGATGATGGTGTGGGTTTTGTTGGTGGTGGCTGCACTTTCAGTTGATGGTGGTGGTGATGGCAGTAGGTGTGGGCAGAGCTGCCGCGGCAGTGGCCGCGGTGGAGGCTGGGTTGTGTGTGGTTGGGCTGCCGCGGTGGTCATGCTTGGAGACTGTTGTAGTGGTTGGTGTGTTTGCTGGATCGCTGGAGTGGGGAGGTGAGACATTTGTTACGGGCGACGGGTCTGGATAGAGTTGAGAGGGGCGAACGGGTGGTGTTCGGGGCTTGGGTGGCCGGAGACTGGTTGTTCGGTAGAGAGGAGATGGGGATACTGGACAGGGAGGATGTTAGGTTGCCGATTTGGCAGTGGGTTGCTGTGTATTGTGTGGGATCGGGCGTGGTAGACGGGACACGGTGGAGGACGGAGTAGTAAACTTGGTTTAGGATTTTGTGATGTACCATATTGGGGTTGTCGACACGATAGATGATGTATATGTAAAATTGGAATAAGATTATGGACGGAAGAGGACATGGACACGATGCATGCACTATTGTGGATAGTTGAAATTATGGAGAATAGAAATTTATGGATGAGTCCAGTTGGATAAGGATTAGGAGTAGTTTAAATCCCCGTTAGATAATACGCTATTTATTTTAAATCAAATTCAATAAATTTCAAATCCAAATCTAAATCAATTTAAATCTAATTAAATTCCATCCTTTAGTAAAAAAATTAAATAAGATAAATCAAATTTCAAATATAGATATTATTTTAACTATTTAAATAAATCCAAAAAATCAAATCAAGGTTTAAATCGCCACAATAATTTCAAAATATATTTTTCAAAAATACTAATAATAATAATTTTGAAAATTATATTATTATTTAAAAAAGATTAACTAATAAATAATTACAAAATATATATGGATGCCCAAATAATATTTACACAAATATGCTTTTCTAATATACCATTTTATAGGAAAATTATTTATTATTATAACTGTATAAATGAAAGGCTTTTTATAATTAAAATCATAAACTTGGAAATTTTGGTACGATAGCTAAAAATAATTATTATCTATATTGTTTCGAAACTATAAAAATTAGAAAAATATTTTTCAAAAATATGTACGCTCGCACATATTCGCACTCGTCGAGCAATTACGAAAAACAAAATTTTGCGCGCGACGTACAATGCAACTACGCGGCGTACAATATACAAAGGTAAAAAAATCGGTATCAAATTTATTTAAAAAAATAGTAGAAATTTAGGGATTTTACAAATACCCTCTCCATTCATGACACATTATATGTGTAATAATTTTATAAATATAATTACATCAGACAATGGGTCTAAAATCTGTCAACTCAACGATACCTTCTTTCTTCAGAACAAGGGTTAGAAAGGTATGATTGATTTCCTTTAATAACCGGCCATTTTCAAAAAAATCAGAGACAGCCTCATAGACATATGCTCGAACGTCCTCCCAGTGCACTTTGTAGATTTTGCTGTTAAACCCGTCTGTGCGGGGGGCTTGTTCGGGTCAAATTTCTTCACTACTTCCTCAATCTCTTCAAGCAGTATTGGCGCCAACAATACTCTGTTACCTACTTTTGTAATTAATCTTTTATACAACAAGTTTGGGAACTCAGTTAGATAATTATTCTAATTATAGAGTTGTGAATAGTACCTGACTGCCTCTACTGGCATATCTGGTCCAGTTGAAATTTTGTTGCCCTGGTTGTCTAATAACTTGTGGATGTTGTTACGATGCTGACGAGCTCGTATCACATCATAGTAAAATTTTGTACTTCTGTCTCCCTCTCGGAGCCATGAACATTTTCCCCATTGGGCCATCTGAATTTCCTCCATCATACGAAGTCTGTCAACTACTTGTATCAGCTCCCGTTCTATGTAAGCAATTTTCGGGTTAGTGACGTCTGCTTGGAGTTGCTCCTAAACCTCTTAGAGTTGTCGCTCTTCGTCTGTGAGATTCAACATATTCCGAGTTCTATTCGAGTTCTATTCCACGTGCGCAAACCCATCTTGACTTGCTTAAGCTTCTGTACTAGCCTGTATTGAGGGTTGCCTTGTACTTCAGCTTGTAATCCTGCTTGTACTGCCTTCTTGTATCCTTCCAACAGGTTCTATGCATTAATGTATCGGAAAGGACGAGTCTTTTGTATCTCCACTGTGGAAAGAGCCACGTACATCAGAGGTGATCACTGGTTCCGGCTCTAAGACCTTCAGCTACCATATTTGGGAACGCTTCAAACCATAGCCGATTCCCCAATGCACGGTCTAGTTGGCACAACACTCTTCTGTGAATTGCTTTATTGTTCCAAGTCCATAATTGGCCCACCCGATCCAGACCCCCAGTCCAGACTTCAGCAAACACTCCTGAAAGTCTCGAAGAATACTGTTTGGCACACTCCTGCCTCCACTCTTCTCATTTTCGTATAATATGGTGTTGAAATCCCCTATCACTAGCAGCGGGAGATGCAACTTATGTTATGCCATAAAACTGATACGCATAATATCCTGCCATAGTGTCTCTCTGCACCTCCTGTCGTTATTGTTCGACGTAACAAAAGGTTGAATAAACTTTTTACTTATTGAACGTATAACATATCTGTGTACAAAAAAGGAAGTCCTAAACAGGATATTCTAATTATAGGGAGAAGAGGTTTCTGGGAAAGTATGACGATGGAGATCGAGCGCTGCAGTGGCTCCTTTACTCCGTTGACGATCTGACGATAAATCAACCTTGCTATGGCTCTCTGGAGCCTTTGATGGGACT
This sequence comes from Iris pallida, assembly GCA_029216955.1. Classification (NCBI taxonomy): domain Eukaryota; kingdom Viridiplantae; phylum Streptophyta; class Magnoliopsida; order Asparagales; family Iridaceae; genus Iris; species Iris pallida. The sequence goes on along the minus strand of JANAVB010006795.1, from coordinate 7,615,311 downwards.
CTGGGGTCACCGATTAAGAGCCTGTCTGGATGAGAAGATCCCTTGAAGATGGTTGGTTGGTTGGTTCTTTCGTTGATAGGTGGATGAGGGTGGTCGATTCTTCGTGGAAGGGATTGCTGCTTATTTGAAGATTATCAATTATCAATGTTCCCTCTCTCTATTCCTCTTTTTTTTCCCTTTTCTTCCTCTCCTTGGTGGAAGAAGAACTCTTATTATTTATAGAGAACCGAGCACATATGCGATATGAGGTATGAAAGAATATGTCGTCATTATAACGGTGCGGGCTTCTGCGACACTGACACGTAGCGGACATCGAGATTTCCCTCAAACGAGATCTCTGATGGTTATAAACATAACCGAAGGAGGTGACACGTGGCACGTGTCGATTTGCTTGCTCGGATAGAGCCGAGTAAATCTTAGGATTTTATCCTAGGTTTGGAGTCTAATTGATCCTCGTCTAAGATTTAAGTCATTCTGATATGATATCAATCATGATTTAATCCCAATCTTCTCTGCAAGAGGCGGTTTAGACAAACTAATTGGGGTGGACCCATGCTTCCTGCACCTCTGGTGAGGACTAAGTGCTGCTGTGCTTCTGGGGCGACAAGTAGATCATACTTTTAGAGACGATGGAACCTATGTGCTTTCAGACGACGAGTGGACTTGGCTTTGAATGACGACGAGACTTCTGTGCATTATGAAGCGGTGTTTCGGGCTACCGGAGTCACTGTGCTGTAGGCGACACGTAGGCTTGTGCTTTAGGTTGACGAGATTACTGTGCTTTTGGAGCGACAGGTTGACTTACATTGGTTGCGATGGGAGTTCCCAAGTCTCTTGTAGAGAAGTGACTTAAGCTTCTGATCCGGAGCAGATGACTGCGCCGTAGGGATGGAGATGGTGTGAGCATATCACCATCTTGCGCCTCATGCGAACGCAAGTAAGTAGTTGTTCTTCTGAACAGTGAAGACGTTGGCTGCAAAGGGAAGGGTATGACATCCTTGCGTGTCTGAGATTGGCGCATGCAGGTAGCTACGCCTCTGGAGTGAAGACACTGGCTTCTGAAATAAAAGAAGGGGAGGGGGCCTTGTAACACCCAGTTTTTAGAATAAGGATAATTTTGAAATTTTGTGTTTTAATTTATTTAATTATGATATTTAATTAATAATATGATTTTTGGTGATTTTTAATTATTTTAAAACTATTTAAAATTATGACTTGTGATTTGGAGTCTTGCTAGTGTAACCCTAGAGCCTAGCCATATGATTAGGGTACTTCATTATTTTTAGCTTGAGGGTATTTTGATCTTTTTGAATTAATTGAATTTATTATATATTTATTTAGAATTTAATATAATTAATGGGATGGTATGATTTTAATATCATTTAATTGTTGCCTTGTGTTGTGTTTAGCCTAACCTAGATTGACCTAACCTAGATTAGTCATACCTAGACTTAGTTAGCCATGGTTAGTGATGGTTAGTATTGATTAGTTTTGATTTAGTCATGATAGTTAGAGTTAACTAGGTTGTATTTAAGTCATGTGTGAAACCTAGGTTGTAGGCTCTTGATTTGACTAGGAGGAATGATAGCCCTAGATCAAATCCCAAAAACCTAACCATAATATTCTTTGACGGCCACACTAGGGCATGGGCCTATAAAGTCCCTCTCAAACCACTTGCCTTCTTTTGTCCATCTCTTCATTCTCAAGAACAAGGTTAGCCTCCACTAAAACTTCTTCATATTTTATTCAATATTAATCCTTTTTCATCCAAACTTCTTCCATGGTGTTCTAATTTGAGATTCCTTATTGTTCATGGAGGTTAACTACGGTTTGGAGACAATTTGGAGCTTTTGGCCATCAGGAAGAAACCCCCATTTTTGAAGCTTTTCATGCAAATTGCACATATAGGTAAATCCCTATTCCCACCACCAAATTTTGTTTTCTTTCCATAGATAGGAAGCCCTAGGTGTTCCCTAGCTGTAGGTATCCATTTAGTGTCCGTATCGGACACGTATCATGACTTGTACACATGTGTTTGATGAAATGCCTGTGAGGATTCTTTTCACTGTTTTTGGAAAACTTTTTGAACAAAAATATTGTTTTTAGTGTGCCTTCTATTTTTCCTAACCTAAACCCATGTTTCTGTGTCGTGTCGTGTCGTGTCCATACGATGGCGTGGACACAGCCTCACGTGCGGCTAGGGTTTCTCCTGCTGCTCGTGGTCTCGTGCGCACTGTACAGGCCACGTGACGACCTGTGGTTGGACATGGAGGTGGGGGCAGTGTCTGCGAACCTGTCCCCCAAGTCTCATGTCCAACGGCATTGTGTCGGACACGCCAGGACTCGCGTACTGGTCACACGCATGCGTGCGTTCAATCTGAATTGCGTACTGATACGCGAGTCATGTCCACTCTGGACACGTCGTGGTCGTGTCGTGTTGGGTCCTATTTGTACCCTGACACGTGGGCTACACGTGGGCATGACCATGAGACCCCACGTGTCGTGTGTCGTATCCTACAGACACGTGCACGCGTGCACGACACTGCTTTTCTATGTACTGTCCAGTTATCGATTTCATTGTTAATTTCTCATTTTAGTTGTTTAAATTATGATTTAATTACCAATTAAGATCCTAGACATGTTAATTAGCTAATATGTTAGGTTGTGATTAGCATGGATTTCTTTGTTTTCGAAATTGCATTGGTTGGAATGAACTGTCAAGACGGATACATGGTTTTCCTGTTTTCTGATTTTTCCTATTTCGAGTTTTGTGATACACTGAACACTTGGACACCTAAAGGACACTCTGTGACACTTGACACACATTGACACATAGGTAACACATTGTTCACACCCTTTTCTTTTCCAATTTCGGGTTTAAGTGTGTAGTTGGTTGGCTCATTGGGTTTGAGTCATCTGTTTTAATGATTTCAGTAGGTTGATTAGTTGATATTGAATTCTGAATGTTAATGTGCCCTGTTGAACCTCATTTCCTTGTTAAACAATTTCGATGATTAATTGTCATGTAGACTCAATCCCCTGTGTGTTAGCACTGTTATTTGATTTATTTTTCCCCCTGATAATTAATTTCCAGCTCTCCAACTGAATGGAGATGTGAATTTCCAGGTTTAGTCTCTATATTGATTTCCCATGTTAGTCCTATAGCTCACTGTAAATTTATTCTTTGAATCCCAGTTTCAAACTGGATTTTGGAATGATCAATTGAAACTGACACATGGGTTTTGAAATTTCTTTTGAACTGTCAATTGTTCCTTAACCCTGAAACCATTCCTGTGACATTGTGTTCAATTCACTAATTTCCTAAAACCTTCACTGTTTTTCCTAATGTTACTTTACATGCTAAATTGGGTTCACATGGAGTTAACTGTCATTAGGCTCCAGGATTCTTAATAACCTAAGAACGATTTCCACTCACTATTTCTTGTTCCTGTTCACACACACATAGGTATCACACTAATTTTCCTATTGACAGATGCCTAAGATACTCTTTTGATTAACTAAGAATTATTCTTTGTGTGTAAAACCTGAGATTGAATGGCCATTTCATGTTGATATTGAATTGGTTGATATGGTGGTTTGGGTTGATATAATTGTCACATGATTCTAAATACCTGAGCTGAATTTCTATTTCAACTGTTGATACATAGTTAACTGACAATGGAGTTATGTAAAAACTGTCTTTCTTCCCAATTACAAATTGTTTTCGATTCCATTTGACTGGAATTCTGAGAACTGAATGCTTTTCTCAGTTGAACTGTTCTTCCTATTAAACTGAACTTGAATGAATTTTAATGAGAGCTTTTATACATTGTTAGTCACTGTCATTGATTTCCTTCTTGGACTGATTCGAATTGGTGTGATGGTGGATTGGCCTATCTAGTTAACTGTCAATGTTTTTCCAGCATATCAGCTCACTGTTTTTCAGATTTTCCCACACTCTCATGACACATGCTCTTGTGTTACTCATACGCACGTAGGCCTCTTATTCATACACCCTTCACTCTACATGCCTTACACACACACTGTTCATATCAACACACATGCTCACATGTAGCTTATTCACCTCACATGATTTTCCCTCTACCTGTGTCTTTTGTACACAGACATATATGTGTGATAATTGGTAATCTAATCTAGACACCATATACACACATGTGTATGATTATTACACACACACCCTCTAATCTAAATTCTCTGTCACATGTATCCTAGCTACACACTCACACATTTACATGCTCTTCTCTATCTCTCTCTCTCTCTCTCTCTATATATATATATATATATTTTTTTTTTTTTCTCTCTCTCTCTCTATATATATATATATATATATATATATATATATATATATATATATATATATATATATATATATTTTCTATATATATATATATATTATATATATATATATATATATATATATATATATATATATATATATATATATATATATATATATATATATTATATGGCTAAATATGTTAATATGATGAATAGAGATTTCCTACAGTTATATACATATATGTGTATATAGATATGTATATATGTGGGTACAGATATATGGCCTAGTGTTGAATCTTCTTTTCATGTACACCTCCATGATCACACACACATAGCTTACATGTTAGTTCCTTCCTTTTTACATATATATAATATTGAATATGCATGAATATGAGGTGCCCTTGATGTGTGCTTGTGTTGTCTTGTATAGCCTTGTGATTGGTGTGTGATTGCTAGACTAGGCTTGGTTAGGCCTAGTGAGACTTATCAGACTTGTTTGGGTTAAGTTTGACTTAGTTGACCTAGTCTTGACTAGTATAGTAGACTAGAGTTGACCAAAGGTTGACTTTAGTCTAGTTTGACCTAGACAGTATGCAGATGCATTGTAGATTTCAATTATCATTCCCTGTATACATCTTGACTTGTGTTGCTCTAACTAGGAGTCAGGTACCTCATCTCGGACAGTACTTTTACTTCAGACATTCAGATACCAGGCAAGTACATTCTCTGATCATTTCATAACTTGCTTAAAATTATATTCCTGCTCTAGTTTACCCTATTTGATGCTGTCACAATATTATCACGGATTGGTACTATATGGATCCTTTCATGCGATATTATCCCCCTCGGGAGCATCGAATACATCATGTCGTGTGTTTCATGTACATCGTGTATTTTTCGCTCTCATGTTATTCATGTTTATCATGTGCTTCATGCTCGTTCGTGCTCGCTCGTGTACTCTCATGTGCTATCATGTTCGGTCATGTATCTCATGTATCTCATGTATAACCTGTACTTCATGTGCACCCTTCATGGGCCTTCATGTGGAATTCATGTGCACTCAGCTTCTGAGCCCTCATGTATTCTTCATGTACACCCATCTATGGGCTTCATGTAAAAACCATGTACGTAACATAACTTGTCTGGATCCTTGTGTATTGATTGGGGTATGGGGGAGTATAAATAGTCATGTGAACAATTCCAAAGTAGTATAGCCATGTACGCCTCTTTAGTATAGCCATGTGCAAATCAAGCCGCTCACATGTCGACTTTGTACTCTAAATCACTAGTCACTGGTAGCTCTCTACTTATAGTAGATATTTTTATTACAGTTCTCTCTCTATTTACATTATGTACTTTCTTTCAGTTTCATGTATCGTACTCTCTTGCATGTTTATATTCTCTAACCTGTTATGATCTGCGTGAGATGTATTGTGCTCGCTCCCGTCCTGACTGGACCTGTTGATGCGGCCGAGAAGGTGAAGCTTATCAGGGACAGACTTCGCGTGGCGCAGGACAGACATCGGCACTGGGCCGATAGCCACCGGAGGCCATTAGAGTTTGAGGTACAGTTTAGAGTAGGATTAGATTTAGGTTTGTTTGTTTGTGATTTTGATCATGTTGTTTATTATAATTAATTGAGACCTTGCCTGTGATTAGGTCGGAGACCAGGTTTTCTTGAGGATATCTCCGACTCGTGGTACGATACGTTTTGGTGGAGGTGGGAAGCTTAGCCCGCGCTTCATCGGCCCTTTCGTTATCAGCGGGAGAGTCGGTGATGTTGCATACAGGCTAGACTTGCCGCCTGTACTAGTGGGGATCCACAACGTATTTCATGTATCACAGTTGAGACGGTACGTGACTGACCCTAGCCATGTGCTCGATCATTCAGAGATAGAGGTTGGGCCTTCTCTCAACTATCCAGAGCAGCCAGTGGAGATTCTAGATCGACGGGAGAAGGTTCTGAGGAACCAGGTGATACCCTTGGTGCGCGTCGCATGGAGGCATCATTCTCCAGGAGAGTCTACCTGGGAGCGGGAGGATGAGATGCGCGAGTGCTACCCCTATCTTCGAGGACGAAATTATTTTAAGGAGGGTAGATTTGTCACTACCACTTTTCTAGCTTGGGGGTATTTTGGTCATTTTTTCAAATTTTGGGAATTTTTGGAATTATTGTGTATTATTATGATTTATTAGAATTAATAAGATTTTTGGTGATTTTTGGTGATTATTAGGATAATTGATTTTTTGGGCCTATAGTTGACTTTGACTTGTATTGACTAGAAGACAAACCTAGTGACTAACCTAGGTTAAGACCACTTGGTTAGGTTAAGTAAACTTGTTTTGACCTATTTTAGTGAGGGTTAAGTCATTGGAACTTGTTTGGAGAGATTTGGAGTTTATTTGACTAATATGGCTTATGACTTCATAAGTTATGACTAATGACTTAGGTTTAATAGCCCATAGGCCCACACTATGAACCAACCCTAACCCTAATCAGCCCATGGCAGCCACTATTGACCTATCCCATCCTATTTAATGCCTCCCCAAGTTAGGGCTAGCCTTCCTTAGGTTTTCTTGCCAAGTTTTAGAAGAGGTATTTCTCCATCTTCCATAAATCCTAGTAAATCCATTTTATCTCCTTTTTAATCCAAACAAATTGCATTGAGTCCTAATTTTCCTCTACTTTCTGTTGGCATCAAGTGTTCTCAGATTTGGGGAGCTTTGGAGGAGTTTCACCATTGTGAAGAACATCACTCATTGAGCTTTTTGGAGGGTTTTGATACATAGAGGTAACTTCCTATATTCACCATAGAATCCTGAGATTTTTGCATCATTAGGGAGCCCTAGACCTAACCTAACAGTAGGAATAGGAATCCCCAGGTTTTTGTGTCGTTTCGTGTCCTAACAGGACACGTATCAGTGTCCTATTCTTAGTATTTGTGGAAATGCCACTGTGGATTTGTTTTTGTTATTTTCGAATAATTTCTGAATGGGAAATTTTGTTTTGATGTCGCTTACACGATTTTAATGGACTGCGATTGTTTCGTGCTCGTGTCGTGTCATTTTGGACACGCGTGCACATGTGCTACGCACGCTCGCGCGCGGCCTGGGGGATCCCCTGCATCTCGGGGTCTCCACAGGATACGACACGGCGTGTCTTGACACGAAATTTTATGGGGACATTGGGGCACTGTCTGTCGTCACTCTCCCCAAGTTTTACGAGATTTCGTGGGCTGGTTGATGAGAAATCAATCGTGCATTGGTCATCCATTGTTCTGCGCACAGTGTGCACCTATCCATTGACACGGCTTCGAAACTCTGGACACGACACGTACTGACACGAACCAGGGTGACACACACCTAGGTCTACCCTAGGTTCATCCACTGACACGAGCACGAGGCCTAGGATGGCCTGTGTCGGGTGCACGACACGCGTGCACACCCGCACGACGCTGTCCAGTGTGTGTACCCAGATTACCCGATTTTGGGTTTAATTGTAATGGACACGTTTGTGTCCATCTTGGTGGACACGAACAGGTTGTGGGACACATATATGATGTGTTTATACACTACCAACCTCTGTTTTTGTATTTTATATTGTTTTGACTTGTAAATTCTCGAAATACCCATTTTTCTGATACTTTGAAACCTGAGAATTCCAGTTTATATATGTTGAACTTGCCATCAATTTTAGACCTATTTAATACTGTTACATATGGGTTTTAGCTCCTAAATTATTTCTCCTATATGTAGTCTAGCTATGGTATGAATTTGGGGTGAATTGCATTAAGGATTGGGATTGAATTGTGGTTGTGAATGATTGGGACCAACTGTCAATAACAGGATTATTTCCTGCATTTCCAGTTTCTTGGGATGAACTTTGGCAACTTTTTAAACCCTAAATTATACTATTAGTTATAGGTTTTAGTCACTAAATTAGTTCTTCTATATGTAGTCTAACTGTGTGTATGATTATGGGATTGTTTGATTGTTATTTGAAGTCTAAATGGGGTTTTGAATTAGTAGGCCTAAACTGAACTGTGGGACTGGGTTCACAGAATTCCAGTTTTTCCCCATCCACTGTCACTCACTCACCACACTCTCATGAGCACACACACTGATTTCAGTTTCTGTGCACTCCCACATCACTCTCTCCTCTCACACAACTGTTACTTCCTCACACTCTTCACAGTTTTCCCTCTCACTTCACTCACACAATTATCCTCTCTCTCACACACACACCCTTTTCTTTCTCTCTTCCTGTCACTCACTGATTTCCCTATGTTTCAGTGACACACTCATACACACAGGTTCCGTAGGCCCACACCATTGCTAGCACACACTTTGCCTTCATGTGTACACATCACACACACACCCTTTACCCCTATTCCTAATTCATGTCATGTTCAGTTTCCCCCCCATTCACTATTTTTTTATTTCCTGCATACTCTCTGCATATTCCTGTCACATGTTGCTACCTCACACCTCACTCTTCACCCTCACCCTTCCACACACACACAGCTATACTCATGCATACACACACAATTTCATGTTGCACACAAACACACACACATGCCCCCTCTCTCTCATTCTCTCTATATTTCCAGTCTCTAGTTGTGGGTTATGTATTATATGGATATATATGTACTTGGGTGATGTATATCTATATGTATATATATAGTACTTAACCTAGGTATAAATAATGTTAACTCTTATGTAGGTATCTATATATATATAAGGTAATGTTGTGTTCCTATATAAGTTAATAATGTATTGTGAGTGCATGGGATATGAATACCTATTTGTATATGGATACCATATAGGTATGTAATATATATATATATATATATATATATATAGTGATAAGTTTTAGATATAGGTTTGACTTGTGTAATGGGTCTAGTTAGCTAGTATAGCCTTGTTTAGACCATAGTGACCTAGTATAGACTAATGTGGACTAGTATAGACTAGTTTGACCTAGTCTAGACTTGGTTGACCTAGTTTGACTTCTAGGGTTGACCAGAGTTGACCAAGAGTTGACTTTGGCCTAGATTGACCTAGAATCATGTAAAAAGCATAGTAGGGCTTCATTTTACTATTTTAGACTTGCTGTGACTTGTGCTGTTCTGATTAGGAGCCAGACACCACTCCTCGGACAGTACCCTTCATATTGGACACTCAGATACAGGCGAGTACATTCTCTGATCATTTTATATCCTGCTTAGAACTATTTCCTGCAGTAGATTACTTTACTTGTACTGTCACGTTGGTCACACGGATTGGTACTATATGGATCCCTTCTTGAGATGTTATCCTTAGGGAGCATCGGGTACTCTATGTTCTGTGCGTTTCACTTACATGGCGTATCACTATGCTTCGTTGATTCTTCGATTACTTGTGACATATACTCTTATGATCACAGAGTCTTCCTGGAATCCTTATCGCATTTATGGGTCTACTATGTACCATCCTTCGGAGGCTTATCACCTTTCGGAGGCTTATCACCCTTCGGGGGCTGTACATGGAATCATAACATAACCTGGTTGGATCCTTGTGTATTAATTGGGGGTACGGGGGAGTAGAAGTGGACATGTGAATAATACACCAGTAGTATCTTATCAGAATTATTCTGTAGTGTCTTATCAGAATCATCCCATGCTATTTACATGTCCATGTTGTACTCTGACTCACTAGCCACATGTTAGCTCTTTATTTATAGTAGATATTTCCATTACAGCTTTCTCTCCTTGTTTACATACTGCACTTCTTTCAGTACTCGTATTTTACTTTACTGCATGATTTTTTTTTCTAACCTGCTATGAACTATTGAGATGTACTGTGCTCGCTCCTGTCCTAACTGGACCTGTCGAAAATATTATAGAGGACGAGGAGGAGGCTTGCCTGGATACTTACTACGGGGCAGCCTTAGATGACACCTGCGAGCTGGACCCTCAGGAGGACCCAGCTCTAGCTGAGGATATCACCCCGATTGCTTAGATTAGATTAGTTAGGCTTATCTATCTTTCATGTAGTCATAGGACATGTTTAGCTAGACTTTATTTGGAGTTCGGAGTCGTATATATTCTTTCATTCTGTATCTGAGACCATGTACTTCTGGATACTCCTAAGATTATCTTAGACTACTTTTCATCTATTTATTTCCTTGAGTTCTATTTCATATCGTGCTATCTCTTCCTTAGTTGTGATTGAGTTTACTACTATGTCGCCCCCATTCGGGGAGTATAAACTGTTAGAGATATATATTGTTAGATGATTGTTGACCTAGGACAGCGCTCTACCGCCGACACTGCGGCGTAGGCTGGGCGTCGTTACGTTCTCGTACCCTCACAATGGGTGCGGGTCGTGACAGCTAGTTATAGTTCATGACCTAGAACAGCGTTCTACTGCCGCCACTGCGGCGTAGGCTGGGCGATGTTAAGTACTCGTACCCTCACGGTGGGTACGGGTCGTGACATATTTTTAGTGGTGGCCCATGCAGGTCGAGTTTTTATAGTGGTATTCGAGCTAGAGTACCACTACAGCCTGCAGTAGGATTAGGATTATTTTGAGGTACTCAATCACATTAGGAAAAACTCTTAACTGGATTCCTGCCTTCTAAATTCCTGTTGAAGATTGCTTTCTTGAATAACTGTCCTCCCTTGAATTATTATTTCTATCTCAGTATTGATAACTTGTTTGATCTGTCTTCAGGATGGTTATGGAGACACGATCTCATCGTCTCGATCAGGAAGACACCACTGAGGGGTCTACTACTCTTCGTTCTGATCAGCAGGGCCCCGAGACTGCAGCTCATGTTATGCCAGCTCAGGCTGGGATATCTGCAGCTTGTGGGAGTGCACCTTTTCCTACTCCGAGACTTTCCCCAGCCACCCCGAACATTCATCAACAACAGTCGCCATCAAGATCGAGGACGTGGCGCGGTTGTTCTCCTTCTTCCAGCAGATAGTGGAAACTCAGCGACAACAGTTATTCAAGAGTGGACGGGACGCTCACGGTACCAGCAGCAGTGGAGGCCAGGCCAAGAGGCCTCATGTACAAATTCAGCAGACGCAGACACCAGTAGGAGTTCAGCAGGTACAGCATCAGTATCGAGGTCAGGACCCAAAGGCAATCAGTTGTTCCTACTGTAAGAAGCTGGGACACATTTGTGGCAGTACAGGAAGATGTTGAAGGTTTGCTATTTCTGTGGGTCAGGTGCCCACCAGAAGATAGATTGTCCCATTGCACCTCCTTTTGAGGGAGCTAGGCTACCTGTAGCTCAGCACCAGAGGGGTGGAGCAGCGGACCACCAGCTGAGGGAGTATTCCCAGAACATAGGCAGAGTAGTTCAGGGAGCAGCACCAGGAGGCGGAACCAAGGCTCCGGTAGATCAACAGCAGGTTACCAGTTGCCCTTTCTGTAGATACCCAGGGCATGATTGGAGTAAATGCCAAATGAGGGGCAAGTGCCTACTTTGCGGAGCATCATATCACCAGTTAAGAGAGTGTCCCAAGTTTCCTAGACGGACAGTACAGGGAGCAGGAGCTAGCGCTCCGGTAGGCCAGCAGAAGGGATTACCCTTACCGACTCAGCAGCAGATGTACATGCAGCATCAGCAGCAGGCCAGGGGAGGCCAGTCGGGGCGAGCTTTCGCCAGGACAGTCGAGGATGTTCAGGCTATTGGAGATCTAGTTGCAGGTTCCGTTCTTTTGATTCAAATTCTGCAATTGCCTCTTATAACTGCATTAAAAATTTGATTTCCCCCATTCCTTGTTGATTGATCAATTTTGTTCTGTTGTTCATGTGTTATGTTTGATTTTCTTCTGAGATGAATCATATGGGCTAGGTCACCTAAGTTATGGGATCTAGAATCTTCGATGGTCATGTTTAGCTGGCATAGTGAGAACATATAGTCAGATTTAGGACGTATTTCTCGGGTGTGGGAATTTAAGATTTTTGCTGCCAAGCATGCGGCAATACAAAAATTTTAAATACCATGATTCTAGAGGTATGTACCTTAGTCGAGGACTCTGTGATTATCGTAGCCTTGCTCACTAGCACGACAAAGATTCTGAGCATCATGATTTTGGACAGACGCATATGATTATCTGACGGTATGTTTGAGACTTTGATTGTGGGGTGTTGACTTAGAAGGACTACTACCATTTTAATTTCGAGGACGAAATTTTTCTAAGGTGGGTAGACTTGTAACACCCAGTTTCTTGAATGAGGGTAATTTTGAAATTTTGTGTTTTAATTTATTATTTACGATATTTAATTAATAATATAATTTTTGGTAATTTTTAATTATTTTAAAACTTTTTAAAATTATGACTTGTGATTTGGTGTCTTACTAGTGTAACCCTAGAGCCTAGCCATGTGATTAGGGTACTTCATTATTTTTAGCTTGAGGGTATTTTGATCTTTTTGAATTAATTGAATTTATTATATATTTATTTGGAATTTAATATAATTAATGGGATGGTGCGATTTTAATATCATTTATTTGATTGCCTTGTGTTGTGTTTAGCCTAACCTAGATTAGTCATACCTAGACTTAGCTAGCCATGGTTAGTGATGGTTAGTATTGATTAGTTTTGATTTAGTCATGATAGTTAGAGTTAACTAGGTTGCATTTAAGTCATGTGTGAAACCTAGGTTGTAGGCTCTTGATTTGACTAGGAGGAATGATAGCCCTAGATCAAATCCCAAAAACCCTAACCCTAATATTCTTGGCTGGCCAAACTAGGGCATGGGCCTATAAAGTCCCTCTCAAACCACTTGCCTCCTTTTGTCCATATCTTCATTCTCAAGAACAAGGTTAGCCTCCATTGAAACTTCTTCATATTTTATTCAATATTAAAACTTTTTCATCCAAACTTCTTCCATGGTGTTCTAATTTGAGATTCCTTACTGTTCATGGAGGTTAACTACGGTTTGGAGACAATTTGGAGCTTTTGGCCATCAAGGGGAAACCCCTCTTTTTGAAGCTTTTCATACAAATTGCACATATAGGTAAATGCCTATTCCCACCACCAAATTTTGTTTTCTTTACATGGATAGGAAGCCCTAGGCGTTCCCTGGCTGTAGGTATTGGATTTGTGTCGATTCGTGTCCGTTTGGTGTCTGTATCGGACACGTACCATGACTTGTACACATGTGTTTGATGAAATACCTGTGAGGATTCTTTTTACTGTTTTTGGAAAACTTTTTGAACAAAAATATTGTTTTTAATGTGCCTTCTGTCTTCCCTATCCTAAACCCACTTTTATGTGTCGTGTCGTGTCCATACGATGGCGTGGACACAGCCTCGTACGCGGCTAGGGTTTCCCCTGCTGCTCGTGGTCTCGTGCGCACTGCACAGGCCACGTGACGAGCCATGGTTGGACATAGAGGTGGGGGCAGTGTCTGCGAACCTGTCCCCCAAGTCTCATGTCCAGCGGTGTCATTTCGGACACGCCAGGACTCGTGCACTGGTCACACGCGTGCGCGCGTTCAATCTGAATCACATACTGATACGCGAGTCGTGTTGGGTCCTATGTGTAGCCTGACACGTGGGTATGACCACGAGACCCCACGTGTCGTGTGTCGTGTCCTACAGACACGTCCACGCGTGTACGACACTGCTTTCCTATGTACTGTCCAGTTATCGATTTCATTTTTAATTTCTCATCTTAATTGTTTAAATTATGATTTAATTACCAATTAAGATCCTAGACATGTTAATTAGCTAATATGTTAGGTTGTGATTAGCATGGATTTTTTTGTTTTCGAAATTGTATTGGTTGGAATGAACTGTCAAGACTGATACATAGTTTCCCTGTTTCCTGATTTTTCCCATTTCGAGTTTTGTGATATACTGAACACTTGGACACCTAAAGGACACTCTGTGACACTTGACCCACATTGACACACAGGTAACACATTGTTCACACCCTTCCCTTTTCCAATTTCGGGTTTGAGTGTGTAGTTGATTGGTTGGCTCTTTGGGTTTGAGTTATTTGTTTTAATGATTTCAGTAGGTTGATTAGTTGATATTGAATTCTGAATGTTAATGTGCCCTGTTGAACCTCATTTCCCTGTTAAACAATTTTGATGATCAATTGTCATGTAGACTCAATCCCTTGTGTGTTAGCACTGTCATTTGATTCATTTTTTCCACTGATAATTAATTTCCAGCTCTCCAACTGAATGGAGATGTGAATTTCCAGGTTTAGTCCCTATATTGATTTCCCATGTTAGTCCTATAGCTCACTATAAATTTATTCACTGATTGTTGGACTTTTGAATCCCAGTTTCAAACTGGATTTTGGAATGATCAATTGAAACTGACACATGGGTTTTGAAATTTCTTTTGAACTGTCAATTGTTCCTTAACCCTGAAACCATTCATGTGATATTGTGTTCAATTCACTAATTTCCTAAAACCTTCACTATTTTTCCTAATGTTACTTTACGTGCTAAATTGGGTTCACATGGAGTTAACTGTCAATCGGCTGCAGGATTCTCAATAACCTGAGAATGATTTCCACTCACTGTTTCTTGTTCCTGTTTACACATACACAGGTATCACACTGATTTTCCTATTGACAGATGCCTAAGATACTCTTTTGATTAACTAAGAATTATTCTTTGTGTGTAAAACCTGAGATTGAATGGCTATTTCATGTTGATATTGAATTGGTTGATATGGTGGTTTGGGTTGATATAACTGTCACATGATTCTAAACACCTGAGCTGAATTTCCATTTCAACTGTTGATACATAGTTAACTGACAATGGAGTTATGTTAAAACTGTCTTTCTTCCCAATTACAAATTGTTTTCGATTCCATTTGACTAGAATTCTGAGAACTGAATGCTTTTCTCAATTGAACTGTTCTTCCTATTAAACTGAACTTGAATGAATTTTAATGAGAGCTTTTATACATTGTTAGTCACTGTCATTGATTTCCTTCTTTGACTGATTCGAATTGGTGTGATGGTGGATTGGCTTATCTAGTTAACTGTCAATGTTTTTCCATCATATCAGCTCACTGTTTTTCCAGATTTTCCCACACTCTCATGATACATGCTCTTGTGTCACTCATACTCACATAGGCCTCTTATTCATACACCCTTCACTCTACATGCCTCACACACACACTGTTCATATCAATACACATGCTCACATGTAGCTTATTCACCTCACATAATTTTCCCTCTACCTGTGTCTTTTGTACACAGACATATATGTGTGATAATTGTTAATCTAATCTAGACACCATATACACACATGTGTATGATTATTACACACACACCCTCTAATCTAAATTCTCTGTCACATGTATCCTAGCTACACACTCACACATTTACATGCTTTTCTCTATCTCTCTCTCTCTCTCTCTCTCTATATATATATATATATATATATATATATATATATATATATATTATATATGGCTAAATATGTTAATGTGATGAATAGAGATTTCCTACAGTTATATACATATATGTGTATATAGATATGTATATATGTGGGTACAGATATATGGCCTAGTGTTGAATCCACTTTTCATGTACACCTCCATGATCACACACACACATAGCTTACATGTTAGTTCCTTAGTTTTATATATATATATATATATATATATATATATATATATATATATATATATATATATATATACATATATATATATAATGTTGAATATGCATGAATATGAGGTACCCTTGATGTGTGCTTATGTTGGCTTGTATAGACTTGTGATTGGTGTGTGATTGCTAGACTAGGCTTGGTTAGGCCTAGTGAGACTTATCAGACTTGTTTGGGTTAAGTTTGACTTAGTTGACCTAGTCTTGACTAGTATAGTTGACTAGAGTTGACCAAGGGTTGACTTTAGTCTAGTTTGACCTAGACAGTATGCAGATGTATTGTAGATTTCAATTATCATTCCCTGTATACATCTTGACTTGTGTTGCTCTAACTAGGAGTCAGGTACCTCATCTCGGACAGTACTTTTACTTCAGACATTCAGATACCAGGCGAGTATATTCTCTGATCATTTCATAACTTGCTTAGAATTATATTCCTGCTCTAGTTTATCCTATTTGATGCTGTCACGATATTATCACGGATTGGTACTATATGGATCCTTTCATGCGATGTTATCCCCCTCGGGAGCATCGGATACATCATGTCCTGTGTTTTATGTACATCGTGTATTCCTCGCTCTCATGTTATTCATGTTTGTCATGTGCTTCATGCTCGTTCATGCTCACTCGTGTACTCTCATGTGCTATCATGTTCGGTCATGTATCTCATGTATCTCATGTATAACCTATACTTCATGTGCACCCTTCATGGGCCTTCATGTGGAATTCATGTGCACTCGGCTTCTGAGCCCTCATGTATTCTTCATGTACACCCATCTATGGGCTTCATGTGAAAACCATGTACGTAACATAACTTGTCTGGATCCTTGTGTATTGATTGGGGTATGGGGGAGTATAAATAGTCATGTGAACAATTCCAAAGTAGTATAGCCATGTACGCCTCTTTAGTATAGCCATGTGCAAATCAAGCCGTTCATATGTCGACTTTGTACACTAAATCACTAGTCACTGGTAGCTCTCTACTTATAGTAGATATTTCTATTATAGTTCTCTCTTTGTTTACATCATGTACTTTCTTTCAGTTTCATGTATTGTACTTTCTTGTATGTTTATATTCTCTAACCTGTTATGATCTGCGTGAGATGTATTGTGCTCGCTCTCGTCCTGACTGGACCTGTTGAAAATTTTACAGAGGATGATGAGGAACCCTGTAACCCTTACTTTGGAGGTTGCCTAGATGACACTCGCGACCTGGACCCCTGGGGAGGTTCAGGCAGCTGCTGAGGATGATACCCCTTGCATAATATAGATAGCTTAGACTGTTTCTTTTCATGTTTAGTTGTTGTCCTTATTTTCAGAGTTGTATATTTTAGAGATGTTAAGACTTGTTATTTCATCTCTGTTGTACCTCAGTTGAGGATTTCTTTATCTATTCCATCGTGCTACATTCTACCTTAGATTGTGATTGAGTTGTACCTCTGTGTTGGCCTCCTTTTGGAGAGTATTCATATTATGCTAGTTATTGTTCATGACCTAGAACAGCGTTCTACCGCCGACATTGCGTTGTAGGCTGGGCGTTGTTACGTACTCGTACCCTCACGGTGGGTGCGGGTCGTGTCAGGCCTACCACCATATTGTTTTAGAGGTTGGCGCAGGCAGGTAGCTGCACCTCTGGCTTGAATGCTCTGGCTTCTTCAAAGTGCTGGGTTACTTATATGCTTTTGAGAGGCTACGGCCACAAGAAAATCAGAACATGCTTCGGTGGAGGTCAATCTTCCAACATATGTATCGAGAAGAAGGAAGGCTGCGCTTCGATGAAGATTGCATCCCTTGTAGATCCCTCTAGGCTCTGTCGAATCTGTACTAGATCCTTTATAGAAGAACAAAATTAGTCCTTTGTGTATTGTCCTGATGTGTCTGTACTAGACTTTAGTAGACATAACAATAAAGGGACTTCTCTCCATATCTTCTGTTTTGTCTATTTAGTACCGAGCCTGAGTCTTTTGCACCTTTTGCGCTTTGGCGAAGGGATGTCTTCAACTGAGATTTTTCATGCTTCTACAAGACCCCCTTCAAAGTGTCCTGAACTTGAGTCAAGCTCAGGATACTTTGAACAGAAGCATAAACACGTGTCAGGACTGTAGGAGTTGGGTGATGGCTGGTGTCACGCCTAGCTCTTAACATTAATTATCCTCGGTTATTATTTCATAGCATGGGCTCCAAATGGCTTCTTGGTATTGGAGCCTTTTGCGTCTTTGTCAGGATCACAAATCTCTTTAGTAGAGGAGGTTCAGAGTTACATTCCTTTGGTCACTCACAGTACCGTCATCTGTCATGGAGCGGAGCTTTAGCTTAACTTGTAAGCTTCCTTTTGAACGATGTCTGGCTCGTGCTTAGACCACACGAACAACCTACATAAAGGGTTGTCCCCTTTCAAGAGAAGACTCAGCTGCTTCAACAATGGCCTTGCTTGCCCGATGTTCGGCTTCTGATGATCCTGGAGTTTGCTTGAGGTGGCCGTAGGTGGCAAATCTTTTTATCCAAAGCAGCTGTAGTAGAACTACTACTGTATCTTGAGATGCCCTGTATCTTGGATGTCGCGGGCTTCAATGGTGTCTCGAACCCTTGCTTCCTGAATTCGTATTGGTTGCCATACTGACAGAGGAATAGTAAGGCCTGCTGCTGTGGTTGCTCTCCCTGGCCAGCTGGGGAGATAGGGGAGTCCTGTGTTGGTCTCCATCTCCGGCTCCGGCCAGTAGCAGCTTCGGGCGGTGGCTTCCTTTACCAGGAAATGATTGGCTCTGTTACCGCCTCGCTCGCGCTATTGAGAGCTTGTACCATAATTTTGGCTTTTTTTGCTTCTGTGTATGTAAATACGAAGAGTCTGTAATAGGTCCTTGAAGCCACATGTTTTTATATGTAGAAGCTTTCTTGTTCCCTTTGCTTTTGTCTCCAGAATAAAAAGGGAATCTTCATAATGGATTTGCCTGACCAGAGGTAATATGGACGTGGTAGGCTTGATTTTTGCCAGGGTATAGAACAACAATCCAGAGGTAATATGGACGTGAACTATTTTCTAGACAACTGGAATAATCATAGAGCTGATGCGAGAAGAACGACTACTCAGAGGTAATGTGGACATGGTAATCGTGTCTTCCAGGCGTAGAGGAACAATCCACAGGTAATATGGACGTGAAGTGCTTCATCTACTTGACATAATATATAGGAGGGAGAGCGAGAGATCCCCTTACCAGAACTTATGGGCACCCTTTTCAGGGGATGTGGGTGCATATGCTGGTTCTGTCTTCAGACGTAATACTTCTTCAGGAACTTGCCATTAATGGGCATCATTAGCAAGTCCCCATTAGGCTTAGCTAGCCGATAAGCACCATTGGAGTACACCGTTTCTATGACGAAAGGTTCTTCCAACTTGGGCTCGAACTTTCTAGCCGTCTTGTGGGTCATCACCATCGGTCTTCGTACTGCCAAGATGAGGTCGCCCACCTGGTAGGATCTTTTGCGAACCTTTTCGTTGAAGGCCCCAGAGGTGCGAGCTTGGTAAATCTCAATTCTTTGCTGCACGAGCAAGCACTTTTCATCCAACAGTAATCGCCTGCGCTGATTGTCTTCGACGGTTAACTGATTAGTGATCATATTAGCAGACAACATCTTCTTAAAGACTTGACCCGTGCTGGTATCAGAGTCCCAATTTGAGGAGTTAGAAGAGTGTGAATGCCTCATGACTTCTTCTTCTGAATCTTCTGAGGTGGTCGTAGTGTAACGTACCCCAATCCTCGACGAGTACGTTGGTAGTAGTTTTCAGCTTTTCCCTTTGGAGCACAAATTCGTAAGGAAATACGCCGACCTTTGCCATAATTGAGCCCCTTATTGCTATTCAGGTCGTAGCCCATCTTCTGGATAAGGTTTTTGGCATGCGCTGTGTAGCGGTAGAACTGTATTTTGCTGCTGTCGAGGTCTGGATCTTTAGGAGTTATTCGCTGCGGATGCTCCAATCGATCGAATATGATGGGTTACTCTTCACGGTGTGGATCCTGTACAGGTGAAAGAATTCCCTTAGGGGATAATTCCCCTGGGGACAAGGTGTTTGCTCAGAGGTTATATGGACATGGCAAACATGAGAGTTTTTGCTAGAGACACTTTCCTTACCCTAAGGATAGACTCTTCTGGGGTATAGAATGACTCAGAGGTAATATGGACGTGAAGTGTTTTATAGATAACGATTGTGTGGAATCGTCAGGGAAATGGGGTGTTGTTTAGAGGTTATATGGACATGGCAAGCATCCTTCTTCCTAGAATAACAGTTCAGAGGTAATATGGACGTGACTATTTTTTTAAAGAGTTATGACAACTTTGGAATTATCATAACGGGGTGACTACTCAGAGGTAATATGGACATGTTAGACAAGATGTAGAATAACACTTCAGAGGTAATATGGACGTAAAATGTTTTCTAAAGATTATGACAGCTTATAGCTATTGTGGAGGAGGTGACTACTCAGAGGTAGAGAGTACACGGTAGAAATGTCTTAGGATAACATTTGAGAAGTGAGGTCATGAAATATTTCCCGAGAGATTCACGATGATTACTGGTTGATCATGTCGGAAGCCTGGTCCGGATGGACCCTCATGACTACATCTTGAGGCATGAAGAACGGGCCAAGCCCTTGAGCATTGCCCCGTGCTGGCGGAAGGTTGACTACCTCCATCGTCGTCATTGGAATAGGGAGGACGCTATCTTGTACCTCTGTGGCTGGAAAACTCCCGAACTGGAGAGTAACCATGTTGGCTGTGACAGTCTTCTCTTCGTAATCCAACGATATGACATTGGCATTAATATGGCGCTAAATTTTCCCTTTTAATATATAGCAGTCCTGTGTTGAGTGATGGGCGTACTGGTGATAATGGCAGTACTTGGGATGGTCCAACTATCCCATTTCATTAGGACGCCTGGGTGCCGGGATGGACAGTTTTCCACTCTTCGTAAGCATCTCGAAGAGCTCCAGCATATCCTCGTCATTGATAGAGTAAGTCTCCCTCGGCCTCTGCACTTCCGTAGACTTGGGGTTCACAAATGCTGAACCTTTGGAGATGTTGACGGTCATGGCTTGCTTACCTTTTTCGTCTTTAGGATTGTTGCTGTACGAGCGTCTCTCCTTGTCTTCGGGCGTAAGAAAGTGTAGCCCCAGGAGCTATGCATTCTACACTACAACAAATATGGCCTACAATAGCATGCGCAGAACGCTATAGAAAGCCTTATATAGCATATTCTGTCTGCTATAATTGCCCACGCTATAGTATGTCCAGACATGTGAACGCTATAACATTATAGCGTTCATGAATGCTGTAGAAGGTTTATAGCGTTCGTGTATGCTGTTGATGGTTTATAGCGTTTATGAATGCTGTAAATACTTTATAGCATTCTAGAACGCTGTAGATGGTTTATAGCGTTCGTGAGTGTATGGATTACTTATAGCGTTTATGAATGTTGTGGATTATTTATAGCGTTTATGAATGCTGTGGATGATTTATAGCGTTTGAATTGATTGTCATGAACGCTATAGATGATTTGATTTATTATAGCATTCATCATATGCTATCGTGGTAGCAGCAATTTAGACGTTTTGAGTGCTATAAACCTGCTATAGAATTTCATATTTCATAACATGTTTTGTATCACATATAAATAACCATAATCGCAAACAATTTCAATCGCAACTTGCATTTCGATCAATCAAGATATAGGAAATATTTGCCAAAATATGAAATATTTCATTAGAACATTCAAGATGTACAAAAAGTAGTTGTCATTAAAACATTCAAGATGTAGAAAAAGTAGTTGTACGCCAAAATAAACCATTCCATTTACAAAGTATCTGTAATCCAAAATAAACCATTCCATTTACAAATATCTGTAGGCCAAAAAACAGCTCGATCGCCTCTTTCCTTCTAGCAGCTATCCACAACCATCAAAAACATGTACGCCAACCTACACAAAATTGAGAAGAAAACACATTATGAAATAAAAAATAAGATAGAAATATTTGACACCATGAAATGAACTAAGAGATATCTAGCAGATACCTAGCAGTTTTTATAATAGAGTACTTAGATTTCATACTTCAAGTATCCTAAGGATCTTTTTCAGTGAGATTATCGTTTGTTGTCGCAGGACTATTCAAGTAGGCTCTCTCTTAAGGATCCTTTTTCTTAGATGCCTAGCACAAAAACTATGATGCAACAGAAGCTCTGTTGCTTCAACTCTATGAAATGCGTGGGGACAAGTGATCACAATGTTCACCATGTAGCTCTGCTCTAGACTAAAAAAATACAACCCTATAGATGATCAGGAGTATATACAACTAGTAACAGACTCCTAGAAGCAGACATCATCCTAGAAGCAATCATGACACTACAGACATCATCTTAGAAGCAGCAAATTAATAACAAAATCTATATCAAGAAGAACAAGAAATAAGTCGACAGTTGAGCTCTACTTGGACCACCAGAAGGTGACTCATGTAAAGCATGATTAAAGTAGCAAACGAGACTGAGTGTATGATATCAAGATGGGAGAAGATAAGATTATTGTCAATGAAGCATTATAGGGATGACAGGCTGCCGTCTGGGATGTGAGTGAATTTCATAAAGAATCAGATAAAATGGCTCGGCAAGGATACATAAAATCTTTGGCAACTGGCCCACTTGATATGGATCTGATCTAATAAGTCAAAACCAACCCTTTGAATAAATTATTATAGTAGTGAACTAAGGTGCATTTAGGTTTTATCTGGGTTCAGAATATACCCACACCTGAACCATTTGAAGTTATATCTAAATGTTGGACCTGGCATTCTGCACAAAAACTATATATGCTCCAAATCAAGTTGGAAAGCTTTTAGGGCATAATGTACTACCCGATTGTACTTCAGATAAATATAGGAGATACAAACTGGAACGAAAACCTAGTATTCCTTAAAAGAAAACTATTTCATGGTCCCAAAGTAAGAACGAATTAGAGAAGAATATACATACCTCCTTTGCAACAGCTTGTGCTGGCCTCTAATTATCGTCTGTTACCATAACGGGTTTCACACCCATCTTCTTCAACCCTTCAACTAGTACGGTTGCCTCTCTCTTCAATGCGTCCACTAAACCCCCAAGACTCCAGTAAATTGCCCATCATACGACACAAGTATCTATGTCTTAGCATTACTTTCCAACTCCACAAGAAAATTCTCAGGTTTATAAGGAATTGTAATACCTTTTTCTGTCAATAGGCTCCGGTTTACCACCTGAAATAGAGGTAAGTTAGATTATTTACATCAAGTGTGGAGGCTGAGACATGAAAAACAGCCCACAATGAGTAAGAAGTGGGTCAAATAGGTCAAGTTGTAGGCTAAGTCCTTTCAAATTATTATCTCAATTGAGTAAGGTGTCACTTAAGTCACATATCAAGGCATGTCATTAGGTTTGATACCCAGTGCAGGTCTACCAAATAGTTACACAGAACAGTTGGAACATGTGAACATCTGAATCAGTTTTTGGATCCATATGAATCAAATCATATCAGGTAGGCATCAGTTCAATGCATATGTAAATGGTCGTCCACAAAGTTCAAAGGACTAAGAAGATCCTGAACTCACCAGAACACTTCTCCCTTTGATGAAGCACTGTACATCTCTCCAGGAAAGGCACTAAAATCTGATGCTTCAACAAGCAATTTAGACAATATATCCTCTTTTTTCTGCTTCTCTGAATCTCCAAATTTTCCAAAGAAATGGTAATGGTAGGCATAATCTACAATTTCTCTTGCAAGGGGATGTTCACAGCTAGCTTAAACTACATCAAAAGACAAAATTGAGTTATAATTATGAATCAAAAAAATTACATGAAGCAAAATTTGGTAGGAACTTTCTCATTACAAAAATCAAGACAAACTATTTAATTGTAAATCGATATACGAATTCAATATCGGTTTACAACAGCAGATATATAGGGGAAAAAATCACACCTTTTATAGATTTAGCTATTAATGGGCTCTGAAGTACAAGATTACTGTTTGTCAAATTTATGGACTGTATGCATATAAAGCTGCTGAACTAGAATATGTGGGTTTTAGGTCATTGAGATAAACATCCATCGTCATATCCTACAAGTAATGCTACAACAATCATTTAGCTAGCTTATTAATGCGATAGGAGATGAGGCATGGGAAAAACCAGTGTGTCAGTTTATAGGAACCAAATACAGATCCCACATTCCTTATATGGATAGAAGCAAGGATCTGATTCAATAAGACACTAAACTAAGAGCCATGTGTAATATAAGTCATGGGTCTGGGTTCATGTTTCAGGTGAATCAAATTCATATTTCTTCCAACATGCTATCGTAACATAAGAAGCAAGACACATATTTCATGATATTTCCAACTTCCTTTACTTTTTTGAAAAACCATTATCCACTTCAATTTTCAGAAAAAATAATCCAGAAATTGTAATTAGAAATGATAGATGAATAAGAAACAGATGATA
This sequence comes from Iris pallida, assembly GCA_029216955.1. Lineage (NCBI taxonomy): Eukaryota > Viridiplantae > Streptophyta > Magnoliopsida > Asparagales > Iridaceae > Iris > Iris pallida. Next base: position 7,590,860 of record JANAVB010006795.1, on the reverse strand, counting down.
CACAAAAACTGCTATAATCAAACAAGATGTCAGGGTACTAGGATTTCCATTTAAATGCTACATGTGGATTCTATAGTCAATTGACCTTTTGAATATGTAGTTGCTGATATAATAATTGACCGCATCGATCTGTCGGCATGCATCATAATGGGAGCAAAAAGCCTCTAAGAAATATATGAATAACGAAGATTGTACAATTTTCTTTCGTGAATCATGATACCTCTGGGACAATATGCAGAATTGTTGCTTGGTTCTTTGTTGATTGTTTTTCTCTTCTGGCCAAACTCTTGTTTCCAATCTAGTGCCAAGGCTGAGTATCACCTAGCCTACTACTTCTGCTGAGAGCACCTAGCTCTGTTGGCTTGTTGCTGACATGGTTCTTACTATATCTGCTCATACTCCTTTCTATTATGACAAAACTAGTGCTACTGAAATAGCTTGCATAATAACAGTGTCCTGTCTGCCATGTTTGTATAATAACAGCGTAATATTCTCATCTGTTTTCCGTTGTTCTTCGTGAAAAAATTTCCTAATTGCCAACAGTAAATTATGAAATATTCGAAGAATGAATTAGACCCAAAAAATGATTACGACAACACAACCATATCAAAAGAGGTCCATTATTCTCCTAACACACTTTAAATTGGAGCTAGTATCCATGTTGCATCTTGTCAGACACATATTGGATACGATGAGGACACTCCAAAATACACTAGAACACAAAAACACATTCAGCATTCGCCTCTCCATGTCTTTGTTGTTTCGCGTCATATTCGTATATACAACTTATTGTGCAAAATATTCGTAACTTAAACAATAAATCATCAAAGACCTCTAATTCCCAATATTGAATCAGAATAAAAATCACTACAATAGCATGATCAAATACAGTATTAAAAAAAAAGATCGACCAATACCTCTTTTGTAGAAACGGTTTATTAGTAACAAAATATGTCGCGTTGCTAAAAATATCGTTACCTTATAGTACATTTTTTGTAGTGACTGTAAAGATGAATGTTATACATTCTACGGCATTCAGGAAATGTTATAGATAGATATTTTTTATAGCACTGCATAAAAAATGCTGTTGTTGATAACATTCTATAGCGGGGACACTTGAACGCTATATAAAAACTGCTATTATAGGCCCTATTTGTTGTAGTGCTAGGATTTTCTTTGTGTGGCATTCACCTCTGTAATAAAAGGCTTTCACTCCGTGCAGGGAGCACTGTGCCACAATTTTATAGCGGGCAGCATGTTCTTGCGGCAGGAGTCCATAAGCATGGGCTCGGGCATACCGGGTGGTAATCTGAGGGCTTTCTGGCGGAAGCGCTCGATGTATGCATGGATAGCCTCTTTCTCCCTTTGGACAATTTTTATGAGGGTCGACATGGTCATATCCATGCCTCATTCGTAGAATCGGTCCACGAACCGAGTCTTCAGGTCTTCAAATGACGAGATGCAATCGTCCGGAAGACTGCATAACCACTCATATGCTACCCCCTACAGGACTCCTATGAATATATTGGACAGAAGGGCGTCATCCTTCGACAGAAGCCCTATTACTGAGGTAAAGTACCTCAAGTATTATCGGGGAGACCCCTTTCCTTCATAAGGTATAAGCGTTTGCGGATTGTATTTAGGAGGATAGACGAAATTGCCCCATTCGGCAGGGTATGGCTGCCGGATCCCCATCTTCCAGAGTATTGCTTACTTTTCCTTGGCATCATGATAAGCATACAGCTCCTTGATGGCCTGTTGTCTCTCAGCCGACATTGTGGTGCCTGTGGCCGATGGAGTTGACGAGTATGGTCCTGCCTGATTGGCAGTAGGCAACCTGCTGGATTCATTATTGATTGGCGGATCACGCGCAAGTGTAGAGGCAGCGGGGTCTATGCTACTCTTGAGGTCGATTATGATCGAGGATAGGGTCTTTATGGTGTCCGTCAGCGTATCTAACTTCGATACGTCTGAGAGCTTCGTTGTTGTCTTTCTCATTGCCATCGGCCATGAACACAGATCGAGTGTGAGGGTGACTCGAAGGAGCCATGGATCCTTCACTTTCTGGCTCAGACGCCTGATCTCGCTGTCCTGAAGATATACCGTAAGATTGTGATCTTCTTCTGACTCAGTATTGTTGCTACCCCCGGTCTGGTGACTGGTTGTGCCACTGGAGACATCTGTGTCATATTGTGCCTCATCAGATTGGAACACAGGGTTGTCCTGCATGGTAGGAAGCTGGCTACCCCCAGTTTTTGATAAGGCACATAATGTAGATTTGGAAGGAGTGCCTTGGAACACACCTGTATCGGGTACCTTAGCTTTACTGTTCTTTGACCTCCTTTTTGGTTTAGCAACCGATATGGAAGGATTCTGGGAGGGTTTCTTGAAAGCTCTAGAACCCTACGCCGCGTAGCATGTAGCGATACGGGGCTCGTCTTCTCTGTTCGACGTAACAAAAGGTTGAACGAACTTTTTACTTTATTGAACATATATGGTATCTGTGTAAAAAGAAGGAAGTCCTAAATAGGATATTCTAAGTACATGGAGAAGAGTTTTATGGAAAAGTGTGACGATAGAGATCGAGCGCTTCAGTGGCTCCTTTACTCCGTTGACGATCTGACGATGAATCAACCTTGCTATGGCTCTCTTGCACCTTTGATAGGACTCTGGGGTCACCGATAAAGAGGCTGTCTGGACGAGAAGATCCCTTGAAGATGGTTGGTTGGTTGGTTCTATGGTTGATAGGTGGATGAGGGTGGTCGACTCTTCGTGGATAGAGATCGCTGCTCCTTTGAAGATTATCGATTGTCAATGTTCTCTCTCTTTTTCTTCTCTTGCCTCTTTTTTGGTGAAAGAAGACCTCCTTCTTTTTATAGAGAACCGAGCACAGATGCGATGTGCATTAGGGTTCCTGACATATAAAAGAATCTGTTGTTATTGTACGGTGTGGGCTTCTGCGGTGCTGACACGTGGTGGACATCAAGATTCTCCTCAAACGAGATCTTTAGTGGTTATAAACATAACCGAAGGAGGTGACACATGGCGCATACCGATTTGCTTGCTCCGATACAGCCGAGTAAATCTTAGGATTTCATCATAGATTTGGAGTCTAATTGATCCTCGTCTAAGATTTAAATCAATCTGATATGATATCAATCATGATTTAATCCCAATCTTCTCTGCAAGAGACAGTTTAAACAAACTAATTGGGGTGGACCCATGCTTCCTGCGCCTCTGGTGAGGACTAAGTGATATTGTGCTTCTAGGGCGACGAGTAGACCGTGCTTCTGGCGACGACGAAACCTTTGTACTTTCAGGCGATGAGTGGACTTGGCTTCGAATGACAATGAGACTTCTGTGATATAGAGCAACTTATGAAGCTGTATTTCGGGGTACTAGAGTTATTGTGCTGTAGGCAAAAAGTAGGCTTGTGCTTTAGGTTGACGATATTACTGTGCTTTTGGAGCGACTGGTTGACTTGTATTGGCTGCGATGGAGTTCCCAAGTCTCTTGTAAAGAAGTGACTTAAGCTTCTGATCTGGAATAGACGACTGCACCGTTTGAATGGAGATAGTGTGAACATATCACCATTTTGCACCTCATGCGGATGCAGGTAAGTAGCTGCACCTCTAAACAGTGAAGGCGTTGGCTACAAAGGGAAGGGTATGACACCCTTGCATGTCTAATATTGGCGCAGGAAAGTAGCGGCGCCTCTACAGTAAAGACACTGGCTTCTGAAGTAAAAGAAGGAAAGGAGGTCCTACCACCATCTTGTTTCGGAGGTTGGCACAGGCAAGTAGCTGCGCCTCTGGATTGAAGGCTTTGACTTCTTCGAAGTATTGAGTTATTGATATGCTTCTAAGAGGCTGCGCACACAAGAAAATTAGAACATGCTTCTGAAGAACATATGGCAACTCTAGAGGGGGATGAATAGAGTTATAGCAAAAATAACCAATTAAAAAATCAACTCTTTCATGATCTAAAAATAATCAGAGTAAATACGAAAAATAAATAAGGAGCAAGAGAGCATACGCAAACACAGCCGATTTTAACCTGGTTTCCCTTGTGGAGGACTAGTCCAGGCCTGAGAACTCTAGCTCAGGATTAAATCCACTATTTGTGAAATAGTAGTTACACCCCGTGCCTTTACTTCAGAAGAGCACATCAATTTCTTTACAATGGATCGCAGTGGCGATGCTTGGAATTTTCCAAGCAACTTCTTGAACTCTTGCACAAGACTCCTAACTGAGAGATGCTGAGCACTCGAGACTTAGGAAACTTGTGGCTAGTATATGAGAAGGGTATGGCTTATACTGAGCTTAAGAGAGAAGAGAAGAGAAGATTGGATGATTGAAAATGAGAGAATTCTTGGCCTACTTATAGGTTTTTAACAGGCAGAATCCGGCCAAAATTCTGGTAGGAATTTTCAAAATTTTGGCCGTTGGACAACTAGCAACCAGCCAACCCTAAAAATTAGGATACTGATGCCCGAACTCTGTGTGGAGGCAGAGTTCGGCCCGAACTCTATCTCCAGAGCACAGAACTGGTCCAAGGGTGGAATGGGCTAAGTTTGGATGTGGAGCTTTATGGGCTTTGGATAGGTTGTGGTTTGAGTCTCAAGATCCCAGCATAACTCAGCTTATAATTATTCTAGACTCAATAAAATATAAAAGCACAAACGCGAAAACGACTGGTATTTGCACAACTGAGCTGTCGTCTGAGCTGTCGTCTGGCTTGAGCAGAATAAAGTCGTCGTGTGTCTTATTGAATTAACACAAGTATTATTTAGTCAATGTTATCAATATTTGGTTGACTGTGACTTTGTGTCAACAATCTCCCCTATATTGATAATTGACAAAATAATTGTTGTAAATTCAATATCCATACCTGGACACATGTAACAACATAGCTCCCCCATAATAAGTGCCGAGCTTAAGAGTAGCTCCCCCATAAAAAATGCTGGAAATCTCTATTTCCTGTGAATAATATTCTTCCCAAAGCATATATAAACCAAACAGAAACAGAATATACACATAACTCCCCCTTTTGGCATTTAGCAATATGAGATAAATAAATGATAACAGGCAAAACACACGTAAAGGAGAAGAAACTGCATATAGAATAAGACAATGATCAAGAGTCATAGAAACTGATAATAGATCAATGTCTCAAAAACATAATGAATAATAAGTCTACTACAAACCAAGTACATAAAAGCAGAAAGCAAAAAATATAATCTAAGATCACCAGTAGCAGCCTCAAGTAGTAGTCCAAAGCCATCAACGAGCACGAGAGGGCCCGGCGTCGTCCGATGGATCAGTAAAGGAGCGACGTGGGTCCACAAAAGCCGCATCCGGATCCATATAGCGACGAACCCAAGGGTCATCAATACGAAAGCCCTCACGATCAGGATCTCGCTCTATAGGAGTGGGCATGGTAGGATGGCGAGACATGGAATACCGGATGTCATGCAGCGAGTTGCTGATAGCACTCATCTGCAATATGGTCCGATAATTCAGCTAAGTCCAACGATCGTCCTCTAAAGCAAAACGATCTCGGAGCATGGTCTGAATAGACTCGAGAGTGGCAGGAGGAGGAGGAGGATCCTGTCCGAGAGGAGGGGCATCCGGCTCATCCTCAGAATGCTCAGACACGACCGGAGAGCCAACGGCCGCATGAAGCCTCCTTGCCTTGGAGAGAAAGACAGGGGCAGGTAGGAATGGACACTCATCAAGTGGTACGTGGAACGTACGAAAGATCATGGGAAGATATAAAGCATAAACCAAGGATCTTGGCTTCTTCCTCCAGTTGATCATCCAATCCATCATTGTGCGTGGGAGGTTAAAGGGAACATGGAAGTAGAGATGGTATAAGGCTGAAATCTCAAAATAAGTGACTTCATCGGTAGAACCCGCTTTGGGTAGAATAGTGTTAAAAATGATCCGATGAAGCTCATAGAAATAAGGATTAAGATACTTTGCCAAGAGCTTACGAGGACGTGTGTTAGGGCTACACAGCTCGTCCTTGAAGCTCTCTAGAGAAATCCCTTCGGGAAAGATAAAGGATCTAGCTTCAACAAGCTTTTCCCAAGAATTTGGCTCTTGAAGTTCAAGATATTCAGCTAATTCAAAATCATCAAATGAGATATCAATACCCGCAACACGTGAATAGATACGAGTATCATCATGAGTCAAATTGCAATAAAACATTTGTATGGCACTACGATAAATGACCGAATTAGAAGTAACGAGTTCATCAAGACAGAGGTCATTAAAGAGTGCATAATATTGTGAGAAAATTGTGAAGTTTATGGGGTGTCCCGCAAACACCGGACGTGTCCGAAAATTGCTAAACCATTCATTTGATGTGTCTAGTGATATAAAAATTCGGTCGTCGAAAGTGTTTGGATGACGTGGACGTGAAGGATTGAACAACGGATGGATTGGTTGTTCAATTGCCGGTGCAACGGGTGGTACAACGGGCGGCTCAACGGGAGGAGGAGCATTCGACGAGGACGCACCCTCGGTCCGAAGTCTCTTCCCACGGTTAAGCAATCGTGGAGCCATAACACAATAGAAAGATAATAAAGAAATTTGAGATATAGAAAAGAAAGGAGTTATACCTCAAGACATTGAAGGATTATGAGAGAGAATTGAAAACCAAGCCTTCTCCTTGAGTTTGGGGAAGAATGGAGCCCAATAGAGGAGAAACTAGGGTTAGGGTTTTGAGAGTTTTGAGTAGGAGAAGTAGAAAAGGTGGTAAAAATGAAGAAGAGGGAAGTGAAACCGAAATAAAGGGGAGGGTTTCTCTTGGTCGGGTCAATTTTTGACCATTGGATCAACAAATGGATCAACGGCTGAGCATGTTCCCGATTCTGGAACAGGCAGGCCGAATTCGGCCCGAACTCTGGTAGGGGCAGAGTTCGGCCTGAATTCCGGATCCTGGGGACAGAACAGGAATCAGGCTGGGTTGAGTCAAAAATGGTTAAGTAAAGATAAAAACTGATGTACTACAAGAGTATGAGTACAGAAAAAATCCAAAAAGTAAGTAGATGGATAGCAGATAGTGTGTTCAAAGCAGTAATATGAAGTTTGAAAATTTAGTATTTCAGCAAGTAATAAATGAAAATGAACCGTGTAATAAACAAGGAATTATATCATAATTCAATATTTTGAAGCTGCCATGGGTTAGCTGCAGGGGCCGAATCCCAGCTAGCGGTAGTCCTGAGGACTAGTACACCGTGTCGCTTAGGCTTTTACGCATTATTGTCAGAAGGACCCTTTCGGCTTGTACCCATAGCAAGTTCATCATAAGAGAATCATAGTATATTCGATATTTATGCAGGTTTATTTTAATTTATAACAGCTTCATCTAAAATTCTAAGTTCACGACAAAGAAAATTGAAGCACTCTTCGGATAATGGTTTGGTGAAGAAGTCTGCTAACTGATGATCAGTGTCAATAAATTCTAAGTTAATCGTGCTATTTTGCTGATGATCACACAAAAAGTGGTGTCATATCTCAATGTGCTTCGTGCGTGAGTGACAAATGGGGTTCTTAGTAAGATTTATTGCACTAGTGTTGTCATAAAAGATTGGAATATGCATGAAAGATAAATTATAGTCTTCAAGGGTTTGCTTCATCCATAAAATTTGTGCACAACAACGCCCAGCTGCTATGTATTCAGCTTCTGTTGTGGATAGTACGACAGAATTCTGCTTCTTGCTAAACCAAGAGACTAAAGCCTTTCCTAATAAATGACACGTACCGCTCGTACTTTTACGGTCGACCTTGCATCCAGCGAAGTCAGCATCAGAGTAACCAATGAGGTCAAAGGATGTTAACTTGGGATACCATAGGCCCACTGTAACTGTACCCTTAAGGTATCGAAAGATACGCTTAACTACGGTCATGTGTGATTCCTTAGGATTCGCTTGATATCTAGCACACAGGCAAACGCTAAACATTATATCAGGGCGACTGGCAGTAAGATAGAGTAAGCTGCCTATCATACCTCGATACTTACGTTGATCTACGGGTTTGTCGCTATCATCTGGTTCAAGTTTGGTTGAAGTAGCCATAGGAGTGCTGATTGGTTTGACGTTATCAAGGTTGAATTTCTTCAGCATGTCCTTTGTGTACTTCGACTGACAGATGAAGGTTCCATTTGACATTTGTTTGACTTGCAGCCCGAGAAAGTAGTTGAGTTCTCCCATCATGCTCATCTCAAACTCGGTCTGCATACACTTGGCAAAATCTTGACAAAGAGTTTCATCAGTAGAACCAAAAATAATATCATCTACATATATTTGTACTAAAAGAATAGTGTCTTTGAAAGATTTTATGAAAAGTGTAGTGTCAATTTTCCCTTTTGAAAAACCTTTCTCAAGCAAGAAATTGCTTAGCCGTTCATACCAAGCTCTAGGGGCTTGTTTGAGGCCATATAGCGCTTTCTTTAGCTTGAACACGTGGTTGGAAAATTTGTGATTTTCAAAGCCAGGGGGTTGTTTTACATAAACTTCCTCCTTAATAAAACCATTCAAGAAGGCACTTTTAACATCCATTTCAAATAATTTGAAATTTTGAAAATTTGCAAAAGCACAAAGCATCCGAATGGATTCTTATCTAGCAACAGGAGCATACGTCTCATCGTAGTCGATACCTTCCTCTTGGTTGTATCCTTGAGCTACTAGACGAGCTTTGTTGCGTGTGACTGAACCATCTTCATTCACTTTGTTTCTAAAAACCCATTTAGTACCAATAATCGAGTGATTAGCCGGTCTAGGAACAAGTTCCCATACTTGGCTCCTCTCGAATTGGTTGAGTTCCTCTTGCATAGCAGAAATCCAAAATTCATCATTGAAAGCTTCTAAAATGTTTTTAGGCTCAATTTGTGAAATAAAGGCAGTGCTCGCAATAGAGTCTCTTAATGATGATCTAGTAGTTACTCCTCGTGAAACCTCACCGATTACCAAATTTTCTGGATGTGATGGCTTGAAAGAGAATTTCTTAGGCAAGCTTTCCAGAGAATTTGTTTCGGTTGTGGTGTTCATTGGATTAGACGTTGATGGCTCAACATCATCATCAAGAGTAGCTGCTGCACTGTTATCTTCATCAAAAGTCACATTGGTAGACTCTTCCATAATTAATGAGCATTATTTAAAAACTCTATATCCCTTACTCTTGGCAGCATAGCCAAGGAAAATACCATCGTCAGCTTTGGCATTAAATTTGCCTAAGTTGTCTTTGGTGTTAAGGATAAAACATCTACAGCCAAAAACTCTAAAGTAAGAAACATTTGGGGTTCTCCCGAACCAAAGCTCATAGAGTGTTTTCTTCGTAATAGGACGAATAAGTATCCTATTTAAAATGTGGCATGCTGTACTGACAGCTTCAGCCCAAAAGTATTTCGGAAGTGAAAACTTGTTCAACATGACTCTAGCCATATCGTCAAGAGTCCTATTCTTCCGCTCCACAACACCATTTTGTTGGAGAGTTCTTGGACAAGAAAACTCATGATCAAAACCATTGGAATCACAAAACTTTTCAAAATTAGAATTTTTGAACTCGCCTCCATGATCACTTCGGAACCGAGTAATCATGTAGCCTTTTCGTTTTGAACTTTCTTGACAAAAATCTTAAAAACTGAAATAGCATCACTTTTATAAGTAAGAAAGAAAACCCAAGTAAATCTTGAAAAGTCATCAACAATAACAAATGCATAGAGTTTTCCACCAAGACTGGCTACTCTACTAGGTCCAAATAAATCCATATGGAGTAGTTGCAGGGGTCTAGTGGTGCTTACAGAGTTTATGGAATGAAAAGATGACTTGGTTGCCTTATTCAACTCATATTCGGCACATACGGTGTCCTTTTTGAATGTGATGTCGGACAAGCCTCTAACTAGCTTTTTGTTCGATAGCCTGGAAATGGTATCCATATTGGCATGACCAAGATGCTGGTGCCATAGTAGTCGTTCATCTTTATGAGCATATAGGCATCTACCTGCATTGTTAGTATTCCCAGACAAATAAAAAATATAAATATTATCCTCTCTTACCCCTTCAAAAGCAATGTCTCCTGTTGACCTATCATAGATAAGGCATTTATTTTGTCCAAAGTTAATGTCATAACCATGGTCAGCAAGATGACTGATGCTGAGCAAGTTATGCTTTAACTCGGTCACTAGGCAGACATCCTTTATTACGGGAGAGGAAGGATAGCCAATAATACTATTACCTATAATATAACCTTTTAGGTTATTACCGAAGGATATATATCCTTCTCTCTTCATCGATAGTGATGCGAAAAGATGTGCGTCTCCCGTCATATGCCGCGAGCATCCACTATCGAGAATCCACTTACTCTTAGTTGAGGAGGGAAGGTCCACCTACATCAAGAGTAGATATGACCTTTGGTACCTAAGTTCTTGAGGGTCCTGAAGAGTTAGTTTTTGGAAACCATGCATATATCTTTCTATCTACTAATCTTCTAATTCTACATTGTGGTAAAATGTGTCCATGTAAACTACAGTAAGTACATATAGCATTCTTACTTATATTAGGAACATGCTGATGATGTCTATAAGCAGAATATTGATGATATGTAGATTCAGCATGGTGATGATGACTATGTGGAGTGGCATGGTGATATTGTTGATATGGTATGGCATGATGATATTGTCTATATGGTATGGCATGATGAGATTGTCTATATGGCATGGCATGATGAGATTGTCTATATGTGGAGTGATGTTGATTGTGTTTTTGTGCAACATGGTGATGACTGTATCTATGTGTAGTATGATGTTTATGTGACATATGATGATTATTTCTACGTGCATATGGTTTGTGAAAGTGTGTGTACATGTAAGCATGATTGTGAGCAGTATGAGGATGACGTGGTTGACTAGTATGAGTTGTGTCATGCTTTGTGTGTGTCTCATGTGATTGGGTTTGAGGTTGAGCAACCTGTTTTCCCAACTTAGTCTCTAGTTTCTTAGAGACAGCTTGTAATTCAGTAATCTTAGCATTCAAACCATGCATCTTAGTAATAGTAATCTTGTGTCTACTCTTTTCCTCTGCAAGCTCCGTGTTGAGTGTTGTGATTTCTTGTGTTTGTTGCTCAATACGTGCCTCGGCATCATGTAAGCTTATTTTAAGCTTAGATACCTCATCAGTGACATCCGTGGGTGTAGTGTCTCTAATATTATCAAGTAATAGAGAAAGTCTTTGTATTTTGACTTCATGACTTTTGATTTTGTCCTTGGCTTGTTTGTATTTACCAATGACCTCTTTATGGTCACTAAGTAAATCGGTGAAAGCGTCGCCAAGTTCATCAAAAGTGAAGTCGTCAAGAGTTTCGTTTGATACCTTGTCGGACGTCGCCATTAGGCACACATTAGCCGTATCTTGAGGAGAGTTCTTTTCTTCCTCGGAGTCACTAGCTTCGCTTTCATGCCAAATGCTTGTGTTGGCATATTTCTTTGAGGAGGTCTTCTTGTGTGGCTTCTCACAGCGGTTGCTCTTCTTTATGAAAGGATAGTCTTTTCGGACGTGTCCCGTCTTCTTACAACCGTAGCAAGTTGGCTCTTCTTCTTCATCTTCTTGTGGTTCCTTCTTTCTTCGATTGAAGCGAAGGAATTTCTTGAAGTTGCGAACCATGAGGGCTTGATCATCGTCTTCTGAGTTGTCGTCATCCGTCTCTTCGGGTTCAGCCCTCCGTCGGTGAGCTTTGAGTGCGATCTCCTTAGCCTTAGGAGCAGGCTCTTCGAAGTCCTTGAGGTCAAGCTCATGAGTCATTAGCTTTTCCATCAAGGTCTCCATAGACATGGTTGTGAGATCATTTCCTTCTATGATGGCTGTCACCTTAGGGTTCCAAACTTTTGGTAGCCCCCTAAGTAACTTGCGAATCTTTTCGTGATTTGAATATTGCTTCCCAAGCGAAGACAGGGGGTTGATGATGTCGAGGAATCTTGTGAACATTTACGTGATCGTCTCATTTGGCTTCATCTTGAAAGCCTCGTATTCTTGAGTGAGACGGCTTATCTTTGATTCCTTGACTTTGGTGGTTCCTTCATGCGTCACTTCTACAAGCTTCCATACTTCGTGGGATGTGGTGCATGTAGAGACCCTGTTGAACTCATTCCTGTCTATAGCACAGAATAAAGCATTAATAGCTCTCGCGTCTAGACTTGCCTGTTTCTTCTCCTCGTCAGAATATTTGTCATGTGATTTCTTAACGAGATCGCCATTGACAACTATTCTGGCGGGCTTTTTGTAACCGTCAGTGACGATAGTCCACAGGTCAAAGTCTAGCGACTTGAGATAAAAACTCATCCTTGTTTTCCAATACGTGTAGTTAGTTCTATCAAATACGGGAGGCCTATGAGTGGACTGTCCTTCACCGTGATTGGAAATCAAGGATTGTGTGGTTTCCATGGATCAGCTCTAGGATGTAAGTCCTTGTAAAGAGAACAGAGCTCTGATATCAATTGAAGAACAGATGGCAACTCTAGAGGGGGGTGAATAGAGTTATAGCAAAAATAACCAATTAAAAAATTAACTCTTTTACGATCTAAAAATAATCAGAGTAAATACAGAAAATAAATAAGGAGCAAGAGAGCATACACAAACATAACCGATTTTAACCTGGTTTCTCTCGTGGAGGACTAGTCCAGGCCTGAGAACTCTAGCTCAGGATTAAATCCACTATTTGTGAAATAGTAGTTACATCACGTGCCTTTACTTCAGAAGAGCACGTCAATTTCTTTACAATGGATCGCAGTGGCGATGCTTGGAATTTTCCAAGCGACTTCTTGAACTCTTGCACAAGACTCCTAACTGAGAGATGCTGAGCACTCGAGACTTAGGAAACTTGTGGCTAGTAGATGAGAAGGGTATGGCTTATATTGATTTTAAGAGAGAAGAGAAGAGAAGATTGGATGATTGAAAATGAGAGAATTCTTGGCCTATTTATAGGTTTTTAACAGGCAGAATTCGGCCAGAATTCTGGTAGGAATTTTCAAAAATTTGGCCGTTGGACAACTAGCAACCAGCCAACACTAAAAATTAGGGTGCTGATTTTTAGGGGACAGAGTTCGGCCCGAACTCTGTGTGGAGGTAGAGTTCGGCCCGAACTTTGTCTCCAGAGCACAGAACTGGTCCAAGGGTGGAATGGGCTAAGTTTGGATATGGAGCTTTATGGGCTTTGGATAGGTTGTGGTTTGAGTCTCAAGATCCCAGCATAACTCAGCTTACAATTATTCTAGACTCAATAAAATATAAAAGTACAGACGTAAAAACGACTGGTATTTGCACAACTGAGCTGTCGTCTGGCTTGAGCAGAATAAAGTCGTCGTGTGTCTTATTGAATTATCACAAGTATTATTTAGTCAATGTTATCAATATTTGGTTGACTGTGATTTTGTGTCAACAGCTTCAGTGGAAGTCAATCTTTCAGCGTATGTAACGAAAAGAAAGAAAGTTGTGCTTCGATGAAGTCGGAATCCCTTGTAGATCCCTCTAGGCTCTGTCGAATCTATACTAGATCCATTGTAGAAGAACAGAATTAGTCCCTTATGTATAGTCCTGATGAGTCTGTCCTAGACTTTGGTAGACATGACAATAAAGGAACTTCTCTCCATATCCTTTTTTTAGCACTGAGCCTGAGTCTTTTGCATCTTCTGCACTTTGTCGAAGGGATGTCTTCAGCTGTGATTTTTCATGCTTCTACAAGACCCCCTTCAAAGTGTCCTGAACTTAAGTCGAGATCGGGATACTTTGAACAGAAGCATGAATACGTGTCAGGACTGTACGAGCTGGGTGATGAATGGTGCCACGTCTAGCTCTTAGCATTAATTGTCCCGAGTCATCATTTCAGAGCATGGGCTCCTGACAGCTTCTTGATATTGGAGCCTCTTGCATCTTTGCAGGGATCGCGAATCTCTTTAGTAGAGGAGGTTCAGAGTCACGTTCCTTTGGTCACCCGTAGTACTGCCATCTGTCATGGAGTGGAGATTTAGCTAAACTTGTAAGCTTCCTTCTGACTGATGTCTGGCTCATGCTTGGACTAAGTGAACGGACTATATAAAGGACTATCCTCCTTCAAGAGAAGACTTAACTGCTTCAACAATGGCCTTGTTTGCCCGATATTCGGCTCCTGACGACCCTGGAGTTTGCTTGAGGCGACCGTCGGTGACAAATCTTTTCATCCAAAGAAGCTGTAGCAGAACTACTACTGGATCTCGAGATGTCCCGCATCTTGGATTTCGTGGGCGTCAATGGCATCTTGGACCTCTGCTTCCTGGGTTTGGATTTCTTGCCATTCCGAGGAATAGCAAGGCCCGCAGCTATGGTTGCTTCCATGGCCAGGTGGGGAGATAGAGAGTCCTGTGCTGGTCTTCATCCCCAGCTCGGGCCAGTAGCAGCTTCGGGCGGTGGCTTCCTTTACCAGGAAGTGATTGACTCTGTCACCGTCTTGCCCGCGCTATTGAGAGCTTGTACCAAAATTTCAATTTTTTTGCTTTTGTGTGTGTAACTACAAAGAGTCTGTAATAGGTCTTTGTAGCCACATATTTTTATATGTAGAAGCTTCCTTGTTCTTTTTGCTTTTGTCTCCTGACTAAGGAGGGAATCTTCATAATGGATTTGCCATACCAGATGTAATATGGACGTGGTAGGCTTGAACTTTGCCGGGGTATAGAACAACAATCTAGAGGTAATATGGACATAAAATATTTTCTAGACCGCTGGAATAATCATAGAGCTGATACGAGAAGAACGACGTACTCAGAGGTAATGTGTACATGGTAGTTGCGTCTGCCAGAAGTAGAGGAGCAATCCAGAGGTAATATGGACGTGAAGTGCTAATATATAGAAGAGAGAGCGAGAGATCCCCTTACCAGAACTTATGGGCACCCTTTTCAGGGGATGTGGATGCTTATACTGGTTCTTTCTTCAGACGCAATACTTCTTTAGGATCTGGCCATTGATGGGCATCATTAGCAAGTCCCCATTAGGCGTAGCTAGCGGATAAGCACCTTTGGAGTACATCGTTTCTATGACGAATGGTCCCTCCCACTTGGGCTCGAACTTCCCAGCCGTCTTGTGGGTCATCCCCATCGATCTCCGTACTGCCAAGACGAGGTCGCCCACCTGTTAGGATCTTTCATAAACCTTTTTGTTGAAGCCCCCAGAGATGCGAGCTTGGTAATGCTTAATTCTTTGCTGTGCGAGTAAGCGCTTTTCATCCAACGCTTCTAGCTCTTGTAACTGCCTGCGTTGATTGTCTTCCACGGTTAATAGATTAGTGATCATGTTAGCAGACAACATCTTCTTAAAGACTTGACCCGTGCTGGTATCGGAGTCCCAAGTTGAGGAGTCAGAAGATTGTGAATGCCTCATGACTTCTTCTTCTGAATCTTCTGAGGTGGTCGTAGGTGTAGCGTACCCCAACCCTCGATGAGTACGTTGGTTGTTGTTTTCAGATTTTTCCTTTGGAGTACAAATCCGTAAGGGAAGACGTCGACCTTTACCATAATTGAGCCCCTTGTTGATATTCAGGTCGTAACCCATCTTCTGGATAAGGTTTTTGGCCTGCACTGTGTAGCGGTAGAACTGTATTTTGCCGCTGTCGAGATCTGGGTCTTCAGTAGTTATTTGCTGTGGATGCTCCAATCGATCGAATATGATGGGTTCCTCTTCTTTTTTCCTGGCTAGAACTAGTAGGCGCTTCAGGCAAGGACAACTTGGCTCACATGGTTGGCAGTTGTCACTTGCATCTATAGTTTACACAAAGAATTATCCAGGAAATATTTGTGTTCCAGCATGCGCCAGAGTAGTTCGATGACAACCTTCTGTTAATGAAGTGGGTATCTTGTTTCGAGGGATTACGTTATCGAAAGAGTGGGCCTCTGTGTTGGCACAAACATAATCTTCTAGCTCTTCGTCAGTGAAGACTAAAGCTACCGTCGGAGGAGAAGTATGACGCCTCCCTTTCAGCTTGGCCATCAAGGGAATGGTGGTCGGATGCTCCTGCACCTTCATAGTCGGCCTTGGGGTCCTCCGGGGTAACCTCATTTGTATAGGCCCTTGACCTTCTTCCATTGTCACTGGAGGCGAAGGTGGAGCTTTGTCCCAAAGCTTAACAACAAGAGGTGCTGACACCTTGGGAGGCCTCCCTTTTGGTCAAACCTCTAAAGGTTCTTCGGCCACTGCTGCACTTTCTGAAGCTATCTCTGCCTCGTCATCAACATTATTGCTGTCGTCATCCCAAGGGACTGACTTGTACAGATCAACATCCGTATAGTAGGGTTCAAGTCTTTAAAATGGGTCGATATCAGCGAACTTGTTGCTCACATATTTCATACACTGATGTAGGGTGGAAGGGATAATCATGTACTCATGGATCCATGGTCGCCCTAGCAACATGTTGTAATTTATGTCTGCATCAATGACATAGCAAGTTACTTCATTAGGGAGGTCGCCGATCTGACATTTCAAGTAAATTTTGCCCAAGGGCTCGCTCTTTCCCGCGTTGAAGCCACTGAGTGTTGTGTTCGAGGCTGTCAACCGATGCATCAAAATTCCTAAAGTTTAAAGCAGGCTTCTTGGGATAATGCTCAAAGAGGAACCTGGGTTAATTTGGATGCGATCGACCTTAATGGCACCGACATATCCCGTATAGTACAGGGGCTGGTTATGCCGGTTATTCTTTAGCAGCATGTCTTGCTGGCTGAAAGTGATACTGGGAATCACTTCGACCACGTTGTGGCGATGTAGACAAGCCACAGGATCCACTGAGTGAGGAAGGAATCGGCATTCTGTAAAGCTCCACTGAGTGCATTTCGGGTCTCTTTAGAGATGCGGAAGAGCTCGAAAAGTGATAATCTAGCCGGAGTATTAGCCAGCTGTGCTAGAATATCAAATTTGTAGGGCTTGACAGGACCAATTGTCGAATCCTTTCTGAGAGGTTTGTCGAAACGAACCTCCTTCTGTTTCTGTTTGTCCATGGTCGGGTCGGGGATAGACCCACCTCTGGTTCCTCAGGGATTTGAGGTGGATTTGCTCCTTATATATCTGGGACAGGGGGAGTATTTGGTAGAGACTTCTCCTTGTCTTGAACCTGGCTCTCTTCTTGCCTCTGTGCCAAGCGGGTGGTCACCAAAGCATCGTCGGTCGATGTCGAGATCATGCACCATGTCTTGGTTTTCTTTCCTTTGGCAGAAATGGTCGAAGATGTCATCATGGCGGGAACCAAGTCAAGATGTATCCACATGACTTCGCCTTGAGGCGTGGAGAACGGGATGAGTCCTTGAGCATTGTTTTGTACTGGCGGAAGGTTGACTACCTCCATCGTCGCCTTTAGAATTGGGATGACACCATCTTGTACCTCTGTGGCTTGAAAACTCCCGAACTGGAGAGTAACCATGTTGGCCATGACATCTTATCTTCGTAATCCAACGATATGATGTCGGCGTTAATGAGGTATTGAATTTTCCCTTTCAACACATAGCTATCCTGTATTGAGTGATGGACGTACTGGTGATAATGGCAGTACTTCGGATGGTCTACCTTTTCCACTTTATTAGGACGCCCGAATGTCGGGATGGACAGTTTGCCACTCTTCATAAGCATCTCGAAGAGCTCCAACGTATCCTCGTCATTGAAGGAATAATTCTCCCTCGGCCTCTGCACTTCCGCAGACTTGGGGTTTGCAGCTGCTGAACCTTTGGAGATGTTAACGGTCATGGCTTGATTGCTTCTTCCGTCATTAGGGTTGTTGCTGGACGAGCGTCTCTCCTTATCTTCGGGCGCAGGAAAGTGTAGCCCCAAGAGCTGCGCGTCCTACGCTTTCCTTTGTTCGACATCTACCTCTGTAGTGAAAGGCGTCCACTCCATGCAGGGTGCACTGTGCCACAATTTTATTGCCGGCATCCCGTTCTTGCGGCAGGAGTCCATAAGCATGGGCTCGGGCATACCGGGTGGAAATCTGAGGGCTGCCTACCGGAAGCGCTTGACGTATGCACGGACAGGCTCTTTCTCCCTCTGTAAAATTTCTATGAGGGTCAACATGGTCCTATCCATGCCTCCTTCATAGAATCGGTCCACAAACCGAGTCTTCAGGTCTTCAAATGACGAGATGCAGTCGTCCGAAAGACTGCAGAACCACTTATAGGCTACCCCCCTGCTGGGCTCCTATGAATATGTTGGAAAGGAGGGCATCATCCTTTGGCAGGTACCCCGTTAGAGAGGCAAAGTGCCTCAAGAATTGTCAGGAAGACCCCTTTTCTTCATAAGATGTAAGCGTCAGCGGATTGTATTTGGGAGGATAGATGACGTTGTCCCACTCGGCAGGGTATGGCTGTCGGATCCCCATCTTTCGAAGCGTTGTTTACTTTTCTTTGGCATCATGACGAGCATACAGCTCCTTGATGGCCTGCTGTATCTCGGCCGGCATTGTGGAGCCTTTAGCCGATAGAGTAGATGAGGATGGTCCTGTCTGATTGGCAGTAGAAAACCTTCAAGATTCTTTATTGGTTGGCGAATCACACGTAGGTATAGAGACAGTGGGGGCCATGTTGCTCTTGAGGTCGATTATTATCGAGGACAGGGTCTTCATGGTATCCGTCAGCGTATCTAACTTCGTCTCGGGGATTTCGATACGTCTGAGAGCTTCGTTGTTGTCTTCCTCATTGCCATCGGTCATGAACACAGACCGAGTGTGAGGGTGACTCGAGGGAGCCGTGGATCCTTCACTTTCTGGCTCAATTGCATGAGTCTCATTGTCCTGAGGATATACCGTAAGATTGTGATCCTCTTCGGACTCAGTATGGGTGCTACCCCCGGTCTAGTGACTGGCTGTGCCAATGGAGAAATCTGTGTCATATTACGCCTCGTCAGATTGGAACACAGGATTTTCGTGCATGGTAGGAGGCTGGCTACCCCCAGTTTTTGACAAGGCACCCAATGCAAATTTGGAACGAGTGCCCTGGAACACACCTGTATTGGGTACCTTAACTTTACTGTTCTTTGACCTTCTCTTCGATTTAGCAACCGATATGGAAGGATTCTGGGAGGTCTTCATGAAAGCTCTGGAACCCTGCATCGCATAGCATGTGGCGATGCGGGGCTCGTCTTCTCTATGGCTCACCGACCCCCTGTTAAGCCTCTGGTGTGGGATCGGCATGGAGTAGAGTCTTTAGAAGACGGAATGCCTGCTCTGCGTTGGCACAGCCGTCTGCTGACAACGACAGTTGATAGTAATCTGGGTACAAGAGTACCTTGATTTAGGAAAAGGGTTGGATCTGCTGACGTAGCACTCCCATTGTACATGCTGGGAATATGTATGTAAGCACGGTCAGAATGGGTCTGGCAAGGAAGCCTCATGTCGCCCCTGCGGGAATGCTGCTCGTGTGGCTCCCTCTCCGTGGGATATACCCCCTGGCTTGGCTTACGTACAGGAGTACCACAGTGGAAGGAAGATTCGACTAGTTGAGGCATAGGAGCGTGAGAGCCAGTCTTGTATAGCTTTCCGTCGGCTGCATGTGTTACTTTTAATATGGGCCTCTGGTCTACCGCTGGTGTCACACGCTTGTTGTATAAAGTGCGAGCCACCTGGGATCTCTTCCTACTACCCTCAGCGAGCGAGTAGTATTCAGAGTCAGCCGAAGGTTTACCTGAAGGAAAAGCGATTCTGTGGAACACAAATCTCCTTACCGACAATACTCCCGTCGTGAGGGGTTGGACCGGTGTACGCTTTCTTTGGCATCTTTCCTTCATCACATCAACCATGGAACCGCCATCTTCCTCGCCATGATTTGCCAAGACAGGAATCGGGCGAAGGGATAAGGCTGTAGCAGCCAGGATCTTCTCTGTGGCCTTAATATTGAGGGGGTCCTGAGACGCAGTTCCCACCATCGTGCTGCTGGCTGTAGCCGCCTTAGGCCTTGTAGCCTCCCTTCCCGGAATTTCTGAAATTATTATTTTTATTTTATTTCTAGAATTGATAAATATTTTCTAAATGCGGGTTATAAGTATAATATAGGGTAGTATTATTATTATATGGCATTTTTGGGTTGTCGTATGATTTCTCTTGTAGAGCAGTTGAAGTATAGGAATAATGTATCACCCAATGCCATACCTCTTGTTAGTTATTTTAGTATAAATTAAGTTTACTACTAGCATCATCATCATTATTATTATTATCCTTATTATCATTATCATTATTGATATTATTATTATTATTCTTATTATCATTATCATTATTATTATTATTATTCTTATTATCATTATTGATATTATTATTATTATCCTTATTATCATTATCATTATTGATATTATTATTATTATTCTTATTATCATTATCATTATTATTATTATTATTCTTATTATCATTATTGATATTATTATTCTTATTATCATTATCATTATTATTATTATTATTCTTATTATCATTATTGATATTATTATTATTATTCTTATTATCATTATCATTATTACTATTATTATTCTTATTA
Source organism: Iris pallida (assembly GCA_029216955.1). NCBI lineage: Eukaryota > Viridiplantae > Streptophyta > Magnoliopsida > Asparagales > Iridaceae > Iris > Iris pallida. Next base: position 7,570,340 of record JANAVB010006795.1, on the reverse strand, counting down.
TTATTAACATTATTGTTATTATTATTATATATGTTTGTATGAATATATGAGTGTAAATATATATATTTGTATAATAAGAAATGGAATAAGAAAAGGAAAAAAAAAAAAGAATGAATATGAAAACCCAACAGACTGTTCTCGGCTAACCCGAGAACACCCAATGATCCCAACCCAGCTAATATTTGTATAATAGCAGGCCAAAAAAAAACCGAACAGTCCTCTGTTTCTAAACCCAGCATTTAAACCCCTTTAAACCCAGCCTTCCCGAGTAGAACAGTAGCTGCCGAACCCAGCAAGCAGGGCCCAGCCCTGCATGACCAATCACCCAAGCCCACGAGCTGGGAACCCTCCCCTTACGCGAACAGAGCCATATATACAACTATAGAACGCGAGAGAGAGGGAGGAGGAAATTCGTGGAAACCCTAAAACACCAGAGCGCCACTCCGCCACGCTTCCCTGGGTCAGCGCGCGTCGCCCCACCGCGCCGCCGCTGGCCGGAGAGCCATCGGCCAACCGCACACAGGGCGCGCGAACAGAGGATCGGCACCAAACAGCAGCAGACGCCAACCACCAGGTAGCCCTCTTCCTCCCATGTCTTCTTCTCGAATATTCGATCATTTTCGTTCTCGTCAATTCCTATGCGTAGAGGATATGACCCCCTAGAGATCCCAACAGGTAGAATCCAATATAGTCGAGCCATCGATTCACAAAATCGATTCAAAATCAACGAAAAATCGTTGATATAGCAGTCTAGAAAGCAGTTAGAATGCCCTGTTCGAAGATAAATTTCGATCAAACCATAAACCAATTCGGAAATCCTTTTGAAGGCGTTTATAGACAACATATAGGGCTTCACAACCCTTTTTGCGGAAATCGAAATCATTGATTATGAATCAAGAAATTGGATTCCAAAGTTAGAGAAAAATCTGTTTTTAAAACGTTGAAATTGTTCGACACGACGTCCGTCCCGCCATTTCGGGCGACGTGGTCGCGCACCGAAGGCATCGAAAGCTGCGTAACAGCTTCATGGTCGTGTGGGCTTTGATGGAATTCAAATTGGTCGCGTGTGCGCGACGAATTTGATGCGTATCCGTCGAAATTCACCGTATCGTGCACGTTGCAAATTTTTCAATTACTTTGTGCACGCTCGTCAGATCGAGACGAAACTTGCGCCATCAGGACCGTATCGTTTTTCTGTTCCTGCATGCCAAGTTTGGTCCGATTCTGAGACCATTGATAAAATTACCGTTTTGCGGGCCCCACGGTCCCACTCAACGGGTGATTTTGTGCACGGCCCGCCGGAATCCAACTTTGGACATGCGGTTGGATTCGTATCTGAAAACTGGATCCGTAGACATGTAGTTTGACGACTTTAGAGACCGTTGACTCTGACACGCTTTTCGGTGCAAAGCGGGTCCAACGGCGGACATCATTTTTGTCCGAAATTACCGTTTTACCCCTGTGTCCAGAATTGGACGTAAGGACAGGCAATTCTAGCTAATTGGACTATTCTGAGATCATTGGTATTGTTTATTTCAGCTTTCGGGGACTGTTGTACGGGTTTTGACTATAGTGGCACATTGAGTAGTTCAGATTGTCGGTTTCACCAGCAAAGGACCACAGGCGAGTACAGTTTATTGTTTGCATTTCGATATTGATCTTTACTATGTTTCATTGATTAGTCATTGGTTATGTGATTATTTTCTATTATAAATTGTTGAGTTGGGAATGAGAAGTACCAAGGATGTGTGATCTGACCTTAGACCGTGTAGACCGTGTAGACCGTGTTGTATTTATTTCTTGTAGACCGTGTAGACCGTATTGCATTTATTTCTTGTAGACCGTGTAGACAATGTTTTATTTATTTCTTGTAGACAGTGTAGACAGTGCTTTATTTACTGCATTTAAACTGTGTAGATCGTGATTATTATTTTGTAGACAGTGTTTCTTTACTGCAATATTTTCTGTAGACCGTGTAACTGTAGACCGTGTAACTTTAGACCGTGTAGACCGTGTCACATAACTGTCCCGAGACCGATCACATATCAAAGGTACTTCTAACAGTCGGGGAGAGTATTTTGTGTCTATTTATTTACTATTGGTTTTCGTATTTCATGTTTATTTTCAAACCCATGATTGATGTCTAACCTTTGTCTTATAGTCATTTTCTTTATTTGAAATTGCATTCAGTAAATTGTGCTCGTTCCATTCCTGACTGGAAACCAACATTTTCAGGTTAGCCGTGGATTCACTTAGCATGGGGAGTGCGGGTGTACTTGCAGACAAAAGCCTAGAGACTAGCTAGATAGTTGAGATGTAGCCATTCTTTTATTTGTACAAGTTTATATTCTTCTTCAAATGTAAAACTTGTAATCAATGTAAGTTAAATTAGTTTTGTGAATGAGCATTAGATTTTGTGATTTTGATCTTCATGGCCGTGACAGCGTTCTACCGCCGACACTGCGGCGTAGGCTGGCTTGGACACGTCTCGTATCCGTTTAAAAAAAAAACGGGTGCGGGTCGTGACAGGCCTCCATACACGTTGAGTCTTCTTCGGTTGTACGAAACGCTTCGAAGTTCTTTACTTTTCATGAGAGAGGAGATCTTCAAAAGCCTGCGGGTCGAAGCGTATGACCAGCATGTATTGAGAAACTCCCATCAAGTTTTCATCAGATTGCGTCACCGCCTTTTCGTTGGTGGAGAAGGTATTCCCTAGCAGAGTCGCCATTTTGTTTCATGTAACAAAAGGTTGCACAAAGAAGGAAGTCCTAAACATGATATTCTAAGTACAGGGAGAAGAGGTTTCTGGGAAAGTGTGACGATGGAGATCAAGCGCTGCAGTGGCTCCTTTACTCCGTTGACGATCTAACGACGAATCAACCTTGCTATGCCTCTCTGGGGCCTTTGATGGGACTTTGGGGTCACCGATCAAGAGGCTGTCTGGATAAGAAGATCCCTTGAAGATGGTTGGTTCTTTGCTTGACAGGTGGATGAGGATGGTCGACTCTTCATGGATAGAGATCGCTGCCCCTTTGAAGATTGTCGATTGTCAATGTTCCCTCTCTCTTTTTCTTTTCTTCTCTTTTTTTGGTGGAATAAGAACTCCTTCTATTTATATAGAATCGAGCACATATGCGATGTGCATTAGGGTTCCTAAGATATGAAATAATCTGTCGTCATTGCACGGTATGGGCTTCTGTAGCGCTGACACGTGACGGACATCGAGATTCCCTTTAAACGAGATCTCTGGTGGTTATGAACATGACCAAAGGAGGTGACACGTGGCGCATGCCGATTTGCTTGCTCGGATATAGCCGAGGAAATCTTGGGATTTCATCCTAGAATTGGAGTCTAATTGATCATCGTCTAAGATTTAAATCAATCTGATATGACATCAATCATGATTTAATCCCAATCTTCTCCGCAAGAGGCGGTTTAAACAAACTAATTGGGGTGGACCCATGCTTCCTGTGCCTCTGGTGAGGACTAAGTACTGCTGTACTTCTGGGGTAGCGAGTAGACTGTGTTTCAGGAGATGATGGAACCTTTGTGCTTTCAGGCGACGAGTAGACTTGGCTTTGAATGACGACAAAACTTCTGTGCATATAGAGCAACTTATGAAGCTGTGTTTCGGGCTACCAGAGTCACTGTGCTGTAGGCGACAAGTAGGCTTGTACTTCAGGTTGACGAGGTTACTGTGCTTTTGGAGCGACAGGTTGACTTGCATTGGTTGCGATGGAAGTTCCCAAGTCTTTTGTAGGGAAGTAAATTAAGCTTCTAATTTGGAGCAGACGACTGCACAGTGGGAATGGTGATGGTGTGAACATATCATAATCCTGTGCCTCATGCGGACGCAGGTAAGTAGCTGTACCTCTAAACAATGAAGGCATTGGCTGCGAAGGGAAGGGTATGACACCCTTGCGTGTTTGAGATTGGTGCAGGCAAGTAGCTACACCTCTGGAGTGAAGGCACTATCTTCTGAAGTAAAAGAATGGGAGGAGGGCCTACCACCATCTTGTTTCGGAGGTTGGCACAGGCAGGTAGCTGCGCCTCTGGCTTCTTCAAAGTGCTTAGTTACTGATATGCTTCTGAGAGGCTGTGCCCACAAGAAAATCAGAACATGCTTCAGTGGAAGTCAATCTTCCACTGTGTGTATTAAGAAGAAGGAATGTTGCTCTTCGATGAAGACTTCGTCCCTTGTAGATCCCTCTAGGCTGTGTCGAATCTGTACTAGATCCTTTGTAGAAGAACACAATTAGTCCTTTATGTATAGTCCTGATGTGTCTGTACTAGACTTTGGTAGACATGATAATATAGGGACCTCTCAATATCTTCGGTTTTGTCTTTCTAGCACTAAGCCTGAGTCTTTTGCATCTTCTGCACTTTGGTGAAGGGATGTCTTCAGCTGAGATTTTTTATGCTTCTACCTTCTCTATGGCTCACCGACCCCCTGTTAAGCCTCTGGTGTGGGGTCGGCGTGGAGTAGAGTCTCTGGAAGACGGATCACCTGCTCCATGATGGTGCAGTCGTCTGTTGACAACGAAAGTTGATGGTAATCTGGGTACAAGACTGCCTTGATTTAGGCACGTCTTGCACCACAGATTCTTCTTCTTCCACTTGGGACAGGATTGGATCTTTTGTCGTAGCACTCTCATTGTACATGCAGGGAAGCTGCATGTAAGCATGGTCAGTGCGGGTCTGACGAGGAAGCCTCATGTCGCTATTGCGGGAACGTTTCTCGTGTGGCTCCTCTCCGTGGGACGTACCCTCTGGCTTGGCTTATGCACAGGAGTACCTCAGTGGAAGGAAGATTCGACGGGTTGAGACGTTGGAGCGCGAGAGCCAGTCTTGTGTATCTTTCCATCGGCTACACGTGTTACAGTCAACACGGGTCTCTTGTCTGCCGTTGGTGTCGCACGCTTGTTGTACGAAGCGCGAGACACCTGGGATCTCTTCCTACTACCCCCAACGGGCGAGTAGTATTCAGATTCTGCCGAAGGTTTACCTGAAGGAAAAGCGATTCTGTCGAAGACAGATCTCCTTACCGACAATACTTCCGTCGTGAGGGGTTGGACCGGTGAGCGCTTCCTTTGGCATCGTTCCTTCGTCAGATCAACCATGGAACCACCATCATCCTTGCCCTGCTTTCCCGGGACGGGAATTAGACCAGGGGATAAGGCTATAGCAGCCGGGATCTTCTCTGTTGCCTTGACGTTGAGGGGGTCCTGAGACGCAGTTCCCGCCATCGTGTTGCTGGCTGCAACCGCCTTAGACCTCCAAACACGTCGAGTCTTCTTCGGTCGTACGAACCGCTTCGAAGTCTTCAACTTTTTATCAGAAAGGAGATCTTGAAAAGCCTGCTGGTCGAAGCGTACGACCAGCATGTCTTGAGAAGCTCCCAGCAAGTTGTCATCAGATTGTGTCACCGCCTTCTCGTTGGAGGAGAAGGTAGTCCCCAGCAGAGTCACCATTTTGTTTGACATAATAAAAGGTTGAAAGAACATTTTTCTTTATTGCATATATAAGGTATCAGAGTACAAAGAAGGAAGTCCTAAACAGGATATTCTAAGTACAGGGAGAAGAGATTTCTGAGAAAGTGTGACGATGAAGATCGAGCGCTGCAGTGGCTCCTTTACTTCGTTGATGATCTGACAACAAATCAACCTTGCTATGCTTCTCTGGCGCCTTTGATAGGACTCTGGGTCACCGATCAAGAGGCTGTCTGGATGAGAATATCCCTTGAATATGGTTGGTTGGTTGGTTCTTTGGTTGATAGGTGGATGAGGGTGGTCGATTCTTCGTGGATAGAGATCGCTGCTCCTTTGAAGATTGTCGATTGTCAATATCCCCTCTATCTTTTTTCCTCTTTTTTTTCTTCCTTTTTCTCCCTTTCCTTGGTGGAAGAAGAACTCCTTCTATTTGTAGAGAACCGACCACATATGCGATGTGCATTAGGGTTCCTAAGTTATGAAAGAATCTGTCGTCATTGTACGGTACGGGCTTCTGCGGTGCTGACACGTGGTGGACATCGAGATTCCTCTCAAACGAGATCTCTGGTGGTTATAAACATAACCGAAGGAGGTGACATGTGGCGTGTGCCGATTTGCTTGCTCGGATATTGCCAAGTAAATCTTAAGAATTTAACCTAGATTTGGAGTCTAATTGATCCTCGTCTAAGATTTAAATCAATCTGATATGATATCAATCATGATTTAATCCCAATCTTCTATGCAAGAGGCAGTTTAAGCAAACCAATTGGGGTGGACCCATGCTTCATGCGCCTCTGGTGAGCACTAAGTGCGGCTGTGCTTCTGGGACGACGAATAGACCGTACTTCTGGAGACGACAAAAACTCTGTGCTTTCAGGCGACGAGTTGGCTTGGCTTCGAAAGACGACGAGACTTCTGTGCATATAGAGCAACTTATGAAGCTGTGTTTTGGGCTACCAGAGTCAATGTGTTGTAGGCGACAAGTAGGTTTGTGCTTCAGGTTGACGAGGTTACTGTGCTTTTGGAGCGACAAGTTGACTTGCATTGGTTACGATGGGAGTTCCCAAGTCTTTTGTATAGAAGTGGCCTAAGCTTCTGATCCAGAGCAGACGATTGCGCAATAGGGATGGAGATGGTGTGAGCATATCACCATCCTGTGCCTCATGCGGCCGCAGATAAGTAGCTGCACCTCTGAACAGTGAAGGCGTTGGCTGCGAAGGGAAGGGTATGACAACCTTGCGTGTCTTAGATTGGCACGGGCAGGTAGCTGCACCTCTGGAGCGAAGACATTGGCTTCTGAAATAAAAGAAGGGGAGGGAGGCCTACCACCATTGTAATCCCGCTTTCCCGAATAATAATTATTTTTTTATTTATTGGGATTTTTTTAATTTAGATATATTTTATTTATGGTTTGAATGTTTAATTGATTTACCAGTTTCTTAATAATGCAATTTTAATTAAGAGCCAATTTAAATTTGGTTTCAAATTTTATTTTTTCCCTCTAAACTTTTAAATTTGAATTTTCAAGTTGTTATAACTAACTTAGTGGTCCCCACATAGTTTTTTTTAATTTTTTAAACTGATTTTCTATCTATTCTGCAAAAAGTGAAAAGGGAGAGGGGATTGGTGTAAAAATATAAAGGTGGAAGGGCTGATTTGTATTTTGGTTTAATCACAAGGTGTTTTATGCAAAAATGCATTTTCCTTTTATTAACTGAACAAAGGAAGAGAGAGAGTGAACCATTCACTCTCATCCTTTTCTTTTTTCAGAGCTTATTTTTTCCTCTGCTCGATCTCTGAGCTCGGCGACCACAGCGGCGACACGAGTCCACGACGGCGACGGCGACATGAGTCCACGACGGCGACGCGAGTCCACAGCGGCAACGGCGAGTCCCTCCTGCGACTAGGTCGCTCTTTCCGACGAGCGCGGTCATCGACCCTCTCTCGATCAACGGCGACGAGCACCACCTCGACGGTGAAGGCGGCGATCTTCTTCGTTCTCGATGGTGAAGTGATTTACTTCCTCGGCGAAATTTCTTCGCAGACTCGTCGTTCCTGTCCGCGTCTTCGATTTGGTAAGCATCTCGAATTCTCATGAGGAACTCGTTCATTTCTGATTTTCTCCACTTTGTTGGATTGTGAGTTCAGATCTGGAGCATCCTTGAATTGTTCGATCTCTTTCGACGAAGGATCGATTCTTTTCCAATTGATTGGTAAGCTTTTGACCGGATCAATTGATTACTAGATTAGTAATTTCATTGACGTACGTTCCTATTTGAGAGTTGGTCTGTTTCGTCAATAACAGATTGGGAGTGTCCGATCGAAAGTCTGGGCAGATCGACCGATGTTTCCTGCTTCGATCTAGACCGACAAAGCCTGGTGAGTAACGTTCTCTTGTTTAAATCAATTTGATGCTTACTGTGTACATGGATGGATTTTGAGTGTGAATTCCCCTGTTCTGGGATCAAAATTGATCAGGATGAATTAGGGAATTGGATCGGTTGATTGATGGTAGTAGCGGGTGATTTGATCGAATTGAAGATGTGAGTGTTAGATTTTAGCATTTTGATTTTCTTGTTATTTTCTAAGTGCAGAAGATTCATTTTTCATTTAAAACTTCTTGTTCAAATTTTGATGCTCTGCACTTGTATTAATGGGAGTCTTTGTCAGAATCGGGGTTGAATGCGGGGAGTGTGGTCACGTTCTGGATCAGTTCTGGTTCGTGTCGAGTTCATGCTCATGTCCAGATATGTGATCGTGTCGGGGTGTTGGAGTGTCGCTACCCAAGAGACCGACTGAGGCACGGTTGTCATTGAAGACTGGCTGGGAATGGGATTAGCGGTGGCGCGAGTTTGAATTCAAATAAGTTTTGCTGAGTTAGTTGGAATTTTGCTGGGTTTTTGTTATGATTTTCTGTCAGTAGAATTATTGGATTTTGTATATGTTTCTAAAAGGTTGTGTATGTATTAAGTTTTTCTGAGTTTTAGGCTTTGTAGTTGTTGTACTTTAGAAGGGGGCTGCTGGTTCGAATTTTGTCCGAATTGAAGTTGTGTTTTGGTTAGCTTGCTGGTGGTGATGAGTGTTTTGTAGGGAAGTAGTTTACGGCTATGGGCTGGGCCTTTGAACCAACCGTTAAGGAAGAGTTGGAGTTAGAGATTTTGGCCAGGTTGAGTCTGTGAGTTGAGTTGGTGTTGTTGGGCTTGAACATGGAGCCATGGAGTTGAAGCCAAGTTAGAATATATCTATAAATGTTTTTACTATAATATTACTAATAGTAATATTTTGGAAAGAAATTAAATATTATTATAGTATTTTACTTAGTGGTTTTACTAATTAATGTTTAAATGAAATTTCAAGATATTATTTTGGTGTTGAATATCCTAGTAAAACTTAGTATTGTACAATTAGTAAATATTTTGCATGTAAAAGTAATTTCTAAAAAACATAAAATATTTTACTTACTAGATATGGTTCCAAGGTAAATTCACTAATAGCTTCTAAAAATAGTAAAAGAATATATTAATGATCACTGCAATGATTAGCTAGATTATGGATACCAGTAAAAAGAGTTAATTTGCATTGCTTAAAACCTAACCTTCTATCAATATAAATATTTCCTAATAAATGTTTTGCTCTAATATTTTGCCAGATATATATATTCGAGAATCGTTCCTAATATCTACATGATATTTTGCAAATAAAGTTACTAAATATTACTTTCCTATATTAAAATATGTTACTAGCATTTATGATTCAAACTAAATTGCCATGAATATTATCTGGATTGGAACTAATTGCTAGTAGAAATATTATAATTAATTATTTATCTAAACCAATATTAATTTGCGAGAAGAATATATTTTAGTTTAGTTATTGTCTAACTAATATTATTTTGTTATATAAATTTAAACTCTTTTCTTGCCTAGTATTTAATGATAAAGTCAGCTAGTTATATAGATGTAAAGATTAGCTAGAATTTTAAGACTAGTTAATAGTTATCGATTTTAGCTAGTAAATAATGTAGAATTAACCAACATGTACCTATTATCAGGTGGACATAGAGATTTCCAGATTCATTTTCCCGATCTTCCAGAAAATCAGGCAAGTACACCGACTCGATCTCTTTACTCTATATTTTCTGTCTTGCTTCATGTTCTCATATTGACACGTTGTACACACGATTGTCATTGTTCATTGTTCACTGTTCATCGTTCATCGTTCATTGTCATCATTCATAGTTCATTGTTCTTACTTGTACATTGGGGTGGGAAAATACTACAGATATGTAACCAATCCTATTTTAGCTAGGCATTGACTAATAGCTTAGGTCTCACATCGTGTACGTGGGACTCTAAGCCGTACCATTGTTCATTGTTCACTGTTCACTGTTCATTGTTTATCCAGCCGGTCACATACTTTGATAGTTATTTCAAATGCATGATACACTTATAGTATAGTTCATTGTTTCTGGATCCAGTACCATAGTTTCATTGTTATTCCTGTACCACAGTTTCATATTCCTGTCTTGTACCATATTTCATATTGTGATTCTTTTTTATGCATTTTAGTTTACATTGTTTAGAGCTTCTTGTCGGGATTGTACTTTGCTCTTTTCCTGACAGGATACGTTGCAGGTTTACTTGATGATGTTGTATCTTCTTCATGGGCTTGAGCCCAAAGCCAGGGTAGAGTTGTACCTCAGGATGGACTTAGAATTTCAAAGTTATAGTTAGGTCTTTTCTTAGATTTATTTTAGAGGATTTTATCATGTATTGTATTGAGGATTTCAGGATTGTATAATTTTTATTCATGTTACCGAATTTGTCTTCGGATGATATTGTATAATAACTTGTGGATTGTGGTGATTCTGGGAATGTGTATAGTAGCTGTGAGGTTTTACATTTCTTGTATCTTGGAGTTTTCCTTAGAATTGTACAGCTTACTTCGTCGTGTCCTTCGATGAAGGCTGGGCGTGTCTGACTCATGTCCGATTATTCGGGAGCGGGTCGTGACAACCATCTTGTTTCAGAGGTTGGCGCAGGCAGATAGCTGCATCGCTGGTTTGAAGGCTCTGGCTTCTTCAAAGTGCTGGGTTACTGATTTGCTTCTGAGAGGCTGCGCCAACAAGAAAATTAGAACATGCTTCGGTAGAGGTCTATCTTCCAGCGTGTGTATCGAGAAGAAGGAAGGCTACGCTTTGATGAAGACTGCATCCGTTGTAGATCTCTCTAGGCTCTGTCGAATCTGTACTAGATCCTTTGTAGAAGAATAGAATTAGTCCCTTATGTATAGTCCTGATGTATCTGTACTTGACTTTGGTGGACGTGACAATAAAGAGACTTCTCTCCATATCTTCTGTTTTGTCTTTTTAGTATTGAGCCTGAGTCTTTTGCATCTTGTGTGCTTTGGCGAAGGGATGTCTTTCGCTGAGATTTTTCATGCTTCTACAGTTATGGCCATAGACTGCACAAAATATTAATTTGAAGCCGTCTAGGTTGGTGAACTCTACCGCCATTACCTGTTCTGATGTAAGAATATTCCTTCCAGCCCAACACCCTTTATCCCATCGCATCCATATTCGAGCCTTACAGCATAGATGCAAATTGCTAACCTGATGCCATTATGAGGAGGTCCGGTGAGCCATAATTGTCACACCTCGATCCCGCAGAGTCCTTTCATCCTCGCTTCGGACTCTTTGAGACCGATCGTCCTCGCTAAGGCGTGATGCCGTACAAGCCTAAGTTACAATTGCACAAGGCCAAGAACTGAAGCAAGACAAAATAGACAAGGTTGACAATACGCAGCGGAACCTGTCGCAGATAATTGAAGCAGCAGCGGACATCTTTCAGAACACAATGGTAACAAAAACAATTCTCTTTATTGATTTCATTTGAACAGATTACAAGCTCTCGATTCTCTCTGATACAGTGTTACATTCTCTCAGAACTTTACATATTACAATGATCCCGTTCCCATACATTACATCCCTTTATATACAAAACCAACTCTTGCAACAGATGTCATCTCTTGGCATCTCTTCTGATTTTTGGCTCCTGAGGATGAGGCTCGGGCTATCGCTTCAGACTATCCTTCTCGATGCGTGGTGCACCTGCATGCAGACTGATGGTGGGTCAGTATATCAGCATACTAGTGATTGTGAACAAAGAGCTACATTTATCTGAAACGATCACTGTTCATTTAGTGAGAAAATATTTCTTGTGATGTGATCTTGCTACTTTTACCTATGTTCATTCCATGCATACAGAGTCAGTTTACATGTCTTTTGAAAACAACTTTGAAAAGCCATATTTTATTTCAGTTCATTTCAAGCATACAAGGAACTATTCAATTCAAGCACGATGACTATTTATTTCATGTGCAGTGCGTAGCGTGTTTCATGAGCATATCATTTCATTTCATTAGGGACAATAGCCTTAGCATTCTTTTCTTTGATTCAAGACATTCTAAGGGTCAGGTTACAAGCAAGCACTTCTTTGTAACAGAAAATCTCTGCAAGCAATTTATATTAGAAAACTCAAGCAATACCAATGTATCACTTTAAAGTGATTCTTACCATAGCCGACGGTCCATCCCTACATAAGACAAGGTTTAGCATAAAACATAATATAAACAACATTCTTATTTCTTGTTCGTCTCTGCATCGTTAGCTCTTAGCAAAACATTCTTGACACATGCAGACTCGATTGGCAGCTGTGACTCTCCGGTTCAGCTCTGCACCAACCAACACCTATCTATATGATGGTTCATAGAAAAACCCATAATTAGCCGCTGTGACTCTCCGGTTCAGCTCGTCGCTAAGGACTCAGATATCGACTCCCATTTTCACATGGAGGCCCTAATCTCTCCTAGGCCGAGTGATCCAGGCGCCCCCAGATCCACCCGAAAGACAAAATTTTCCTTGTTAACAAGTTGTCCGAGACCACATGCATGCTCTAGCAGTTCTATCAGATGAGACAGATTGTGATCAGATGTACGATATATTATTTTCATGCCTATATAGATGTACGACACGTTCATTTCGTACCTTTGCTTCTTATTCATGTCAACATGTATAAGTTCGTCTATACATATCTACAATTCTCAAGCATACTTAGCAACAAGCAATGATCAAGCATTTAATTCGATTCATTTGTCTTCTCTTATCCTATCAAGCATGACAAGCATCATATCAGTTCTTATTAGCAGGCAACAAGTATTCTTATTAGCAGCAGATTATTTGTTCTCTTGTTCCTAGCAAGGCAACATGCGAATTCTCTTAAAGCATACTCAATGATTTACCATCTTGTTATTAACAAAAGCATTCAATCGAAAACTCAGATTCTTATTAGGCGTAAACGAATTAGCAAATGAGACTTCGTCCACTCACCCAGATCAATCGTCTTCTGTTGCAGAGCCAGCAAATTCGATCTTTCTGTTTATCTAGTGCCTTCGCGGAGCGGGGCACAACATAATTACCCACCGAAAAGAAGGTTCGTCCTTGAAACTTAAGGAGAAACTTACGATATCCTTTGCAGCGATAGTCCTAATCCTTCATCATCATCAATCCATGAAATCACAATCCAGATCATATCAAAACTCTTGTTCAATAAAGCATTTCAATCTCAATCCATTAAATCGATAAAATATTTGTCGGCATCATAAAAATATTTACGAACTTATTGTATGGAACGTTCATCTCATTGATGATATCAAGCAGGCAAGGAAATTTTGATCAGAAGAATATGTACAAATTCAATTGAATCAAAATTGGCCAGAGGATCATGTCGCTTTGATACCATTCTATCACGCCCCGATCCTGCATAGTCCTTTCGTCCTCGCTTCGGACTCTTTGAGATCGATCGTCCTCGCTAAGGCGTGATGTCGTGCAAGCCTAAGTTATGCTTGCACAAGGCCAAGACCTTAAGCAAGACAAGATAGATAAGATTGACAATACGCAGAGGAACCTATCGTAGATAATTGAAGCAGCAGCGGACATATTTCAGAACACAATGCATTGAACACAATGGTAAAAAAATAATTCTCTTTATTTATTTTATTTGAACAGATTACAAGCTCTCAATTCTCTCTGATACAGTGTTATATTCTCTCAGAACTTTACAGATTACAATGATCCCGTTTCCATACATTACATCCCTTTATATACAAAACCAACTCTTGTAACAGATGTCATCTCTTGGCATCTCTTCTGATTTTTGGCTCCTAAGGATGAGGCTTAGGCTATCGCTTCGGACTATCCTTCTCGATACATGGTGCACCTGCATGCAGACTGATGGTGGGTCAGTATATCAGCATACTGGTGATTGTGAACAAAGAGCTACATTTGTCTGAAACGATCACTGTTCATTTAGTGAGAAAATGTTTCTTGTGATGTGATCTTGCTACTTTTACCGATGTTCATTACATGCATACGGAGTCAGTTTACATGTCTTTTGAAAACATCTTTGAAAAGCCACATTTCATTTCAGTTCATTTTAAGCATACGAGGAACTATTCAATTCAAGCACGATGACTATTCATTTTATGTGTAGTGCGCAGCGTGTTTCATGAGCATATCATTTCATTTCTTTAGGGACAATAGCCTTAGCATTTTTTTCTTTGATTCAAGACATTCTAAGGGTCAGGTTACAAGCAAGCACTTCTTTGTAACAGAAAATCTCTGCAAGCAATTCATATTAGCAAACTCAAGCAATAACAATGTATCACTTTTAAGTGATTCTTACCATAGCCGAAGGTCCATCCCTGCATAAGACAAGGATTAGCATAAACATAATATAACCAACATTCTTATTTCATGTTCGTCTCTGCATCGTTAGCTCTTAGCAAAACATTCTTGCCACATGCAGACTCTATTGACAGCTATGACTCTCCGGTTCAGCTCTGCACCAACCAACACCTATCTATATGATGTCCTTAGAAAAACCCATGATTAGCTGCTGTGACTCTCTAGTTCAGCTCGTCGCTAAGGACTCAGATATCGACTCCCATTTTCATATAGAGGCCCTAATCTCTCCTAGGTCGAGTGGTCCAAGCGCCCCCAGATCCACCCGAGAGACAAAATTTTCCTTGTTAACAAGTCGTCCGGGACCACATGCATGCTCTAGCAGTTCTATCAGATGAGACAGATTGTGATCAGATGTACGACAAGTTATTTTCATGCCTTTACAGATGTATGACACGTTTATTTCGTGCCTTTTCTTCTTATTCATGTCAACATGTATAAGTCTGTTTATACATGTCTACAACTCTCAAGCATACTTAGCAACAAGCAATGATCAAGCATTCAATTCGATTCATTTGTCTTCTCTTATCCTATCAAGCATGACAAACATCATATTAGTTCTTATTAGGAGGCAACAAGTCTTCTTATTAGCATGCAGATTATTTGTTCTCTTGTTCTTAGCAAGGCAACATACGAATTCTCTTAAAGCATACTCAATGATTTACCATCTTGTTATTAACAAAAGCATTCAATCGAAAACTCAGATTCTTATTAGGCGTAAGCGAATCAGCAAATGAGACTTCATCCACTCACCCAGATCAATCATCTTCTGTTGTAGAGCCCGTAAATTCGATCTTTCTGTTTATCTAGTGCCTTCGCAGAGCGGGACACTACATAATTACCCACCGAAAAGAAGTTTCGTCCTCGAAACTTAAGAAGAAACCTACGATATCCTTAGCAGCGATAGTCCTCATCCTTCGCCATCATCAATCCATGAAATCACAATTCAAATTATATCAAAACTCTTGTTCAATAAAGCATTTCAATCTCAATCCATTAAATCGATAAAACATTTGTCGGCATCATAAAAATATTTACGGACTTATTGTATGGAACGTTCATCTCATTGATGATATCAAGCAGGCAAGAACATTTTGATCAGAAGACATGTACAAATTCAATTGAATCAAAATTGGCCAGAGGATCGTGTCACTTTGATACCATTCTGTCACGCCCCGATCCCACGGAGTCCTTTCGTCCTCGCTTCGGACTCTTTGAGACCGATCGTCATCGCTAAGGCGTGATGCCGTACAAGCCTAAGTTGCGCTTGCACAAGGCTAAGACCTTGAGCAAGACAAGATAGACAAGATTGACAATACGCAGCGGAACCTATCACAGAGAATTGAAGCAGCAGCGGACATATTTCAGAACACAATGCATTGAACACAATGGTAACAAAAACAATTCTCTTTATTGATTTTATTTGAACAGATTACAAGCTTTCGATTCTCTCTGATACAGTGTTACATTCTCTTAGAACTTTACAGATTACAATGATCCCGTTCCCATACATTACATCCCTTTATATACAAAACCAACTCTTGTAAAAGATGTCATCTCTTGGCATCTCTTCTGATTTCTGGCTCCTGGGGATGAGGCTCGGGCTATCGCTTCGGACTATCCTTCTCGATGCATGGTGCACCTACATGCAGACTGATGGTGGGTCAGTATATCAGCATACTGGTGATTGTGAACAAAGAGCTATATTTGTTTGAAACGATCATTGTCCATTTAGTGAGAAAATATTTCTTGTGATGTGATCTTGCTACTTTTACCTATGTTCATTCTATGCATACAGAGTCAGTTTATATGTCTTTTGAAAACATCTTTGAAAAGCCATATTTCATTTCAGTTCATTTCAAGCATACGAGGAACTATTCAATTCAAGCACGATGACTATTCATTTCATGTGCAGTGCGCAGCGTGTTTCATGAGCATATCATTTCATTTCATTAGGGACAATAGACGTAGCATTCTTTTCTTTGATTCAAGACATTCTAAGGGTCAGGTTACAAGCAATCACTTCTTTGTAATAAAAAATCTCTGCAAGCAATTTATATTAGAAAACTCAAGCAATACCAATGTATCACTTTTAAGTGATGCTTACCATAGTCGAAAGTCCATCCCTACATAAGACAAGGATTAGCATAAACATAATATAACCAACATTCTTATTTCCTGTTCGTCTCTGCATCGTTAGCTCTTAGCAAAACATTCTTGCCACATGCAGACTCGATTGGCAGCTGTGACTCTCTGGTTCAGCTCTGCACCAACCAATACCTATCTATATGATGGTCCATGGAAAAATCCATGATTAGCCGTTGTGACTCTCCGGTTCAGCTCGTCGCTAAGGACTCAGATATCGACTCCCATTTTCATATGGAGGCCCTAATCTCTCCTAGGCCGAGTGGTCCAGGTGCCCCCAGATCTATCCGAGAGACAAAAGTTTCCTTGTTAACAAGTTGTCCGAGACCACATGCATGCTCTAGCAGTTCTATCAGATGAGACAGATTGTGATCAGATGTACGACATGTTATTTTCATGCCTTTACAGATGTACGACACGTTCATTTCGTGCCTTTTCTTCTTATTCATGTCAACATGTATAAGTCCATCTATACATGTCTACAATTCTCAAACATACTTAGCAACAAGCAATGATCAAGCATTCAATTCGATTTATTTGTCTTCTCTTATCCTATCAAGCATGACAAGCATCATATCAGTTCTTATTAGCAGGCAACAAGTCTTCTTATTAGCATGCAGATTATTTGTTCTCTTGTTCTTAGCAAGGCAACATACGAATTCTCTTAAAGCATACTCAATGATTTACCATCTTGTTATTAACAAAAGTATTCAATCGAAAACTCAGATTCTTATTAGGCGTAAGCGAATCAGCAAATGAGACTTTGGCCACTCATCCTGATCAATCGACTTCTGTTGCAGAGCCAGCAAATCCGATCTTTCTGTTTATCTAGTTCCTTCGCGGAGCGGGGCACTACAATAATCCCCTCCGACTTGATTTTAGTTTCTAAAAGAGCAATTATTGAACACTTCTTCTCCCGAATCACCTCGCTAATCTCCTTCCACCTTCCCAGCGAACAGACACCTTTGACGTTCCAAGAAATCACAAACATGGTAAATTTGTGGGATCCTCATAAATTTTTTGGGTCCTACCAATTGGAGAATTGTTAGGCTCCTGCCCATGTACGTCTACGCGCTTGCCGCCTTCCCCCTTACCAGTACCGTCTTCTGTTATACCCTAGGTAAGGAGAAGCCAAGCTGGGTTAACACTAGACAATTTTCCTTCCTATGTTCCATGACGTTGAGCTTGGACATCTTCTCCTGAGTACGTGGCTTGTCTTTTCCTGCTGGAAAGGGATGTACCTCCCTGTAGACCGCCTGTAACTCCCTTTTCGGCCAATCCTACTCTTTGCATCGTTGTCATCCCCGCATATCCCGCCGACCCCGCCTGGAAGGACATAACCTTTTTCCTCTTGTCTTGTGCGTTAGCGAGGACTTTACTGTCATGGTCTTCCTGGGATCGCCCTTCCCTCCAGATAGCTATGTCACCTATCTGCTTACCATTGCTCTGTTCCCCACCTGGAAGTACAGTCGCAAGCTCCATCCCATTGCCTCCGCTTTGTTCTTCCTCCACCTGACCCAAGCATTCCATCCCCTCCTGATCTTCTCCGTCCTCACTTTGACCACCACCCTCCTGGGCTTGTTCTCCCGGGGCCTTCTTATCTGATTGGACCCCTTGCCCCCTTTGTAATCTTGCACTATTGGATTATATGGCCAAAGCACTTACATGCCCGTCAGATAGGTGGGACCCAGTTATATTCAACTCTTTGACGAAAAACTTCCTCCGATAGGACTTCGTATTCAACCTCATGTGGAAGTTGTTTGTTGGCCTCTATTTCCACGAACACCCTGGCATACTGAAGTATGGCGCGTAAGATAGTTGCCTCATCTCCCTTAATTGGTTTCCCAATCAAGCTGGCCAATTTCATTATCATCGATGGGCTCCATATAGATATCGGCAGCCTTGGAAATCTTATCCAAACTGGGACGGTATGTAATACGTCTCTTTCGTACTTGTAGCCTAAGTGCCATTCTTTTAGGATCACTAGCCCCCCGTCAAATGTCCGGGGGCCCCCTTGTAGTATTCGCTCTACGTCTTCCTGCAATCCAAATCTCACAAAGAAGAAACCATCCACCCGTGCAAAGAATTCCATGCCCCCTTTAGGTCTCCAGACTCTTACGGCGAATGCTCGTATTTGCCTATAAAAAGGTTTGTCTCCCAGCACATATAAGACAAATGTATTTTGCTAATATGCAGATGTCTCTGCTAATTCCTCCTCCCCAAATACAGCACGTAAACCGCCATTGACACTCTTCGGCTCTACGTATTGCAGGTGTCCCGAGTTTTGCGTTCCTCCTCTTCTATAGAAGTCTGCCCAAGACTTCCCACCATTGCTCCCACCTACAGGTTCCTTCCCATTGAAGTTGGTCCTCCTTGGAATCTCTATCAAATCTACTGTAGTCCATCCCCCCTTTATCAGATACCCCCAGCTTTTTATTGTTAGGTGCGGCCTCCGGGTCCCATGGCACCCGACCGCCCACTCCATCGCCGCCAAGACCTCTCCCCTTGTCGCCTGGAGAGCTAGCCGATGGGGCGGCACCGCCCCTCGTCGAAGATGGCCTTGGCGCTGAGTTCTCCGAAAACCCTAGCAGAGCAAATCAGCTCATTAGTTCTTTATATATATATATATATATATATATATATATATATATATATATATAATGGAACATAGTGCAGAAAGAAAGTGCTCGACATGTAAGTACATACATTACTAAGGCACAATATAAGACATAGCAAGTTCATATTTATTATTTTAAAAGAAAACCATTTAAAAGTAAAGAATAAACCTCATATATCATATTCAATCTCAGACTAAACTTTGTTCAAAGGCTATTTCCATCAACTAAATGTGTGTCACTCTCGAACCTTAGGCGCACGCCGCGTACCACCCCCTCTCAGTGACATGCGAGCGAAACACAGTGTATATTGCATGTGAAAGAGTTTACTAACATGTCTACAATAAGGCCGGTGATCAATCAATCAAGCCGATGCATTTCTCGAGTCTCGACACATGTACCCCTTTTATATGTCACTAGTAAGTGCACGTGTTTTGCACATTCGATAAGGTATAATAAGAATATTATCCAATTATTGTCAAATATTGTTTCTAGCTCATGTGGTTAAGGTTGAATGTTTTTTTTCATGTTTGGTTGAGTTTGATTTCCCATTTTGCATATATATAATAAATTTAAATTTTTTATAAATAATTTTATTTTTTCGAAAAATATGGTTGATGATATACACGGCTTAGGTGGCTCAATCTTAAACCGTTTTGAAGCCCTTTTATAATAGTAGAGATATTTGATGGTGGAGAGAATTTTGCACCAAGTTCAATAATTCTATTGAGTTCAAACATGTGGGATTAAGTTGTCCAAAATATTGTAGACCGGTGAAACAAGACCCCATACATATTGTTGGAGTTTATTTTAAAATTTGTCATTAGTTGTGCAGTTACATAATTCTATTTTAAAGTTTTTCCACATTTGAACTTTCAATTATTATTTCATACATATGAGGTGGGTTATCTTAAGTGATTTATATCATGTGAAAATTTTCTAGTAGACAAGGCTCAAAGTTTATATCAATTTTTTCCACAATTTTTTAAAGAATTTTCTTTGAAAAGGGCCTATCTCGGAGACATGGACGTGGTGTCACGTCCCAGTCCCAAATACGAAGGAGTAGGATACGTAAACATTCTAGCTACGTATTTAACCAGACTCTAGTTCGACTCAAATACATATAAGCTGTGTAGATCAGAACAGGTTTCCATGTAATCATAATAATATCATCCACAACACTAACTATACTATGAACTAATCAACTAACGATACCTAAAGATCCCGAAGACGTAGATCCCACTATGCCTATGTTAGATCTCAGCAATAACTTGGAAGAAAACCAGAAATAACCTAGAGAGATCACCAGGCCCTCATAGGGACATAGCAAGATATATAATATAAATGCTAAAATAAAATACAGTAAATAACATGAATGGACAGGAAATACAGATACAACTAACACTAAACATGTCTAGCCACCTATATGCAATAGAATTTGAGGACGGTGTAAAACCCCTAAAATTTCAAAAGTATATTTTAATATAGGTATTTTTCTTTGTTTAGAATTGGCATATGGTAATTAAGTCTAGATTTTTATGCACATTAAATATAAAATGTAAAGCCCTCCTTAATGTTGAAAAGTTATTATTCTAATTATAGTAAAGATTTGGTATTTTCTTAAATTATTAAAATTATTAAATAGCCTTCAAAATTTATTCATATGATTTGTGAATATCAAGGATATCGCAAGAGATTGCTATTCTATATGGTAGTGTATATATATAAATATATATATATAGAGAGAGAGAGAGATGGCTAGCTTTTGGGCGTGGATCCCTCTAGTAGGAGCCGGCCCGCTCCTCGAGCCCCCCCTCCGGTGCCCAGGCGGTGGTCGGCCGCCGTCCGGCGTTAGCCCTCTCTCCTTCCTGGCCACCTCGGCCCCGGTGGCTGGCCAGGCTTTCCTCGGCCTGTCTTCCAGTGGGGAGCCCTTCCTCCCTCGTCGTCGCCGGCCGGTGCTTGCCCGGCATGTGGAGGACCCCCTCCCCCCCTCTCTCTTCCTCGATGCTTCCTCCGTCCTCGGTGTCGCAGGAGCCGCCGGGCTCAGCGCCCTCGGTCAGCCCCGGGTCCGTCCCTCCTTGGCCCAGGCCCTTCCCCCATGTCGGCAACCGTCTCCGCCATGGCGCCGATCCTCCCAGTGGCCGCAGCACCAACATCTGTCCCCCTTTCCCCGCAGCCTCTCTCGCGTCCCCCGGCGCCCGGCGTCCCCGTAGTCCCGGAGCCCTCCGGTACTCTGTCTGTAGCGCCTCCTCCTCTGGCCCAGGCGTCCTCCGTCCACGTTGCAGCCCTCCCCTTGCAGCTTTCCTTCTCCGTGCCGCCCCCCACTTTTGCTTCCTCGCCGGCGCCTCCCGTAGCGCCCTTCCTCCTGGAGCACCCTCCAGCCGTGTATCCTCCCGCCGCGCTTCCTTCATCCGCGGTTCCCCTTCCTCCTTCCGTCGCCCAGCCCGCCACCGCGTATCCCTTCTCCTCAGCGGCCCCGACCCAACTTCGGCGGGTACCTACTGGGAGGATCGAGTCACCCTGCGGTGGTACTGGGTCCGTCCTGGTCCTCGCTGGTATGACCCGGCGGCCCTTGGCGGCTACGATGCCTCGTCGTGGGGGTCGTACTCCCTCCGCTAGCCTTACTGAGGCCTCTCGGAGCCCCCCCCCCCCCTCCGGCGCCGTGGCTCCCCTCCGCCGTCCCTGCCACTCCCTTCACTGGCCACCTCGCGCTTCGTCTTCGCCCAGCGGTCGCCTCGCACCTCCTCCTCTCCGCCCGGCAGCCGTCCACCTCCATCCAGTGGCCCCCCAGCCCTCCAGGCCTCCTTCGTCGGAGTCTCCCCTCCGCGCCGGCTGGCCTTCTACGCCGACGTCCAGATCTCGCCCCCCTTTTAGCCTCTGTGGCGGTACCCGACGAGGCAACCGGCGGCCGTCTCTCCCCGGCGTCGCTCTACTAGCCGGCGCTCGGGATACCCGAGGCGCCCCCTCGGGACCCGCGCCCCCTCGGGCCCCACCCGTCTTATCGCGCTCCGTGTTTTCCCCTGTTTCGGGCTGTGCGCCTTTCGCCCCTCGCCTCGGGCAGGTTGCTCTCGCTGCAGCCATGGTCCCCTCGCCGGAGCTCTGGGATCCCTCGCCGGAGGTCCCCGGCATCTGACAGTATGCTTGGGGGGGATCAAGGCTCTCGAGCCGCGCGCTCTCTTCCCCCGGGCTGAGAGCCATCCACTCCCCCCCACGTGATGTTCCCCCATCGGGCTTCGTGCACCGACCCCCCGCCCATTTTTTTTGATTTTTCAAATTTTTTCAAAATTTTGTTTTTCGAAATTTTGAATTAATTCGAATCTAACCTGTTGTTGTACTGGGCCTTTTGTTTCTTCGGCCCAGGAACTGTTTGTAATGCTTGTAATGAGCTTCCTTTTTATTCAATAAATTGTCTTTTTGTCATATATATATATATATATATATATATATATATATATATATATATATATATATATCCGAGATTGGACTGGCGAGGAAGCGGTAGACTGCATCCAACGTCACGAGCTAAAGTTAAGCTCAGATGTTGACAAGCTCCGTTGGTCGGCGTGTCAGGCAGACGAATCCTCTGTTCGCTGAGCCAGACAGGTTGCTCGCGGCCCGGGAGCGCCTTCTCCTATCAGTGCCACTTTCTGGCAGACATGTATCCCCAAGAAATGGTCCATCCTGATCTGGAGAGTCATCAGGAACAAGCTCCTGACCGACGACGTACTGTACTCTATTGGATTTAGTTTAGCCTCCGCCTGTAATTATTGTGCAGCTCGTCAATCGAAAACCGTTGACCACATCTTTAGCCAGGACGATCTCTCCGCTCAGGTCTGGAACGCGCTATCTCAGCATTGCAAACAGGATCAGGTGGGCGGAAGCCTCAACGATCTCTTAGCAGGGTGGGCGCTTGCCTCCTAGTGCCACCAGATCGTCGCGACTGCTGTCAAGTGGGTGTTATGGAAAAATCGCAACAAGGCCAGGTATGTGGGCAACCTATTCAACGCAGATAGGCTTATTCGGGAAGTGATCAGGCAGTGCTGGAAGATTGGTAGCGTCTGTTCGCGTGAACAGACAGGTTTTTGGGAGTCTCTGCTCGTCTAGGCCCCCGGTTTTGTTTCTTCTTTTGTTGGTATACTTGTATAGGCATCGTCATTTGCTGTCTTTAGTATACTTGTACAGGCTTCGGCATTTTGAGCCTTACTGAATAAATAGGGGAGTTTTTGGTTATATATATATATATATATATATATATATTTAAAAAAAAAAAAAAAAAATATATATATATATATATATATATATATATATATAAATATATATATATATTTTATATATATATATATATTTATATATATATATATATTAAATATATATATATATGTATATAATATTTTTGTGGAACAAAACTCTTAATAAATCGTATTAGAAATGTTTTAGGATTTTTGTTTTATTATTATTTATTTAGTTATTTAATATAAATTACAGTATTTAATGGCTTGTGTTTGATTTAATAATTGGTTTAATAATCTTGTTATAGTCATAATAGGTAAAATTGTACCAAATATTTATTCAAATATTTAAAAAATATTTTGGAGATTTTAGATATTTTTATAATTTAATTAGATTTTTATAAGTGCATATATATATATATATATATATATATATATATATATATAAAATAAATATATATATATTAAAAAAGAAAAAAAAGGAATAATGGGCTGCCAACTCGCGAGATATTGAATATCTCGTGAGTGGCCCAACTCAACCAACCGTGCGCCCAAGGGAATCACAGAAATCTTGTGAAACCTTTCCTGGTGATCAAATCTTTGGAAGATTTGATTTAAATCTCTACCCCACCAAGTCTTCCAACGTGATCCTATCCTAATCTAAATCCAGTTCTCCTAAGATTGCATCAATTCGAATGCTAATCATAATTAGATTAGATAGAGAAATTAAATCGATATAGGATTTAAATCCAATATATAACCTAGATCGAACCATAAGTTTCCTTAACTAATTCTTCCTCGATACCACGTCTCAACCCTAACCCTTTGACCC
Source organism: Iris pallida (assembly GCA_029216955.1). Lineage (NCBI taxonomy): Eukaryota > Viridiplantae > Streptophyta > Magnoliopsida > Asparagales > Iridaceae > Iris > Iris pallida. The sequence continues at coordinate 7,546,230 of JANAVB010006795.1, read as the reverse complement.
CGTGCACCCCGACGATCATCGGACCGCCGCTGTGCTTGCCTAGACCGACCGCAGCAGAGGAAGCCCTGTTATGACCTACACCGAGGTACACCCCTTCTCGCTCCAATTTTTTGCCAATTCCCATTCGTTTTTGTTTTCATAAAATACTTTAGAAACCCTATATGACCCTCTCTAATTCCACCAAGGGGATTTGAATGTGACAACACGACCATCCCGTGAACCCGGCCCAAAGTCGATAAAAATCTGTTAAAAAACAGATCCTAAGAACAGTTCAATACCCTGTCTTCGAAGAGAAATTTTGAACCCAATAGTAGGAGATTTCAAAATCTAATTGAGAACATTCCTAGAAAGCCTATAGGTCTACAGAACCCAATTTACAGAAGTCAATTTCGACGATTGTGCACCGAGAAATCGGTATCCCAAAATTGACGAAAAATTATTTTCAAACTGTTAAAATTTTAGAAAAACTTTCAGATACGAGGTGTGCCCCGACAAACCGGACGACATGGTCACAACCCATGGGCATCAAAAGATGCGTATGGATGTTGTCGACATGTGGGATTCGACGGAACTCAATTTCGTTATGTGTGCATGACGAAATCGAGGCGTATCGATCGAGATACCCCATATCGGTCCCTTTGTAAACTAGACCATATATTCGTGCACGTTCGTTAGCTCGAGACAAAAATTATGCCAAAAGGACAGTTTTATTTTTTTTGTCCTGTATGCCAAGTTTGGTCTGATTCAGAGATGGTCGACCGGAATGCCCTTTTGGGAGGCCCACGACCCGATCCAACGGGCAAATTTGTGCACAGCCCACCAAAATCCAATTTTAGACATACAGTTTGGTTCGTATCTTCAAACCAGACCTGTAGACATATAGTTTGACAACTTTAGAGACCGTAGATACTGGCATGCTTTTCGGTGCAAAGTGGGTCCAACGACGGATATTCTTTTGACCCAAAATTTTGATTTTGCCCCTGTGTCCAGAATTGGACTTTTGGGTAGGCATTTTTAGACACATATTTTATACCAAAAATTTTTGTGATATTTATTTCAGCATCCATAGTCGTTTGTGGGATTTGGCTTTCATCGCTTCATTGATCTGCCGATTCGAGCTATTGGATACAGTCGTTTTGCACATAACCTCAGGCAATATACCTTGTTATATTTACTACTTATATTTAGTCTGCATTTTTCTTTAGTTATTGCATATCACTGCTTGTTCATTTCTAGTTCTTTCAGTTGCTTCCTTGTAGTAATTTATGATTTACTTGCTTGCTTTCTGTTATACCTAATGCAAGTGCTAGTCTTATTTTCTTTCTCGCCTTAAATTTATGCATATGAACCTAGGAGTTAAGGTTCTACCATCTGTTAGTGTACTTCATAAACTTTGTCACGATTGTGCCACGAGATATGTGTGAGATAAGTAGCATGTAGAGGTACTTGCGTGTTGGCTGATCACCAGTACGCATACGTTAGGACTAACTGCCAATAGATGCGAGATAGGAGACTTAGCAGTTAGTATAGGTACATGCTCGTGGATACGATTTAATAGGTGCATAGGGTGGAAAGAACATTTTCTTATTGTATGTGCTACTATTACACCTTCCTTTATTACCGGAAGCTCCTATGGAGATACAGTATTGCTTACCCGTTTATCATGTACTTGCTGGCTTATGATGTTCGTGGAATGTCATGCTTTAAGGCCCTTGGTGACCAAACAGGGGACTATACCAATCCCATACAGCTAGAGGGACCATGCGTAGAAGGTTTGTTCTTAACTATATGCATATAGTAGAATGGTTAGGTGACCCTAGTTGACGTCATGTCACTTTACTTTTATTTGTGACTTTATAGAATATTTTATATTCAGTTTATATGGCATGTTCTTCTTGTATCTTGTTATGTCCTGCTGAGGACCTGATGAATTCTCCAGGAGTGCTTTTATGACTTTTTGCAGGTTCTCTAGCCAAGGCCATGATCTACTCTCTTCCTTCGAAGATGATTGCTCTTGGATTGTCTTTTGCTTCGCTCGACAAATTCTTTCATTGTTACGTGTTCTTTTCATTTAAAATATTTGGTAGTGGATTTATCTCGCCCAATAACTTGTATAAATGTCAATTCATAAGTTGATTTACAATATCTTTCTTATTTTATGTGTGGATGAGATTAGTGTCATGGTTATACTGCATTTTACAGCTTACTTTTATATATTATACGGCTGGCATGTCTACGTTCCTAGTCCTACGTATTTTGGGACTGGAGCATTACAGACGGCGTTCGCAAGCGCATACATCTCCAAAGTAAATGCAACATGGCAGGAATATACATATAGTCGTAGCACCGTGTCGGTGTCTCAATGGTAACTAAGAGAGGCTGTAACTCAGGAAACATGGCTCCTCTCCGAATAAATATAGTTACATATATATAAAGTGTAAATACACAGTGTCACACCCATTTTTCTAATTAAGGATATTCTAGTCATTATGTGCTAATTTGATTTTCTTTTTTTATTAATTAAATTGATTGGTGTGTGACTTTGATTGGTGTTTTGGTAGTAGAAGGTGGTATAACCTTAGTCAACCTTGACTAGAAGCATAATAATGTAATTAGATTTATTATTGGCTTTTTAGATTTAATTTAGAATTATTATCTATTTTTAAGAATTATTTAATTCATTTTTAGTTATTTTTCAATAAGCCTTAAAGCCTTTTGTCAATGGGCCTTTTTAGCAACTTAAGAGTGCTTGACCCATGACTAAACCCTAACCCTAATACCCCCCATGCTTGGCCGGCCAAACAACAGTAGCCCCCCTTCTCATTGTGTAGAAACCTAATCTCTTTCACAAATCCAAAACCCTAGTTTTTCCCTTCTCTTCCAAAGGCCCCATTCTCTCGTTTCTTAACCAAATCCTTCCAAACAAAGTGTGTTGTGACCGTTGGGACGAGAGGAACCTGCTGGAGACTTCCTAGTTAGGGATCGAAGGCGTTTAACCGAAGGAAAGTGGCATCGACGAGTTTTAGAGGCTTGTTTCATTGAGTTTTGACACTCAATAGGTAAATCACCTTAAACATCTGTTAAAATTTGTTTTTTCTTCGTAGATGCATCCATATAGGAACCCCAGACCTGTGCAAGAAGTTTCGTTGGTTTGTGATTTCGTTTGATAGCCGTATCGGACACGTGTCGGTCTTATGGAACACGTGTTCAACGAAATGCCCCTTAGAACTGAAAAGTGTTATTTTTTATTCTGTTTTCATGAATTTCTTGCTAATATTATTTGTAACAACTTTCTTGAAGACAGTTCTAGAATCGACACGATTTTAGTGTCCGAATCGAACACGGACACGCGTACACGAGGCCCGTGTACGGCCCCATGCATGCCCTGTTGTCCGAGTGTCGTAACTCGACGCACAGGGCTCCGTTTCGCATGAAATTTTATGGGCGCGTGGGGGCAACCTCTGCCCACATGCTCCTAAAATTTCATGATGTTTCGTGAAGTGTACACGGAGAAATCTCACGTGCACGGTTCAGCCCGTACTGTGCACGCGGCTGAAAAGTGCCGCTGACACGGCCTTCGTACGCGAACACGATGCGTCGAGGACCCGTTCTAGGAGCACGAGCATGAAACCCTATACCTAGACTACTCAGGGTCTCGATTCTGAGTTACGGTGTGGCTCGAATCACGAGCCACGAGGCCCGATACGCGCCCACGGGCACGCACGCACGCACGCACGCGCACCGGCCGTGCAAAGGTTTGCATGTCGCTGTGTCGTATAGACGCAACATGGTATCATGTCAGCGTATCCTAGACCTACCTCGGGACCCTACCTAGCTATGTGCATGAGCACGAGGCTTCTCGTGTTGCGTGTGGCATCCAATCGAGAGAAACGCCCGTGTACATACACGTTTCGACACGCTAGTTCGGTTTTCCCGATACGCGCTCCGTGGACACGATACGGACACAGGTTCGACCCCGTGAGTACCCGAGAATGTCACACACATAGACACCTTCGAGTTTGCCAAGTTTCGTGAGTTCTAGTTGTGTATATTACATTTTGGGAATTGAGTTGGATTTCGGGTTTCGACTTATATATATATATATATTTGAGTTGTTTTGTTATATTTCATTTTTTTGAGTATTAACTCAGATTTTCTGAGTTAATATGAAGTTACTAAGATTCTGGACTTGTGGGTTTTAGTCCCTAATTTTACTTTCAAAGATTTCTACCATATATGTGTATATATCCTTTTTCCCTTTAATGTATAAAAGTGTGTGTGTGTGTATGTGTGTGTATATATATATATATATATATATATATATATTTTTTAAACACTAGAAACTTTTATTGATCATGAACCCAAAACACAGTACAAAGTAAACTAGCTGTGTCTACATTTGATGGTTGCTTTCCCCACTTGTCGATGAACTTCTGCGATCAACTTGTCGACAGTATAAGACTGATTTTCGTATCTCCATTTGTTCCTGTCTTTCCAGATCACCCAGAGAACAGCCGCTGCTACAATCTCCTTTTTGTGTTTGTTCTTTTTCCTCCACCAGTCACGTAGGCGTTCAAGTAATGTCCGACCACGAGATCGGACGTTATAAACTGTTTGAACAGCTCCCCACACCCCTTTAGCCAGGTCGCCATTATGCATTAGATGTTCCAAAGATTCAACCTCATTGCTGGAGCAACAGTGACACTTCGAAACCATGCTATAACCAAGTCGAGCAATGTTATCATCAGTTGGCAATTTGTTGTGCAGTATCCTCCATAAAAGTATTGACCATTTGATCGGTATACAAGTGGCCCAGATGTGTGTGAAATCTGGTAGTATTGGCCTATGAATCCTTGCAACATCCCAAGCAGATGACAGTGTAAATTTTCTCGATTGTGTTCTTCCCCATCTCCATGTTTCATCAATGAACAAAATGTGCTGTTGCGCCATATCTCTCTCGGATATTAACCTCTTCCAAACATGTGAGGCGTTGGAAGTTATAGCAACATCCAATGAATTAATGTTCGAGCAGTATTTGATATTGAAGAAACGAGTCCATAATCTATCTTGAGACATAAATTTCTACCAAAGTTTTATAGTAACTCCCCATAAAAAACTTGAGAACATACTCTCCATTCGATGTAGTACAGCAAGAGGAGGGTTGCAAGCCGCTAACGTATACACAGGGATAGACGTTAGAACTGATTTGATCAAGACGAGCTTACCTCCAGGGGAAAGGATTTTATTGTGCCAACCTTTGAGTTTACTCCGAATTCGAGCAAGCAAATCCTCATACATACCCCCATTACGTTGCCCAGCCATCAGAGGACACCCGAGGTATATAAATGGCGGAGAGCCAATAGTAAAACCTGTTCTGTGAGCCAGCTCTGATCCACGTTCCTGAAGAACGTTCGTTGACATGAATATAGAAGATTTTGCCCTGTTTATAAGTTGCCCCGAGGCATCCTCATACTGCGATAATAAGTCTGTGACTTTAGAAATAGAGCGAAGATCACCTGCTGAGAAGAGTAATATGTCATCTGCATACGCCAAATGTGTAATTGGTAGGCAGCCACGAGGAGAAGTAAATGGTGTAAAACCATCTGTGTCAGGAAGCTTCTTCAGGCTACGCGAAAGAACCTCCGCCGCAATGATAAACAAAGCCGGGGATAGGGGATCACCCTGTCGAACGCCTCGGAAAGCCTAAAAATACTCAGTCGACTCACCATTGATCAATGGGGCATACCATATATTGTTGACAATCCTAAGCATCATGTCCACCCATTTGTTGTGAAAGCCAAATTGTCGAAGAACCTTCAGCAGGAATCTCCAGTCTACTCTGTCATATGCCTTCGTCATATCAAGCTTGATAGCTACATTACCTCCTCTGTGCTTCTTGTTCATTTTAGCCATCATCTCCTGAGTCAAGAGGATGTTGTCAACAATTTCTCTACCATGAACAAAACCGCTTTGTTCAGGAGAGATGAGTCGGGGCAGTAGAGGGGATAATCGACGAGATAGAAGTTTAGAGATGATCTTATTCAGCACTGAACATAAGCTTATAGGTCTATAGTCCCGAAAATATTTGGGTTGTTTCACCTTCGGGATCAAGACCAATAAGGTGTTTGTGATTGAACGTGGCAATCAAAAACCATCGACAAAGAGGCCAATTGCCTCAGTCATGTCTTCTCCAATGATATCCCAGCATGAAATGAAGAAAAGCGGAGTAAATCCGTCCGGACCAGGCGAGCTATGTTGATCATGTGATTTGATTGCAGCAAGGATCTCATCGGATGTGGAAGCCACAATCAACATGTCATTTTTCTCATCTGTTATCACTGTAGGAATGTTCCCTAGTAGTGCAGTCTCCTCCTGGATATCTCCTCTCTGATATAGCCTAGAATAGAACTCCTTCACATAAGCATGGATCAGTTGTTTATCTTTCAAAATGATCCCATCATCAGTAGTTATTGAATGAATATGAAGTGAGCGCTTCCAATTCATCACACAACCATGGAAGTAGGCAGTGTTTTTATCGCCTTCTAGGTCCCATTTCATCCTGGACTTCTGCTTCCAGTAAGCTTCTTCTATACTAACTCTTTGTTTGAGTTTAGCAGTAGCCTTGGCCAGTTGTTCTCTGCTCAATGCTGAATTATGCTGCTCATTGAATATTTCTGCAGCCAGAACATCATCCTCCGCTTGCTTGACCTGTTGGAATATATCACCAAATGTTATGCGACTCCAAGTGGATAAGAGTTTCCTGCAAGCATCAAGCCTAAGAGCTACACGAGTAATCCCAAGACGATGATCAACGGAAGACCAAGCTTGATGGATCAAAGGCCTGAACTCTTCATGATAGACCCAGAAGTCGAGAAATCTAAACTACTTTTTACCCATGGCCACATTAGATAGAAATTTGAGGAGGAGTGGCGCATGATCAGATTCAGCTCGGTTTAGATGTTCTACTTGTGAAAGAGGAGCCAATTCAAACCATGCATTATCCACGAGAACGCGATCCAATCGAGAACCACGTCTACCATCATGCTTAGATTTAATCCAAGTAAAACAACTGCCAGAATATTGAAGTTCGACATGACCAGTGGTAAGCATGAAATTTGCAAATTCGGCAATAGAGAGATGATCAGGAGGCCGTCCTCCTATTTTCTCCTCCGACCGCAGAATGGTGTTGAAATCACCCCCTATGGACCAGGGAGACTGGATGGTGTGCTGCAACTGTGAGAGCCTATCCCATAATGTACGACGACCTTCCTTAGTGTTATCACCATGAACAGTAGTAAAGAAGACTGGGGCGGGAAGCGTATGATGAGTCATAGAAACAGTTAGAGCTTGATCAAAAGAGTCTTGAAGAATAATATCACAAGTAGATTTGGCCATAACCCATATGTTACCCCTCTCATTGGAGAAAGCCTGAGAGGAACCGAGCTTTAGCCGGTAGTGAAGTAACTGACTGCTATCAACCTTAGGTTCGATGATGCCAATAAACACAATCTTGTGAATTCTCACCAAAGATTTAATCCTTTTAAGAGTCATTTGATTTGCAATGCCACGGACATTCCAAATAAGTGTGTTAAACATTAAGGGAAGTCTTGGGTTTACCAGTGAGGAAGGAGTTTGCGGATTGCCGCGTGACTCGATCGGAAGGCGGCACTGTCTTCTGAGACTTTCTCTTCTTTTGTGAAGGTTCCGTGGTGATCCCGACTTCTGGGAGAGGAGGCCCGACTTCTGTTCGACTATCCGAACGCCCATCGACTGCCTCCTCAACAGGCCTATCGTCCGGAGCACGCTCGACTTCATCTGCACAGCTACCTATGTGGTTGCGACGAAAAGGTGATTGATCATCCCCTACGTCCGCCAGAACATCAAGCAGCTCGCCTTCCTCAAGTTGGTCGGTGGCAACATTAACCACCGGATCATTAATGGCAGTAACCACCATTGCTAAATCTGTCTCCAAAGGTGCAGTTCCCGTTGGTTCGGATGTTCCAATTGGCTCAGATGTCAAGTCTTGTTCTGAACTCTGTGCAGCATTTATGGTATTAATGATGTCTGTGAGAATAGATGCTTCAATATTCAGCAGGTTTGTGTGAGGATTACTCTCCAATGGTTGTGCGGCTTTATCAATGCTTGTGTCCTGGCCAATAGGATGTGATGACGTGGCAATATCATTGGTATGTGTGAGTGTATCGTCAGGGATGGTGTGGTTCTCGTCAGTATTTCGAAGAATGGATGTGACCTTCAATCCCATCGGCCCTGGCCTTGGCACCGCCACTGCTTCATCTTGGTGTTATTGCGGGGCTTGTTGCATAACTTCTTTCCCTTTGTTTTTCAATTTGCATGTTGACACGAGATGCCCTTGATGATAGCAATGTGAACAATATAATGAAGTATATTCATATTCGATGTTTTGCCAAAAACTTCTACCTCGCGATCGGTTAATCCGTATGCGCTGCTGAATAGGCTTAATTGCATCAATCTCAACAAAAACACGAGCCCGACTAGGTCGAGATAACTCTGCCGTTGCTCTATCAAGTTTTAGAGGAGTACCTATCGCTGAGGTAATGGCAAACAATGCTTCTTTGGCGTAAAGATGATGAGGAAGATCAGGGAGATCAACCCATTCTGGCATAAGCGATGATTCACACAAAGAAGAGAAGTCTGGTTCCCATTTAAAAACATGCATCGGAGCACGAGAGACAAACCATGTGTCTTTTGAACGAAGTCGGAGGAAGTCTTCCTCGATTGAAGGCCGAATCAGGATGTGTTTACGGTCGATAACACCTGCTTTGATCTCTCCTTTAAACTGAAATCCAGATAAAGCCTTACGGATCACTTCGATGGAAGGCTTACTATGAGAGAACTTTCCCACAAGAGCAAAGCGTAGCGGGGACACCAAGGTCTGTTCCTCCTCGTCAGAGAAAGAGATAGCAGGAGCGCCTTTGTATGACGATACAGATCGCGCCGCCAGGCGAGGGGGTTCCTCTACCAGACCGGTGACCGCATCAGCAAAGGACTTGGCCATCCTTAGGTGACGCCGGCCTGGCCGAAGGCCTGGCCGGAGTCGGAAAGGGGCCGAGTTCTACCAAGATCTCCTGGAGCGGCGCTAGCTAGGGCAACGCGCTATATATATATATATATATATATATATATATATATATATATATATATATATATATATATATATATATATATATATATTCCAAATGTATAGATATATGTATATATATATATATTTATATATATATATATATATATATATATATATATATATATATATATATATATATATATATATATATATTCCAAATGTATAGATATATGTATATATATATATATATATATATATATATATGTTTTGTGAGTATATGTCGAGATAGTTCGATTCTTCGATCTGAACATTGACCTCTTCATCGTTTCACCCTTTCTTTCTTCCCTATGTACATGTATATATATGTTGATATGTCTATATATATATATATATATATATATATATATATATATATATATATATATATATATATATATATATATATATATATATATATATATATATAATTTGTGTATAATTTGTGTATAGTTGAGAGATTGGTGGTTTTATTCTCAGATTTTGGCATATAACAGCAGCCCCTTTATCGACACACACACAACCTCTTCTTCACAAGCTTAAGTATATGTGTATGTATATATATATGTGTGTGTATATTTATGTAGATACATTACCTTGAATGAATGAATATATATGAGATATATATAGGTGTTGCTCTTAGTGTAACCTAAAGAGTATTGGGACAGTTTATGATTGGCCCAATGAGCCTAAATTAGTCGAGTTGACTGGCAAGTTAACAAAAGTCAACTTTGGGTCAAACTTGATCCAAATTGACTCAAACGAACTTAGAATGACTTGATAACTTATATTTGACCTAAAAATTAGTAAACGGACTAGTTGACTGATAGTTGACCAGGTTTGACCAGAGTTGACCTGGTTTGACCAGAGTTGACCATGGGTTGACTTTGAACTAAAAGGACCTAGAATCATGTAGAATTGCATTGTAGGCATTCCTTATGATATTTTAGACCTTGTTGTGACTTGTGGTTGTTTCAAATAGGATTACATCACTCCAGTTCAATTATACTTCCTCATCAGCAGCATGGATTGTCAGGTGAGTACATTCTCTGACCGTTTCATACTTGTTTGGACGTATTTACTTGTTATAGACTAGTTTACTTGTTGCTGTCACGATGTTATCACGGATTAGTACTATATGGATCTCTTCATGCGATGTTATCCCCTCGGATACATCTGGTATATTTTGCTCATGTACTTTATCATGTGCATTGTCTACTCTTTGTATTCGTATTTATTCATGTATACTCATGTGATATTCATGTACACTCATGATCATGTGAGCCTTCATATATAACCCATTGTTCATGTGGACTAGCTATTCATGTGACACACTACTTTCATGTGCAATAACATAACCTGGACAGAACCTTGTGTACTGTTTGGGACGGGGGGAGTATTTATTTGGTTGTGTGATCTACACCATTATCATGTACAACTCTAAACTAGATTTAAGTCATGTATAACCTAAGCCTGTTTATATATCCAAACATGTGATCTAAATCACGTAGTTAGTTCAGTTTTCTTATCTATATCATGTATATCTATTTCTACTATATCATGTTCTTCCTTTTTACAGTCTTTCTACTATATTTTTACAGCAGTTCATGTATATTATTCTATAGCTTGTTTCATATTTCCTTTTATGTTATGATCTGTGTGAGAGATATGTATTCGTTCCTGTGCTAACTAGACCTGTTAAAAATAGTACAGATAATAAGGATTGCTGCGATACTTACTATGGAGTAGGCCTAGTTGACAGGTGACCTGGACCCTCAGCAGGATCCAGTAGTCGCTGAGGACTTGCCATTAGCTTAGTCTAGACTTCTCTTATTATCTAGCTTTATGAGACATTTGAGATTGTATTGAGATATTGTTTATGATGTGGTTTACACCGAGACTTATTATTCATATTGTGACTTCCTGTTGAGATTATCTTATCTTCTATTCCATTTTAGATATTGTGATTGAGTTATACTTTATATATTGTTCTCCTTTCGGAGCATATTCACATTATGTTAGATGTTGTGATCTAGGACAGCGTTCTACCGCCGACACTGCGGCATAGGCTGGACGTACCCACTTCTCGTGCCCTTATACTGGGTACGGGTCGTGACACACAGCAAGGCCCATACAAGTAGTAACCGTCCTCCCCTCCCAAATGTGACTGTCCGTCTCGCCTCCACAACACGTCCACTCAGTCTTCTAACAAGAAACATGTCTAACAAGAACATGTAAGGTCACCTAGCATGCAATGCAACACTCCGTGTATCTCATCTCACATGTCAACAAGACTAACCAAAAATAAGTATAATCAAGACTATATAATCAGGATAACCTACAACATATAGGTAATAAACGGGAAAACATGCAACAATATAGCAGGTAAATGACTGAAATAAAGAAAATATGTAAATATTGTAAATCAATTTGGCAAGGTATACTTGTCTGGAGTTTGTCCAATCCGTGCTGAGACTGCAGGTAATAAAATCTAACCAACTATCCATGAACCAACGAGTCATACTACATGCGATATCTATCAACCCAAATCACAAACAAATGTGTATCACACATTACATACAAATATTACTAACCAATCCTACCTATAAAACTTTGGTCGTTCTGAGTCGCGTATTACCGATGTTACCTAAGCCACTTATTATTATATCATCAAGAACTAGGTTACATTAGTCTCTATAATCATTATTTGTTAATAATATGAATCACAAATTTTAGGTTTAAAATATTAAATTTGTATATCATAATTTGTACCACGAAACCGACGACACGTAAATCGAGAAAAGATGATCAACCGCAAGATTAATAATTTATCTTTGTGATCCATATAGTTATGTTGTCAATTTTAGCGATATGAGATCACTAGAATCAACTGATCTCAATTTCGACACACGGATTCCGAAATACGGACGTAGTAAGCATTAATTATAATTAATGGTTATACAATAAGAAAAAATATAACGGACATCATCAGATGATGAAATAAACATCACCAACATATCCAAAATAGTCAAATCAGTTAGGATAGGCTACCTATAAGTTCAATTTTGGACGCAGGGGCAAAACATTAATTTCGGGTCAAAACGATGTCCGCCGTTGGACCCACTTTGCACCAAAAATCGTGCCAGAACCTACGGTCTCTAAAGTCAACAAATTATAAACCTATGAGTCCAGTTTTTTATATGAAATCAATGGTATGTTCAGTTTTGGATTCTGATGAGCCATGCACAAAATCGTCCGTTGAATCAGATCGAAGGTCCGCCAAAAAGGCGATCCGGTCAACTATCTCAGAATTGGACCAAACTTGGCTCACAGGACCAAAAAATACCACGAGTACAATGATGCAAGTTTCATTGCGATATGACGGACGAGCACATAGTAATTGGGAATTTTTGAAAAAATTGATATAGAGATTTTTGATGGATACACATCGAATTTGTCGTATACACGAATCTAATTCGAGTTCTGTCAAATCCTACACGTCCGCGAAGTCCATACGCACCTTTCGATGCTAGTGGTTCGTGACAAAATCGTCCGATTTGTTGGGACAGACATCGTATATAATTTTTAAGTTTTAAAAACAGTTTTTCGGGGTTTTTGGAACAGGTTGTATTTACAAACTAATGAAGAGAAAATTATGAATAAATATTGGTTCTGAGGCCATTCATGTTTTCTACAACTCTGTTCTTTTAGATTTTTAAAATTCTCGATATTCGGTCCAAAATTCGGCTTCCAAAACAGCGTTTCGGGACAGTTTTTGTATTTAGAATTTTGAGTTTTTTTTCTCAATTTTGGAACTCGATTTTTGTCTCGTACATTGCGAATTAAATTATTCTACTTGAAGGGGGTTGAAGAGGGTTAGGTTGTCTGCGTACCGGAGAAATTCGTTCGTAAAACAGATTAACGTTGAGGGATAACCGTCGACGTAAAGTAGGCACTGCTGCTGCTAACTGATGTTGTTGTTGCTGCGTTTGTTGCTACTCCTATTCGTGCGGCTGCTTCCTGTGGCTGGGCTTGGCGACCCACGGCCGGCCTGCCTCCGGCGACGGCGGCCCAGGCAACTCTTGGCCTAGGGTTTAGGTTTTAGGGTTTGTAATTTTTTTCTTCTTCTTACTAACTAACTGACTATATATATATATATATATATATATATATATATATATATATATATATATATATATATATATATATATATATATATATATATATATATATATTTTGACTATATATATGTATATATATATAGAGAGAGAGAGAGAGGGGAAAAGGGGGGTTCGTCCCAGTTACTGTTCGATCGGGGAATAGTAAATTTAAAGGTTTTTTTAATATATATATAAATATATATATATATATATATATTTTAAATATATATATATATATATATAAGTTTAAGAAATAAATTTAACAATATAATAAGTTTAAGAAAAAAATATATATATAAGTTTAAGAAATAAATTTAACAATATAATAAAATTTTTAGAGGGTTAAATCATATATAGAAAAAAATTCTCTTAAAATATAAATGAAAAATAAAAAAATGATAAAAATAAAATAAAATATATAACAAAAATTTAGGGGGTTTGCACGTGAGCGTGGACGAAGGGCACAAATTGACATTGATGGCCTCCATTGTACTTTGTATTGAATGCAGTTATGCCTCGAAAGCAACGCGGTTGCACGCATTGTAGACTACGTGGCTTCCGCGGATTCCATGGTACTATAGTTGTAATTTCCTGCACCGTACAGTGCATTACGCTGAGTCAATTGATATGATAAGGTATGAGTTTGATTCGAGGAGGTATAATTACAATTTGATGATTGAGTTGGTTTTATGTTCAGATATCGTGCGAAGTCCCTTGCAGCGATCCGATGCGATAGACCGAATCAGTGGATGAAGTTAGACCATTGATTACATCGTGTTTTTGAATATGGCTAATCAATTAAGTTTAACATAATGATGTCACTAATATTCATATATTCACTATCATGTTGCTACTTAAACTTAGCATTGTCCAAATTGTCCTATATCATATTGCCATGCTTGTATCGTACTGTAACATATTTTGCTCGCCTAACATGTATTTGTAGACATGTAGTAAGCATGATCAAACATGATCAAACCAGGACATAGGCAATAAAGAATTAATGATGGACCAAAGACGGCGTCATACAAAAGATTTCTCTGAACCACCTAGCGACCTATTAGTAGAAAGGCGTCATCAAAGGGCTCTTAGTTTTTCTATTTGTTCCAAGTCTGTAATCTTCAATTTATTGAGTTTAGGAGAATGTGTACGTTGAGCCGCACTGTGTTATCTCAACCCCTAGACATATCTCTCCAAGATCTACCATACAAACAAACCAATTCCTAAACCAAACCAAACCACCATAGCCTATTGAGAACTTATGTCCCAAGGGAGACAGAGTTCGGGCCGAACTCTGCCTCCTGATTTTGAGTACCCTAATTTTTAGGGCATACTTGGTACAAGCTGTCCAACGTTCAAAATTTTGAATTCTTGGGTCAGAATTCGGGCCGAACTCTGCCTCCCCAGAGTAGTATAAATAGAGCTTGAATTCTCTCATTTCATATTGTCTCTCACCTTCAAATATTCAAGCCTTCTAAGCTCTACTACTCTAAGCCTTATTCTTCCATATCTCCTAAGACACAACTCTCCCTAGCCCAAGGTGCTCAGTGCGATATCAGATAGAAGTTGTGTGCAAGAGTAAAGGAAAAGTTAGTTGGACAATTCCAAGTTTTGCCACCTGCGAATCTGTAAGAAGTTGGTGTGCTCTTCAGAGTAAAGACACGTGGTTCTACACTATTTCACAAATAGTGGATTTTAATCCTGAGCTAGAGTTCTCAGGCCTGGACTAGTCTTCCATGAGGGAAACCAGGTTAAAACTGCTGTGTCTGCGAATGCTCTTCTGATATTCATTTACTTCCGTATTTCTCTCTGATTTATTTACTATCTTGATAGTTGTTTGGTGGAGGTGATATAGAGTTAATTTTTATTTGGTGATTATCGACACAAACTCTATTCACTCCCCTCTAGAGTTGCCTACACGTTATTTCAGATGAGTGCGAAGGAGCACAAAGTGCTCGAATGGCTAAGTCAAATGAGTTGGTCGTGCAACAAATTAAGAAATCGAGACGCATCGGCTCGGCAAAACGAAAAGGCGTATCGACTTAAGGTTGGCAGGATTCGACCCTTCTCCCCTGCTCCTTCATGCCTAATAAAATGTAAATTGTATGCATCTCGAGGACTCCATGAACATGGCTCAAATGTGTAAAATTCGTAGTATGCGTCGAACATTCAGATAGAACATTGAATATTAAACAATTAAGACGACATGCATCAAGTGCACTGGTCGCGATAGGACATTGATGGTCGAAAATTGAAAGGCGGTATCGAGACGTGCATCAAGTAAACAACTCAAGAACATTGAACACTAGGCCTAGAACATTGAATATGGTGTTGAGCGTGCATCGATGCACAAAGAATATGCGTATGGATGGCATAAGCAAAAGGGAAAAATTTTGGCGCAAATGCCACGGAACTGTCGGAACATTGAAAGATATACTTCGTGCATCGAAGAATGCAGTTATGGCACGATTGTCACGAAGCTGCTATTATGTGAATAACTTGAGAATAGTTGGTTTAATAGATATTGCGTATTGGGAAATTGTGCATCAATATGGATGTATTGGAGCATAGTGCCGATGAAACTTGAGATAGAATGATGTTTTTGCGAGTTGATATGGTTTTTGAGTTGGACTTGAGGAGGTGCTTGTGCTTGTGATGGCTTCTGAACTTTTGCGCGTATTGCATGGTCAATGGACTTGAATAACCTATGCACGGGTTTTGGTATGCCTCGAACGAGTTACGACCGGGCGCCGGGACTGTTCGGCCTAGGAGGAATCAAGATTGGTATATATGGTATACTTTATTAGGACGGATTGCGACCGAACACTGATGTGATAAGCCACAATACTAGTAAGCTTGGGATCCTTCGGATATGTGGCTAGCAACCTGTATGGGGAGCGATCACTGACTTACGTTTAGATACAGTGCATTATGACTCGATATGACATGACCTTTCATATATATAGGGCCGATGGGCTAAGATTAGAATTGGGTGCAGGCACAGATCTTGCCACCCTTATGATTGTGTTAAGGTAGTTGGTTGGTTGGTTATGCAAATTGTTATCGGTTTACAGACTCGGTAAATTGAGACGAAAATGTACACGATTACTTTGGTTATGAGTATTATGTGGCTAACAGTGTCAATTGCAGGGACACGATACTTGATACATTTATGTTTCAAATGACATTAAGAATCGAATACATGATTTACTGCTTTGAGTTATGCCATGAAACTGATCCTAAGGCAATGATAGAAGGACCACGTAATAAGATACATATTTCACTAAATTACTTAGTGTTGGTTTAGACGAGTGGGTCTTATCACTACGCGAGAGGATTAGTACTGATTCCCCACTAGATTGCTTGCAAGTTCAGGGAATGGTCTGCTCGTAGCGAAGCTTCACTTGACACACTGAAGCATGGAGTTCCTTAGCATTTCGAGACGTGAAACCGCACTGGAGCTCGACATGCAACATAAAGATGTTTCGGATGAAAGTAATTGGATGTGCTATAAAAGATATGATGTATGGAACAAAAAAAATCCTTTATGAGTTAGAGAGATCATGATTATTGTAAGCCTAATTGGCATTCAGTTGGGCTATTTAAAGCCTTTGTAATCTGATTAATTATCAATGAAGATTTATTTTGTATACTCTGATGTGTTTCTACCTTTTTTCGCTGCTTATGTTTTATAATTGAGACAACCATTTTGAGAATCTGTCATGTTGCCTTGCACGAGTGCAACTCTAGACTCGTGCGACATCACGCCCCAAGCGAGAACGATTGATTCGGGTGAAATCACTTCGAGGACGAGCAATTTCATGGGTCCTGTCATGCCCCGTGCCCGCATGTTCGGATATGGGTTGTGAGTGCGTTCAGCCTATGCTGTCGTGGACAGCGGTAGTCAGTTGTCTAGTCCTAGGGAATCTTCAAGTGATATGATATCCATCTATGATCAATCATGACATTATACGAGAAATAAAATCAAAATCAACCCAACACACGATCGCAACATCCACTATCACTTTTTGGTACATATACATCAATCTCATCCCGAAGACAAATCTGGCTAAAACCTCAAAATAATATGCAATAAAGGGTACATAAATGATTCTACACTAATACTAATTCTTCCAGAACCTTCCACGAGTCGCCATCCAATCCAAGTCACGTCATCAAGCCCTGCCCTATATCAACGATCGATCAGAAAAGGAGCAGAGTACAACCCACCAAACAAATGTATCATGATACAAAATAAACAGTAAAATAAATGCGAAAAATAAAAGAACCAGATCATATGACATGAGACAATGTCATTCTATGTAACCTGTAACACGAGCAACTATAAGAATAACCATGATCAAGGAAAACATGACTAATACTGTATGCATTTGGAATACCGTGTTCAATATGTGGTCGGTTGGGGTAGTCCGGCACATCCGAAGATGGCTATTAACGATAGGAATCCGGCACGCCATACATGAGGTGCATGTGTGCTATTTATGATATGTAAGATAACAACTGGGTGTGACCACATATCTACTTAACATTTCCTTTTTTTTCTCCGAGACATGAGTCGTGATCAACATGTACAGGTCATGACCAATATACAGTAACAAGTCACAAGTCATAAGTAATGTACGATAAACAATGTCATAAGTCATGTACGATAATAAAGTCATGACGAGTCATGTATGATAAACAAATCATGATCACGACCAAGAACAATAATAGGAATCACGAGCAAGAACTCAATCAGGAACAATGATCAAGATCACATGTCAAGACTGTGTCGCAATATGAGAGAAGACATGATAATAAGAAAATATGATAATTATATTGTATCGAGAAAACATAAGTAAGGAGTGTACTTGCCTCAAGTCAAATTTTTCCAAAATGCTCCTTGTCCAAACCTAACCAAAAATAGAATTTCCTATTAAATCTTCATCTCAGTCCAATACTTAATATAAAACCTCTATATCTAACTCATTCTTTGTAATGCATATTCCTACTTATCTCCAAAGGCCCTCTATGGCTTGACCCATCCCCATATTTTTGCTACTGCCACGTTCTTATTCTTTCAATTCTCAATACTAATTATAACCATTAAAGCCCAACCTAATGGCCAAAGCCCAATCCAAGCCCACTGCCTAAGATCCTTTTCTCCTTTTTTTATCCATTCTTCTTATTAAGCCCATCACCAGGCACAGAAACTGGCACGACCTTAGCCTATCACAATACACTCTGAACTAAATGATTTTAAATACTAACTTACATCCATCAAACGACTACTACACAGTAGCCTTAATTCGAAACCATATTCTGTATAAGAACATACACATACTGGTCCATTACAGGAAATACAATTCTTCCACTAGGTCCAACAACCAATCCAACTAATCAATCAAACCCAATACAAACTAAAGACAGCCACTCCATAACCCTAGTCAAATGACTTGTAATAGTAATTGATATTCAAAATTTAGATGGCAACTCAAGTATTTAATCGATTAATACCAACTGCCACAGGTTGACACATACTTCATCCAACATGAACACCAACCAATACCAGTGTCATACCATCTACTATTATTCATATACATACAGTCTCGTATCCGTATAAAGGATGTCAATCTGATACGAAATCTTGCCACACCTCCTCGATACACATACGATGCTACCCCAGCACAATTAGATTAATAAGAAATTAATGAGAACTTTACCTGAGTCAAAAGAGGTTGGTATCGAGTCCATAGGTATCAGATACGGCCCGACCTATGTCCAGTATTGACTGTTCGACATTGCTTCTAAGCTTGAGAATGGGCTTCTGTGAATATTACGAACGAAAATACAAAGAGGCGCTCCTGAGCAGGAATCCCTTATTGTACTTTGTTTTGGATCTGGGTTGTGACGGTGGAGGGTTATTTTTTTACTCTTTTTATGATCTAACTATGAAGGAGGACTACCGGGCTTAGTTTTACTAAGTGGAAACGACAAGATCTCTTTCTGACTTGTTCGAAAACTTCTTGAAGAATTCAGGAACCGGGGGCTTTGAATGGAGGAGTACTCTTCCTATTTATAGTTGAGAGGGAGGGTAGCACATGCGCCTAGGAGTAGGCGGGCGCGTGAGGCTTCAACTTGCCACGTGTGTCAAGACCCGCACCCAGTATAGGGGCACGAGAAGTGGGTACGTCCAGCCTACGCCGCAGTGTCGATGGTAGAACGCTGTCATAGGTCACCACCATCTAACACAATATCAAAATCTGACTAACAAGACATACTCTCCGAACGAAGGATAATCACAGAAGATACAACTCAATCACAAATCTAAGATGGAAATAACTCGATAAGATTGATATGAAATCTCAAAAGAGAAATATAAACAAAAGAAAATAAGTCCAAGTGTCTAAACGACACTAACATCTCAACTTCCGCACATTACAATCAAAGACAACAAAATAGGACAAGCAGCCTAGCTATCTTCCCTAGGCAATAGGGATGATGTCCTCAGCAAGAGCTGGATTCTCATGTGGGTCCAACTCATAAGTGTCGTCTGAGCCTGCTCCGTAATAAGTAGGGCAGAACTCCTCAGTATCATCTATAATATTTTCAACATGTCCAGTCAAGACAGAAATGAGCACATATCTCTCAAACAGTTCATATCATGACAGAAAATGTAAAACAAGCAATAGAGTAAGATACATAAAATGTTGTAAAAAATGTACATGAAAGATAAGAGAGATATTTGTAAACTAGAAATATCTATATGGTAAGTAAGAACTGTCAGTGACTAAGTGATTTAGAGCACAAGATGGTTATATAAACAGGTTGGGTTGCACATGAATAAGCTACGGAGTTGCACAGCTACTGGGGATAATTATCACATAACCACTTCTATTCAATACTACCCCAATCAATACACAAGGATCCAATCAAGTTACGTTATTGCACATAAATAACTAGTTTTATACATGACGCTCATGTGAACATGAGTGCACACGAGAGCACATGAGTGTAAATGAAGAGATACGAGTACAAGGAGTATATGATGCACATGATAAAGTACATGAACATGAAATATTCGATGCATCCGAGGGGGATAACATCTCATGAAAAGATCAATATAGTACTAATATGTGATAACAATGTGACAGCATCAAGTAAAGTAGTCTAGAGCAAGAATATAAGTCCTAGCAAGTATGAAATGATAAAAGAATGTACTCGCCTGATTTTCTAAATGACAGATGAGAATAGATGTCCGTACAGGAGTAACCGAGTTCTATTTAAAGCAACACAGGTTAGAGTGCATCCAAGATGTTACAAATGAAGTTTACAATGCATTCTACAGGATTCTAGGTCGTTCTAGGTTAAAGTCAACTCTTGGTCAACTCTGGTCAACAATCTAGTCAAACTAGGTCAACTCTAGTCAAACTAGTCAACTAGTCTAGGGTTTTGGTCAAACTCAAGTCCACAAGACCAATTAGGCCTATTGGGGTCAAAAATATTCTAAATCCAATGTATATATATATATATATATATATATATATATATATATATATATTTTCTATGTATATATATATATATATATATATATTTTATATATATATATATATATATATATATATATATATATAAAATATATATATATATATATATATATATACATAGAAAATATATATATATATATATATATATATATATTATATATTAGGAAGAGGGGTAAAGGGTAATATATAAGTTTGTGTGTGTGCATGAAGAGTGTATGTTTAACTGTGAAGAGTGAGGGGACTGGAAAACCCTCAAACTGGGATGATCCCAGGAAACGGAAGCTAAAACAAACCCAAACATCATATATATATATATATATATATATATATATATATATATAATATATATATATATATATATATATATATATATATATATATATATATATATATAATCGTAATAAATCTCTTCCCCTCCCCCCTGCGCACGATGCCTGTATGAGTCCCCCCCTCCGCATCCGCCAGCGGCGCCGGGCGATGGGCCGGCGATCCCCGTACTCGCCTAGGCCTGCCCCCGGCCGATCGCTCGCACCAGGTGGCGGCGGCCGTCCAACTCCGGCTCCCTCCAGAGGCTTCCCACTGAACGCCTCACGCCCAGCCCCCCGCTGGTCTCCCGCGCAGCTGGCCCTCGTCGGCCTTGCCCCGACGGGGGAGGCCCCCCGACTCCGGTGGCCCTCGAACCCTCCGATCTCCGGTCTGGTAGCAGCCCCCTTCGGTGGCCTCCGAGCATGGGCCCGTCACCCGACGCACCTCCCCGAGTCACGTCTTCGCCGCGAGTGGCTCCCCCTCTGCGTTAGCCGCAATCGCCCCCGCCGACTGTCCCTCCCCCGCCCCGGCCGCCTATACTGGCCAGAGTCACCCCCTCCTCCTCGGGATCCGGAGCAGCATTTTCTCGCTCTTGGGATTCAAAGTTCCCCCTCCCACGTGGAGAGAGGGGAGAGCTCACGTGCTTCCAGGAATGTACGTGCCTATATGCCCACTCCTAACGCAGTAACTCATGCGCCCACTGGCCCCCTCACGGGAGGTTATGCGCCCTTCCTAGCTGCCGGCTTCAGCTCCTATGCGCCCACGCCAGCGGCCAACTTTTATGCGCCCACAGACCCTGGTGTGGGAGGCCATGCGCCCGGTCCCCCGGGCCCCCTGGCGTATGCCACGTCCTCGGTTAGCTATGCGCCTCCTCGGGATCACATGCGCCATCGCTACCGCCTGCTGCCCCCATCGGCCAAGCAGGCTTCGAACATTTAGCACCCCCCGCGGCGTGCTCCCCTCTATGCGCCCACAGTCGAGACCCCTCCAGGGCGTATGCGCCCGAGTACGATGGCCATGCGCCCACAACCTCCCCCCCCCGGCCAGTGCATCAAATCCTCACAAGGGTCCGTCAGACGCAGAGGCGTTGCGTCCTGACCGCGGGGCTCATATCCCCCGATCGAGACCCCGGAGCTCCCGGACATCGAAATCCAGAGCCCTCCGAAGGCCAACCCATTCGAGTACCCTTCTCCGTCCAAGTGATTTCATCCTTAGCAGTCACTTCTATGAAAATGCTGATTCAAAAATTTTCTTCGAGATGCCTAAAGATCACTAAAGTACAAGAAATAATTGCCGGATGGGACCTAGTCTCTGCTTACAAGGTCGCCCCGATGGACCCTAAGCACATCCTCCTCCATCTCACCTCCGACCCCGACTATACCAAAGTGTGGGCCAAAGGCACCTCAACCATCGAAGCTCACAACGTTAAGATCGTCAAATGGACACCCAGTTTCAACCCCAAGGTCGACTCAACTATCATCTCGACGTGGATCACCCTTTCCAACCTTCCCTAGTCTGCTTTGCCATCGTCGTGCTTAAAAGAATCGCTAGCTCCTTCAGGTAGCTAGTGGTCATCGCTAAGGAAACCCGCAATCTATCCAAAGGGAACTTCGCCAAGATTTGCGTGGAACTTGACCTAGCCACAGAACCCCCCACCCAAATCGAGATCGAACTTGGAAGCAAGATGCACACCCAGTCGCTGGTGTACGACAATAGCATTATCTTTTACAAACACTGTCAGATCCGGGGCCACTCCACTCGGCTTTGCTTCAGGGCTCACCCAGAGCTCAAGTCCCATAAGGCACTATCCAAAAAGGAATTCGTTACCACACCTTCGGCTTTGATTCTCCTCCTATCCAACTCATATTCTCACTTCGAAGACAGTGACTGCACCCCCAGCCCCTGCTCACCCTCCTTCAAACAAAGATATCCCTCTATACAAGCACCAGCTATCCTCCTCAACAACAGATTCGGCATCCTCACCACTTCCCCCCTCCCAGCCGACATCCTGGAAAGCCCTCATCCCGGAGCACACACTCCAGCCGAGCACGAGCAGACAGACGCAGAATCCCCTCCCGCCATTCCCTCTTCAGTCGGAGGAGAGGACCAGCTGGATCTGGTCCTCCATCCAACCTTCTCCAGCATAGCGGATTCTCCCATCATCACCGGCAATACCTCTGAGGCCGACCCGGGAAGCCTGAGCTTGGACTTAGCGGACATGCTCCATCAAGCTCAGGATGCCATCTTCCTTGACCCCAACAACCCCTTCTGTGCGTTGTTTGATGTAGACAGAGCCGATGCTACCCAGCTAGAAGTTTTAGATCCCAGAGCTACTCGACCGTCCGAGGGGATGGTCGCGAGAGCCTCCAAATCCCCTCATATCAATAAGAAAAAGCAAGATCATAAGCCTAAGCACATGACCACGAGGTCCGCAGCTAAGCTCAACAACCACCCCCCCAACCAACGCAATGCTTAACATCCTCTCCTGGAATGTTCGAGGACGGGCCAATAAACCCACCTTGAGCAGATTACTCATCCTCAAGAAAATCTGCAGATTAGACATCTTGGTCATCATTGAACCAAAAATTCCTCACAAAAAACTCAAATCCATCAAGCTGTAGCTCGACTTCCCGACCGCGGTAACCGGACGCAACGACATCTGGATCCTCTTCGCCATCGGATGCATTTTTGACACCGCTCATGATTCGAGATAGGCGCTCACCTGCTGGATAGAACACCCCACCCTTCAATCCCGAACCCTCCTCTCTGTCGTCCACGGCAGCTGTGACGTTGCCAAGCGTAAGATATTCTGGGATACGTGGTCGGACACCCACATCTCCCACAACAACCTCCCGTGGCTCTGCATCGGCGACTTCAATGCGCTGTCGAATAGGGAGGAAAAGTTCATGGGTAGGCCGCGCCCCCAACTAGCCATGGATGACTTCAACACCTTCATTTTCAACAACTACTTGTCCCCTCTCCCCTTTTCTGAGAGAGCTTTCACTTGGTGCAACATGCAGGAAGGCACCCGTAGACAATAATCCCGGCTTGATCGCGCGCTGGCCGACAACCGCTGGTCCGACATGGTTCTCATATCCAACCTCTCCTACCTAAACTCCTCTAAATTCGACCACTCCCCCTCCTAGTCGAGATTAGCAACAATTCCAACCTTATCCAAAAACCTTTTCGATTCCTGAACTTCTGGACTCATCACCCCCAATTCCGCAGTGTAGTGGCCTCCACCTGGAGCTCTACTAGTAACCCAGACCCCCTCGTTCGAGTGGCGGCCAAACTCAAACCTACTCGGAGAGCGCTTTCGACCTGGAGCAGAAGCACGTTCGTCAACATCTTCCAGAAGATTCGGACGGCGGAAGATGACGTCACCTGAGCCGAACACCTATTCGTGTCGAACAGTTCACCGGAGAATCGGGCCACGCTCAACCTCACTAGGGCCCTCCTCAAATCGTGGTTTAAGGTCGAGATAGATTCAGAAAGCCACTCACCTGGGATGCCGAAGGGGACAGAAACTCCGGATTCTTCCACTCTTGTGTCAAAGGTCGCAGACAACAGCTTAACATACACCAAATTGCCAACGAAAATGATATCTTGCTCGAAGATCAGAGGAGTATTCAGGAGGCCGTCGCTGAGTTCTATACTAAATTATTCTCTAAGGAAGTCATCGTCAAGGACGGGGAATTCCTGGCCAAGGTTCCCAACATGATCACCGAGAGAGAGAACGAACTGCTGCTGACCTCACCCTCCGCAGAGGAAGTTAAGTCAGCAGTGTGGACCCTCGATGAACACAGCGCCCCAGGCCCCGACGGTTTCTTCGGCGTCTTCTTTCAAACTTGCTCGGACATCATTGAACCTGACTTCCACGAGGCCACGATCGCCTTCTTTCAAGGCGCGAGTTATCCAAGTGCCATCTTTCGTGCTAATCTTATCCTCATCCCCAAGAAAGACAACCTGGAAACATTCAAAGACTTCCATCCTATCAGCTTATGCACCTTCACCAATAAAATTATCTCCAAGATTATCGCCATCCGCATGGTCGAGCTCCTCCCAAAGATCATCTCTGAAGAGCAAAGCGGATTTGTCCCGAGCCGGAACATCATTGACAATATCCTCCTTGCACAGGAAATAATAACTTACATGAAATTCCCATCCAGGGGAGGGAACGTCACCATCAAGCTCGACATGGAGAAGGCGTATGACCGTCTTGACTGACAGTTCATGATCTGGGTCTTCAGGGCCTTCGGGTTCTCCGAAAGTTGGATAGACATTATCTTCAGATCCATAAACAACTTCTGCTTCTCCACCATCATCAACGGGCAAGCTGACAGCTTCTTCAAATCTAGCCGGGGGGTCAGACAGGGTGACCCCCTCTCCTCCACCATTTTTATTATAGCCGTCGAAGCGCTCAGCAGAAACCTCAACAACATGGCTAACGCCCCCAGATTCAACCACTTTTACACCACCATAGGATGCCCGTTCATCACTCACTTGGCCTACGTGGACGACATCCTTATTTTCTTATCAGACGACATCGTCTCGGTAGAAATGGTCCACCGTACGCTCGAAAAATACACCAGATGCTTGGGCCAACAAGTTAACACCAACGAAAGCGTCATCTACACCCACCACAAAGCTGATATAACTTATTTGACAACGCTCTCCAACTTGACATGGTTCTCCACCGCATACCCACCATTCTCATAATTGGGATGCCCATTAGTGTACGGGAAAGCAAATTCTGGCATTTACGTAGGCCTAGTGAGCAAAATCAGAAAAAAAGATCAAGGGTTGGCATAACGCGACCCTCTTTCCAGGCGGGAAATTGATTTTGATTAAGCATGTCCTATCCTCCATCCCCATCTACACCCTGGCGGTGTGCTCCCCACCAAAGAAGGTGTTATCCTTATTAGAATCCCTCTTCTCTGAGTTTTTTTGGGGTCACAATGACGGGAAGGACAAGCACTACTAGTCCAGCTGGGCCACCATAGCCAGACCTACGAATGAGGGAGGGTTGGGCTTAGGTAGGCTAGCGACTATAGTGGAAGCCTGCTCTATGAAGATGTGGTGGAAGCTCCGTACGGATCAC